>WBMY01002478.1:84366-127500 GCA_013397315.1 Donacobius atricapilla
CCTCCGCCCGGGCCGCCGGGCCGGCTCTGCTGCTGCGGCGGAGGGTGAGGGCAGCCCTTGCGTGTCGGGGGCCCGGGGCTGTGCGAGGGGTCCTGTCCCCGGAGGGAGGGCCCGGAGGGACAGCCGGCCGCGGGTGGGTTTCGGGTCGCGCCTGGGCACATCGAGCGGTGTTTGTCCGAGAGTGCCCCTCGAGGGCGGCCGCAGCTCCCCGGGGAATGGGAGAGGGCTGTCGGGTGTCGCACGGCGACCTGTGCCGCGGTGCTGCCCGGGCGCGCAGGAGGTTGGCACGGTGCCTCCCGCTGAGAAGTCATGGAGCAGTTGTCCACCGGCACCGGGGAGAGATGGCTCCTGGCTGGAGCTGCGGGGAGCAAAGAGGAGCCCCTTCCCGGCAGTTTTTAGGTAAGGAAAGAAGCCCCTTCACGCTGGATGCCCAGGTGCTAGACAGACGCCAGTTACATTCTGCAGAGTTTTTAGCAGTTTCTGGGTTGTTGTCTCAAAACATATTTTGCTGGTGAACCGTATTCAATTATTAATTGTGGCCTGTTTTGTAATCCCACACAGGAACTCTGGAGCCTCCAGACTATACATTTGAGTATATGACTCTTTTTTCAGTTGAAAAGTGGATTGGTAACAATCGTTTTATGATCAAAGTACAAAGAGCACTTTTGCAGTCTATTGTGATTTAAGTTATGAACTGCAGCCTGGCTAGGTAATGTTTTTATGCTGGATATCTACTCTGTCAGTAATAAAATTTCGGGCTTAGTGAAGATCTGCAGGCTTTTGCCTGCTACACGTATGTGTCAGAAATGTTTATGCAGTATTTTCCATTTATTCATATGTTTATTGATCTACTGAAGACACATTTAGTATATATTGGCTTTGGAGAACATTAAAGGAAATTTTGCTAGTAAAAGGTGACAACTTTAGATTGGTCTCTACTGTATTTGACATTTTTGACAGGTTGCCGAATTTGCCGAAGTTCTTAAATAGTTGCGGAAACAAAATAATAGTTCAAAATTAAAACAGAATCTAAAGAAAGGAGATTTCAGATATCAGAAAAAAAAAAAAAAGAAATTTTTACATGACAAATGCAGAACAGCTTCTTGGTTTTTATCCAGATTGTCAGAACAAATGGAATTACTGTTGAACGTAATTTAGTGAAAGTCAATAGAAACACAGCCTCAGAATAAAGAGAGACAGCAGAAAGCTATAAAACCCCCAATAAATTCCATTTTTCCAAGTCTGCTGACATGGTCAAACAGTGTCTATTTTTAAGCGTATCACATTCAAAATTATAATCATACACATCAGGATTTTTCCAAAACATGAAAATGCAGTCTGGCACACTGAGTTTGATTTTCAGTTGTTGTTTCTGCAGATTTTTTTTACTTCTACTTACATTATTGCCAGCATACGCATATATTATTCCTATTACTGATTCCAGTAAAACAGTTTTTCTGTTGTGGATTCTTCTGCAGAACCCTTTGTTTTCCAACATTAGGCTTATACAGTTGAACCTTGTTCAAACAGGGTTTAGACTGGCTGAACTAATTGCTATATTTATTTTTTTAGCTATGTGGTTTTCTATTACATGAAATGAATGTAGCTGCTTCCTCGCACAAAACAGTTTGTAACCGTGTTACAGAACTACCATCTCTGAATTGTAGAGCAAGACAAAGAGTGATCAAGTGTATGTCTTTTGATCACATCAGAAACAACTCAGAGGAGAGTGTAAGCATGTTTTTTTTTGGTTACATTTCCATCAAGCAATAATTCCATCAAGAAAACTAAAATGTTAAAATAGTTTAGCAGGATGAAAAAAAGGCCTGAGCACTATTGCCATCTTTCTGTGTTTGTGAGTTCTTTGTTTCAATCTCAGGCTCATGGCAGTACTCTGCAGACAGTGAGGACCAACAATTACCAGAAAAATAGCCCTTCAAGGAAAGAGTTGCATAGTGTAAAAGTTTGCTGCTGTCATCTTCTGCATGTAATGGAAGCTGGAGCACAGTTTGTGACTGTTTTTCATTTTTTTAGACATACTTCCAAAGAGCAGATATAAGTCTTAGGAGTGCTCATGGCTGTGGTGGGGTTTTAGTTCAAAAGCAATGAACTTTCTTTCCTGTGAAACATGAAATTCTGTGTGATTTCTGTATATTCTTTTAAGAATTGGTCTGGATTACTTCTGTGATATCTATGTATCTTTCTCAGTTGTGTCCCTAAGGCTTTCATGATACTTTCAAAAGTACAGGTTCAGTGGGAAATTCTCAGGGATTCATGCACCAATTCACTTGTTTCTAATTTCACTCCTTGATTGTAGCACGCAGATCTTCCACATACCCACACTTTGCCAAAATACAAAAAGAACTGTAGTTTGGATAACCTGGTTTTAGTGATTGTTAGAGCATATGGGCATTAATGGTGGCAGACAGTAGAAAACACTTGATCTCTAGAGACACTCTCTTCAGTTTGCCAGGACATCATATCATTTCAAAGGTGGCTGAGGGGAGAAAAAAATAGAAAGTGGGAGTTAATTTGTAAATTATCTCCTTTTCCAAGGAAAGAAATGGGAACAATTTTCGTTAGTTTTTCATATCCTGTTGTCACTGGCAATAGGTGTGTCTAGACAAGGTACATTTATAGCAGACACATCCAAACACAATGGAGAAGGGCAATAGCAAGCCAAAATGCTGCTTACAGATATTTAAGAAGTTATTATAAAATTATGATGAAAAAAGGCCAATCAAAGCTATTGGATGGAGAGTTTGCATGAAAATCCAGCTCCTATCACTAATCAAAATTATTAGATACATCAGTGTTAGTTCACAGTACAAGCACTGGAGCATAAGAGCCTGCCAAGCCGCTAAGTCCACAGAGAAACTTATATGCACCTTTTAGTTAACTGATCTAGCTGCATCTGGAGTCAGTAGTCATCCTTCTGAGCCTCCCTGTTTTTGGAAGTGTACTGTGGAAGCTTGCTGCCTTGCTGGTTAGATACTTACTAACCTCCAGCTCAGAGGCATTCAGGGCTAGTTTATACTATTGATAACATCCAATTTCTGCTCCAGTATACAACAGTCTAAATAGTTGTCATACATCATTACCAGGTTACTATCCAGAGAAACAAGCTCATGTTTTGTTTACTGGGTTTTTTTGGTGGTTTTTGTTGGTTTGTTTGTTTTGGTTTTTTGTGTTTTTGTGTTTTTGTTTGTTTGTTTGTTTGTTTTTGTTTGGTTTTGTTTTTATTTCTGCCATAAGATAAGCTATTCTTTCTTCTAATCTTCCTGTTAACCTTATTGGGTGTTCTCCCATTTGAACTTGGCTTTCATAAACACACTTGATCAGAATTGTCATTAGTGCTGTCTCACCAGTGCCCTAGAGAGTGGCATTTGTATTTCACTTAGTCTCTTCGCCTGATGAAGCTTCTCTGGCAAACAAAAAGGTACACAGTCTTTCCTAGTCTCATGACCCTGAGTGCTGTACTAGATAGAGTAAATGGCAGAAGGCTTTAGCCATCTCATTTTCATTCTTTCATATTCCCTGATAAATCTAAATTTATTTCTTCTGGAATACCTGGGCTGAGACAGCTTTTTGTTGTCTTTTCATAGCTGCACTATTTTGGTGGCCTCCTAACATCCTGTGTTATACTAACCCACTTAGGACTGTATCTCTGGTTTTGCCACTATTTGAAGAACATTTTTTTTCTACATGCTACCTAGAGTGGGAATTAGAAATATGTTTCCTAAGCTACCCTTTTCATAGACAAAGTGAATTTAATTTAAAGAAAGAGAGATGAAGGTTAATTTGCTAGCTCACCACAAGAATCCAGGTGGTAGAGCCTTGCCAAAACTGTTTTTTACTCACTTTACATTCTCCTGTCTTGGGCAGCTCCTGGCAGTGTGGCCATATTCATGCTAATTTTGGTGATATGAAGCAAGTAGAGCTTCTCTGAAGTGCTTTAGATGTACATCACAGTATCTTCTTGGTGTTCCCCAACTTCACCTTTCAGTGTTCTGCTTAAAAAAACCCCTTTGCATTTCTAGCTATATGTTTTTAATTGGGCTGTGATGTATTTACATATGTGCTTGATTCTGACCTCATAATACCTTGAAGCAGATAAGCTTTTCCTAAAGCTGCCAAGTACATTAGTTTACAAGCTGTGCTCTGCAGATGGCTAGCAATCAGTAAATTCCAAATAAGCGGCCGGTGCATTGTCTACTGAACCCTGTTAAGTCTTCTTAATTGGTTAAAAAAGAAATAATAAAGATTTATGAGAATTGCCTGTGGTCTGCCCTTGTGGATATCAGTGTATTTGTTGTGATCACACCAAAAATGCAAGAGAGTAAGCAGCTTGCCCAAGATGTAGAAAAGAAGAAAACAAAAGTCATAGGATGCCTCTAAAAAAGTTAAGATTAAAATCCAGTCCCTAGATTAGTCTGATATTTCACCTCAAAAGTAATTAATTTCTTCATGACTGGGTTATTTGTCTTTATGTATAAGTGTTCTTATATATAAAGATTTTGGTAACATTTTATCTACTCTGATGATGTAAGTTGATCTACACATGAAAGACAACTATGTGCAGTGAGTGTCACTCACTTGCACATCCTACATATACAGTTTAGTAAGTTACAGTCATTGAACTTTTCCATTGTATTCCATTGTTTCAATATCCATTGATTATGTTTGACAAATTATATTTTACAAAAGACAGATCACCTTGCAAAAGGCTGCGTATGCAGGAAACTCTGTTTTTACTAAAATGTCGACTAAAGTCAGCTGTTGTACAGAAAGAAATAGAAGCATATGTATTTCTACTCTTTATACATGAAAGAACCACTTTTTCTTTCCACTGCAACTATATATGTACAAACACTGGTCAGTCAGTGCTGTTTCACTCTAATCCGTCTGAAGTGATCTATCAAAAAGGACCTCTGTACCCCGCTTTCAGGGGCCAGCTGTAACAGCACTAGACAGAAAGAGAGTGTTGCACTTTGAAACAACTTTAAGTTCACTAATCAATCTCTATCCTCACTGTACATAGAAGCAAGACGTTTTCTCTGGACTTCCTGTCAATCTTTTCCCTTCAGATATGACTATTATTAGATATTTTAAAAGAAAACAACATATTTGCTGAAGGTGTGAAGGAATTAATTTCAGTATTTTCAATGTCAGATTTTCTTGCCTTTTGCACCATATTTTCCAGGGGTAAATCACCCTATACTAAGCATGCAGCCAGCCATAGTGCAAACTATGTGCAGACCAGGGACTTCACAGCATCCTGTGCTGCCGAAGTGAGGAAGCTGTTCAAATTGATTCTGCCAAAGAATGAGGCCTGCCAAGGCATTAAGAGTCACATAGCAAATGTTTTGTTATGATCATGAAGGTGGCAGGTAAACACAGTTTTTCTGACAGTTGTTCTCAACTCTGCTCTATTTTCACCTCTCCTTTTGGGATCAAGGAATCAGCTAAACATGAGGCTTGGAAAGTGCACGGGTATGAATAGAAAACTCTGCTTAGTGATTAAACTTGCCTATGCCCTTAAATAATCCATGTTTAATGAGTTTAGAGATGTGTTGTAAGCAGGGAAGCATACAAAGCTATCCTTTATGTTGTCCTAGCACAACATTCAAACAGGCAACATAACTCCTGGCTTTGATAAGGAAGCAAGCATGTGAGATCTCCTGTCTATAGGTTTTCTGTTCGCTGTGTTGAGCTTAGACTTCTCAGTTGACTCTCAGATCTGTCCTAAGTCCTCTGGGAAATGGCTTGAGACTGCTTTTGGTGCTAATGAAAATGACCCTGTGCATTTTCTCTTCAATTTTACTAAATAAGGGCAAAATTGTACTGAATAGAAAACTCAATGTGTTTTGTTGAAAGTGGATACTCATTTAATATATCCATTTAACATTTGAGAAAACAACTTTGTCAAAATAAAGATATACATTTTACTTTACTGGAAACAAAATATCATTATAATGGTGAGGTTTATTTGGTTTTCATCCATGTAGTGTCTAATTACTGGTGGGAACACAGCATTCCTAGCGATTGCTTCCAGCATAATTTTCAAAGGTGCAACATAGCATCATCACGATCTTCATATTCTACAAATGCCTCCAATAGTAGGGACAAGTACTGTCAGGAGTGAATTGACATATTAATACCTTGGAAAATGGATTACAGTGCATTCCATACTTAATTTTTAAGTCAGCAGTTTGCATTTAAGAAAGAGAAGACCTACAGACTTATTAAAAAAATTAAGAGGGCTAAGCATCTATATTTCCCTTAGAGCTGGCAGAAATACAGATATTCCTTTAGGGTATCATTTAGATTGTGAATGTAATGTGGATTGTGCTTGAAAGAATTTGTCTGTTTGCTTACTACAGAAGGAATGAGTTTGGGAAGCAATGGCAAAGTCTTAGCAACTGCATGGTGTTTGATGTTTCTTTACACCAGTGCAGGCTCATTTGGGTTTTGGACAGGAGAAAGGATCACTATCAGTAGTCTAGGGAGACTGGCTTGCTAGGATAAAGTTAGTCTCTCCAAACGGTTACAAGTATTACCTCACTAATCCTCTTGGAGAAATTAGTCCTTTCCTATGCTTTTCCTATGCCTTTTGCATCCTGTAATAAGCAGACAAACTTCTGCCCCTGAAATAAAAATAGCTTCAATTCTATGTTCAATGTGCCTGTAATTCTGCCTGTGATACTGCAAGTAATGACTCCATAAGTTTACAGTGCAGTGAAGGTGTTGGGTTTTTAAATTTTTTTTTCAGAAATATTAAGGAAGCTGCTGCATGAGTAATGCATATAACCACACAAATTTAGAGGAGCACTGAAATTTCTGTGGGTAAAGTCTGTATTTAAAGCTATCCACAGGAAACACATTATTACTCAGGAAGGCTACACAATGTACATGGTTTAGCAGGACTATTATTAGAATTAGGTCTCCTGATTTCTCTGCTCACTGAATCATACTGTTTCTGAAGTATTAGGCATTGAAGTACCAGGGGATGAGTTGGAAGCTTCATAGGGCTCAGGGGAGCAAATGGATGAAAGCTTAAACCTCTTTTTGTAAATCTTAAGATGGTTGAAGAAGCTATGTGAAAGGCTTCCTAGGAGATAAATCAAGAAAGAATATGATATCCCTCCTTGCTACAATGGGCAACTACTGCTTTCAGCTGCAGCACAACAGAGGGGAGCCAGAAGGGCAGTGGAACAGGCTGCTGCAGCAACACAGTGGTTGCACATCTGGCACCCAGAGGCGCTGCTGTCTTTGGTCTGATAGACCTCATTAACTTGTTCTGGCAAACTCTACACAACATCAGCATGCCCTGTGTTGTACTACTTTATAGTGACTTGTGAGTAGACTCCTTTAGTCAATGTTTAATTTCCTTTTTCTTGTGTTCTAAGCAAAATATACCAAAACAGTTATACAATATGGGACAGTAATGGAAGTTTCTGTCTTTTCTATAGGAATAATAAAGATGAAAGATTAGTAATGTGTATGCTCAACAATAGTCAGGTTTTTATTTTTAAAGCTTCTTTGTCACATACCTGTGGAAGAATAAATATTAAGGCAAATGCAAACACTCAGGTTGCAAGCATGTAGGTACCCAATACTACATTTAATGAAGAAGGTAATTCTGAAATCAATTTCTGAAATCAAACACTCCCTACTATAAAATTAATGAAATATAAATCTGACACTGATTTTTGTATTAAAAATTTGCTACTTTCAATGTCTTCTTTTTGTCCTCACTCCTATATGCCTCTTCAGCGGCCCAAGGTAGCTGGCATAATGTTTTTGGTGCTATGAGATAGCAGAATTATCTAAAACAATTATACAGTAACTAAAATGTTGCAGAGAGCGTGGGTTAGTGCGCAGCTGTCACCCTGGTTCCAGTTGTCCTTTCTGATTGCCCGAATGCATTCTGAGATGCCTAAATTAGAAAGCTTTAATATGAGCTGTTTTTCTGTAAGCCTTTATACTAGGTTATGGTGTCTGTCTTTCTGTCTCAAATCAGCATGCAAAATGTTGTTCTTAGAATAATCATATTCAAAAAACTTCCACAGGCTCTCAAAATACTTGGTAGTTTTTTCTTAAAAACTCAGCTGAAATACTCTAAGTTCTTTCTTTTTGCCATTTGTTTTTGAGCAACCTAGGTAGAACTTTGGTCAGAATTCCACTCTAATCTCTGCAATTTTCATGAAAGCCTAAGGTGTACTTCTTATAAATGAAATCCATCATCTTTGAATGAGCCAAATAAGTTGCCCTTTAATAGTATTCAGTTATCTGTGCTTATTCAGGTGTTTTATATGGATTAAGAATTGTATTTTAAGGACTCAGATTTCAAAACGTTGCTGTCATCCAGCAAAACCTTGACACAATTGGAAGATGGGCAGCTGCAAACCTCTGCAAGGCTGGGTGCAAGATCCTACACCTGGGCCACTGCAATCCCAGACACACTCAGAGGCTGGGCAGAGAAGTAATTGAGAGCAGCTCTGTGGGGAAAGACTTGAGTGTGATGGCTGGTGAGAAGCTCACCATGAGCACACAGTGAGCACTGACAGCCCAGAAAGGCAAGGGACTCCTGGGCTGCATCCAAAGCAGCACTGGGCAGCAGTGAGAGAGGGGTCCCACCCCTCTGCTCTGCTGAGACCCCAGCTGGAGCACTGCATCCAGCCCTGCGGGCCCCAGCATGAGGATGAGGAGTTGTTAGAGCAAGTCCAGAGGGGGGCCAGGAGGTTGATGAGAGGTCTGGAGCACCACTACGAAGACAGGCTGAGCAAGTTGGGGCTGTGCAGCCTGGAGAAGAGAAGGTTGTGTGGGGACCTCACAGTATCTGAACGCCTTCCAATATCTGAAGGGGCCTTTGGGGAAGCTGGAGAGGGATTCTCTGACAGGAGCTGGAGTGACAGGGCAAGGAGGAATGGGTACACACTGAAAGAGGGGAAATTTAGATTAGATATTAGGAAAAAATATTTACTGTGAGAGTGGTGAGACACTGGCACAGGCTGCCCAGAGAAGCTGTGGACGCCCCAGCTCTGGTGGTGTTCCAAGCCAAGTTAGATAAGGCCTTGAGCAACCTGGTCTAGTGGGAGGTGTCCCTGGAAGCAGGATTGGGACTAGATGACCTTTAACATCACTTCCAAACCTTAATATTCTATTACTTTAACTGCCACTTATGATGATGTTGCATTAAGACTGCAAATTCAAAAAACTACAGAATATACTAGTACTGGGAAAAAAATCAAGACTCTATTTCAGAGGTGTATTTATGCACTATTTAATGGTATGAGAACTAAAAGCTGGTAAGGGAAAAATGCTTTGAGTAAGTTCATAGGCATGGCATAAGATAGGAACTTATTTATGGTAAAATAAATGGATCAAAAATTTTATTAGATGTAAAAACCTCTAGGCTTCTGTTTGGACATATACCTACTGTGTGAAATTGAAGCACTGATCTCTTATTTCTCTGTAATACAAATGAAGTGTCATTGCATTTGCATCATCATCACATTTTCTGAAAGCAATTATTTTTAGTGATATATTCAAGAACTGGCATTTTAGAATTATTATTTTTTGTTTTGGTACCAGTCACCAGTCACTTTTACATTCTCTACTGCGACCAGAACTACTACTAGATAAATAATAATTAGGTAAAAATAATAACTAGGTAAAAAATAATTAGATCTCTGTGAATTTCTTGAAGTTCACACTGAAGCATACACAACTAATCTTTCAAGAAGATATTCTTCTTGAGCTTTATTGCTACCTGTTATGAAAAACTCCAATAAAATCTAAATGTTTCCATTTTTTATGATAAAAGAGACAATAAGATATTTCTTTTTTATTTTGAATTACAGATGGCATCCGTTCAAGATTCCAGATATGGCCAGAAAGATACATCTGACCAGAACTTTGATTACATGTTCAAACTGCTCATTATCGGCAACAGCAGTGTTGGAAAAACCTCCTTTTTGTTCCGATATGCTGATGATTCCTTTACATCTGCATTTGTAAGCACGGTTGGGATCGATTTCAAAGTAAAAACGGTTTTCAAAAATGAAAAAAGAATTAAGCTACAGATTTGGGTAAGCTAAAAAATAATTCTGTGAATTAAGTAAACTGTAGTAGTTTTGACAGCATTTACACAACTTTAGAGTGTCATAACCCTTATATACTTAGAGAGAGAGAGCATAGGAATTAAATAGCAGTTAATTGTTTCTTGCATAGTTTTTCTGTCTTGAGTATTATAGTGCAAACAGTATTTTTAAGGTATTGAAGTACAGTTCTTTATCATTAATTAAATTCCTTTTGGAAATAATACAGATTGGGACATACTAATATCTGTACAGTGAGCTATAAACATCTGTGCAGTATGTAGACTATTGAAAGTTATACTTGTTATTTCAAAGTACCTTGAAATACCAGTTTTAGGTTCTGGTGTCTTCCCTTAAATAAATTATGAATTCATGTAGGAGCTATAATAGTGGATGCACAACAGAAGGCATAATTTTTTGCTCTGTCATCCTGATCACCTGAAACATCTTCCATCTTCTGCTGAGGAAGGAAACTTGTGCAAAGAGATATTGTTACCCAGGCATACAAATCCCCTCATTCCTTGCCTATACCTTAGAGACAGTAGAAAGATGCTTGGTGGAGAAAAATGAGATACCAGGGAATAGGTTTCCTTTTCCACAAGCTCTCATCAAAAATAAGTGATAGCCAAAACTTGTTCCACAGAATCATAAAATATCCTGAGTTGGGAGGGACCCCACTCCTAGCCGTGCGCAAGACCGACACAACAATCACTCTATGTGCCTGACAGTCCTGTCAAAAACTTGTTGTATTCTGGCAGACTTGGTGCATGACCACCTCCCTGGGGAGCCTTTCCGACACCCAACCACCCTCTGGATGAAAAACCTTTTCCTGATATTCAACCTAAAGCTCCCGTGACACAGCTTCATGCCATTCCCTTGGGCCCTTGTCACTGGTTGTAGACAGAAGAGATCAATGCCTGCCCCTCCTCTTCCCCTCCTAAGGAAGTTGTAACTGCAATGAGGTCTCCCCTCAGTCCCCTCCAGGCTGAACAGACCAAGTGACCTCAGCTGCTCCTCATACACTTCCCTCAAGGCCTCTCACCACCCTTTTGTCCTGTCTTTAAATGCTTTATAATACCTTTGTGTCCTTTTTGTGTTATGGTGTCCAAAACCACACACAGGACTTGAGATGAAGCTGCCCAGTGCATGATGCCTTGGAGTGGCTACCTAGAAGAGAGACTAGACAAGATTAGGAGAGTACAAGTGCGAATTTATTAAAAGCCTTCAATAGGTACACCTTGGGCAGACAGAAACCTCTGGGAGGCTACACCCAAGCTGGACAATGGTCATGAGTTTTTCAGACAGATATGAGTTTGGTTGATTTCCATGTCGGGGTTAATCTGCCAATTACAGGTTCAGATAATGAAGTCATATAACCCCAGTTTGCTCCCCATCCCCATCTCACTTTGGCTTATACTTTTGGGGCCTGAGACAGTAAGGTGTCCTTGAGCTTCAGGCCAAGGGGAATTGTCTTTTCTGACCAAAATGTGAAGACAGTAGCTAATACTCTGTGTAAAGTTTTAGAGGTATACACTAAAGCAGTACAGAATTTGAAAAGCATGAAAGCTAAAATCTAAGGCATCATTCCCCCCAAAGCCACAATTCCTCTAGGCCTGAGGAATGGAGAGCAGAGCCTTCCTTTGCCAGGCTGTGCTCAGTGAACCCCAGGACACAATTTGATTTAGGACAGATTTACTGATGCTTACATCCCCTCATCCTTGAGTCATTGGGGGATACTAAAAGGAGAGGGAAGAATAGCAAGACCTTTAGTACTGCACAGCTAAAGCTTCAGTTCTTGCTGGAGTGCTTGAGGACTTTGCGCAGTGTTTCCTTTGTAAGACATTTTTAAGAGCCTTAAACCCCAGATTTTTTTTTTTTCATGAATACAAGTAATTTAAAATACATTTAATGACAGGCAGCCATTAAGTCTCAGAAAATCTTGATTCAAATCTAACCAGTTCATCCAACACCATTTAAACAGCAGATAAATTGAATATTTTCTTAATGGAGAATTTCCCAGGGTTCTCTACTCTTTTAGGAGAGTAGGTTAGGCATCAGCCTTTGGTATCTCAGTTTGTTGTTCTATCCCCTCCAGGAACTAGAACATAGACTTTTTGCCTCTCACTCAACCTTTTTAGGCTTAGGTTCTCACTATTGTCATTAGTGTAACTGTGGTACATACTAGGTAAGTATATATCACATAAGTATAATGTGATTTATATATATATATATATAACACTTCAATGATGTGCTGGTTTCATTTTAGTAGCTTAATGCTGGAGATTGCATTGACATAACCTAATTTTTTTTATAATGGAACAACAAAATTGTGTTCATATGATGGTTTTTACTGTAATAAATACAATTCTTCTTTTAATCACCAAGTGATCATTACAGTAGATTTGTCTTGTGATTAGTTTGATTTTTGGCCTCTCCATGTCACAAATATGTGCTTAGCTCAAAGTTGTCCAGTGATCTGGATGTGTTCAGTTCTATCGCTGGCATAGATGGGATATAGCAGCATCTATCTAGTTCTAGCAAAAATGTATTTTGCTTGTTGTTCTTTGCATGGCATTAACATTGGAGTCCAGTTAGGCTCTGAAAGTTCTTGCCTGAAAGAAATGATTGAAACAAACCCAAGAGCTCTCTGTTCCTTAGGGAAGAAGAAACATAGGCTCAGAGCATAGAATAGACCTTCCTGCTTTGTGCGGAGTTCATGTGCCAGGATGTAGGGTTAGGGGCAAGACTTCCGATCACGTTTCCATAGGAAAGAGTTTTATCCCAGCCAGCACTGCACCTTTATTTATGTTGATGGTTGGTGGGGGTTTTTTGTTTGTTTTATGTTTGTTTTTTTCACTAAATTTCTAATGCCAATTCTTAAAAGGCCTTGTCAATGCCAAATTGACTCAAATTGCAACAGCTCACTTATAGCTGTCTGTGCTTTTCAGATGGAGGGTTCTGTGTTGGAGCATTATGTTGCAGTTAAGCTTGCTAGTAAATCCTTTGATTTTTGCAACTCTGAGACATTCAATAAAATCAGTAAGGGATCTCAGAAAGCTATTCTAACACACAAAATCTGAAACAGAGCACCCTGTCTCCTAAGTTATATCCACAGCAGAATTGTTCTTAACAGGCATTGTCTATGTACATAATTTGTATCTCTATCATATCATACTTTGTTATTTTTATTGGTTATGCAAATAACTTTCTAAAATGAATAGTGCTCTTGCAATATCCATTTCCATTTCATTTATTCATTTATGAAAGACAATTTATATTAGATATAATATAAAATTAAGTGAATCACAGTGAGTGCGATTTGATGGTAAATCTGAGTAGAAACATGAGGTTAGAGTACTTGCATGAAGTTTTAACACTTCCCTCAAAATCAGTGACAAACTATTTGTTGGCATCATGTGATAGCTGATGTTCAGCATACATGAAATAAAATATTATTGAAAATCTCATAGTTTTGTAAACTCAGAAGAATGGAAATGCAACTTTAAAATGTGTTTTGAATGACAAAAAATCAGAACTGAATTACTTTGCCATGCACTTAAATGAGGAAATATATGAAATGATGCTGCTCTTCTATTCTTGATTGACAATAAAATGCAGAAATATGTAAATAGTAATGCTGTTAAGTCACTGAAATTCCCTATCTAGACACACAATCAATCCAATCCAAATTTTCCTGTTACAATTTTGTACATATTCATCTAGGTTAATGTTCCTGTTTAGTAGTGCTTTCAAGATATTTTGTGTTCAACTTGAAGCCTGCTGGAGCTTGCAGACTCCATCAGAGTAAGATTCTCATATGCTTACCAGTGAAGGTTACAAGTTGGTTTAAAGTCAGCATGGTCTGACTCAAGGAAGCAGAGCCATAATTTAATAATAAAATTCACAGTGTATTATCACACATGAACTAGGAAGGATTATCAGATTGAGGTAGGTGCTGTTTACACACTGAGATGCCCTGCAAGTCTTTTCTTTGTTATTGGTTTTTTCTTGCTTGGAGGCAATAGTGTCTTAATCTTGAACTGTCTTCTTTCATTTTTCAAGTCAGGGAGGATGGGGCTCCATCTAGTCCTTGCTGTAATATAATTTTTCAAATGGCCAGAAAGAGCCTGCTGGGAGCACTGTAACATTTGTTTCTTTTCCTTCTGAGCCAAACATCTTCTTTCCCAGTATTTACCACTGGAATTGAAAGACCTTCAGAGTTCAAGTGCTGTATTGGTTAGTGGTAGCACATTACCACTCTCTGAATGCAATCTCTTTCTGGACTTTTCCTGTTAGCTGAAACAAGGGGAAATTATGGGACTCTTTTGTTTCATTTTAAGATGCCCTTTGACAGGTAAATATTATCCAGCTGTAGTTGGGTATGGTTTGCCTGAACTAATTAGTTTCTCCTCTTTTGCATATTTCTACTCAATATAAATCATTAAAGAGCCTGAAAGTTTTGTGGTAGGATCCTATTTTCATATTGCAATATTATTTCATATGGTGGTTCTTACATATTCATTGAGAGTACTTCCACTTATGTGCAAGTCGTATTTGTTATGCTTTATTTCTCAGAAATGCTTGTGAAGTTTATTAATCATTATTTTTGCTTAATTGTTTTTTACCCTTGTTTTTCATAACATCTGGAGTTGTCAACAACAGATTCTGAAAATTTGTACAAAGGAGAGCCTATTATAGTACAGAGAGAACCATTGTATTCAGATTTATCAGAGAACCACCAGGAGTTTCTAATCTCTGTATTGCTTTAAAGGAGTCTCAGTTAATTTCATGAGTATATTTCCTGAATTTAGGGGATTATTAGTGATCTCTTCACCTTACCCTGTTTATTCTGTATTCTGTTTCCTGTACTTGTTTTTGTGTTTATATTAAAGTTGCACCCATGGATCCAATTCAGTTACATTTTTTCATCGTCTGAGGTAGGTAGCCAAGGAAGAAATTGTTGAATAATTCACTTTCAGCCATTATGTGGTAATGAACAGGTGGAAGGGGAGAGATACTACTTACCGAAAAGTAGACAAGACAGTTTGTCTTTTCTCTAAACTTTAGTACATACTGGCAATTTAAATAATCTATATAATATATAAAAATACAAATAATGAATATAGCTTAAATGTTAAAGGCATCAGAGCAGAAAGAAATATGAGCAGAGATTGGAAAGATAATATGTGTGCTGCTATTTGAAATTTGACTGCTAATGTTCATACTACGAGGCATGATGTGAGAGAAAGCACCAAAATCTGAGTGAAAATAGGATCAAGAGTTTATGAATTAGAGCATCATAAACGGTGTGAAAAATGAGATGCTACATGTGATGATTGATATTATTTCTGTGCACATTACAAAACCCTACAAAATCACACTACAGAAGTTTTAAAAGATGTGATACTACAGTCCTTTACTGGAAAACCCAGAACTTTACTCATTAATTTTTTTTGCAAGAAATGCTGCCTTAGGAAGTATTTGATGTGTAAAAATATAGATGCATCCATTAGAAACAATACACATCTTGTAAAACGAACAGCATTTCCTGTATAGAGCCAGGTTCAATCTTCAGTACCAAAGACCTTGGCAATGTAAAAAGCATGTTCAGTTCAGATTTCAGTGTAAAGATCACATGGTGTACACTTTTTGGGACAGGACATGTTGGCCAGTGATAGTATTGTTAAAATTCATATGCTATTTATTTAAAATGCATCACTGGCTGTTCAAATATTTATGACATATTGCAATTTTATCACTATTAAAAAGTGCCTGTGTTGTGGGTTTTAATCACTGTCTTTAAACCAACTCAAAAATAGGACGGTGACTATAAGTTCAGCACCCTGTCTAGGCAGCCCTATATCCTGACATAGCTCGCTTGCTCTAAAATGCACACCAAAGTGATTGCAAATTCCTGGCCTCAAATAGCTTGGAGAGGAAATGTGAGGTAAATGTCAGTTCTGCAACTGCAACCAGCATTAAGTTCCACTATTTTTCTCAATATTCCAACAGTTTTTTGAAAGCCTTCTGTAGAGTCTTCGGCCAAGGATATCTCTCTTTTTTGAAGTCCTGTGCTTTACAGAACCCTCCAATACTTTCTTCACATTGCTGGACTTTAAATATTCTTTGAAAAACACTCCTGTTATTAGCAAAATGATACATCTGTATTCAAAGGCATTTGGAAAAAGAAGTTGTTATTTGGCATAATTGAGATTCCAAATAAGGCTTATCTCACTGTTTACGCTGAAGCTTATGTGGGAATTTTTAAGGAGAAACTTAGCTAGTGTAAGATCCTTTCAGAACACTTTTATATAGTGTGTTTTAGGTAGTTTTCTTCATTGGATTCCAGGGAAATGCATCCTGCCATGTTTTAGGCCAACAAATCATCAGACTGCCACACTTCAAGTAATCTCCCTAACCTCAGACCAGATTGCCTTCTGGTATGACATTTTTTCAGCTGCTTTTGCCTTCCACATAATGATCCACAAGTCACCAGTTGTGACTGTCAGAATGCATATACCAGTGGAACAGCTGAACCAGAACTTGCACAGCTGAACCAGAACTTGCACACTTGCAAATATCATATAAATTTTACATAGGGTCCCTAAAAGCTGGTGTTGAGAAAAGGAAAGAAGATAGGAGAGTATTTCATACTTGTGTACCTGGATATCAAGATTTTTGGTTTTATTTTTTTTCAAGAGTGGAGTCAGGGTGGGAAAGAAATAATGAAAGGAATAATTTTGCTGTGGCAGGGATCTGGATCAAAAGGAGTTACATTGGACTAAATTTGAAAAATAGGCTATTTTAATTGTACAAGCTCAATGGAATTCAGAGAAATCTGATAGTACGCTTTAAACTATGTAACTTATACTTACTAAGTTATCATTTTAATAAGCAAAACTAAGCCTATTTCTAAAATGAAATTAATGTTGATAGTATTTCTAAAAGTGAAATCAACTGTGCTGCGAGGTCCCACGAACTACTTTAGCAGCAAATTTATAACATCTATAAAGTTGCAGTGAATCTACAAAGAAGAGAAAAAAGAAGCCATAGAGGCCCTTTGCTGAATTTTAATGAGGTTCATGTTGTAGATTAGAGCAAAATGTTGTACTCTTGCTGTGCAGTTGCTGCTTTGAAATCACAGGACCAGAGCCTTGGACAGGAGCCATAATGTAAATACCATGAAAATGGCAGAGTAGAGATAATATTTAAAGCTCACTTTTGCCCTCTCCTGCTGCTCAGTGCAAGCTGTTTCCCTGTGTTGTGTTAGAACATCTTGAAGTCGTTCTGAAATTATGCTGGGTTGGAAGGGACGCAAGTGACTGAGGGAGGATATGGGGGTCGCACAAAAGGAACTAATTTTTATTTAATGCTAGTCAATTTCCATTTTGTTCAGGATGTAAGCTTAAATGCATTTTGTAAGAGCACAAAGCCATCAGGGTATCTGTGTCACATGAGGATGTTTGTAGTAGCTTACATATATAATGGACCATACATGCAGATTTTACATGTGAAATTAAGATATTAAGTAAAACAGCATCCCTGGAGAATTTAGCTCTGTATTTACATTGCTATTTCTTGGTCAGATAAGGAAAGGGAGTTAGTTTTCTGGTTGCATTTGTTTTTCTTTTAGAGAAACTGCTTTTTTCAACTTTTCTTCTTTTCAGTGTAGTTGAAGGCTAATCTTCTTCAATCTTTCCTGAATAAACATATTGTTCTTTTGTAATCATCTTCATATTTTCTGGTTTAACCCAGATTGTTTTATTACTCACTGTTCATAAACAAATTCTTTCCTCAGTTTTTACCTGTTATGACTTTATTCATTCAATAGTTTCAGTTTGAGAAATACAGAGCATTTTACCTCAATGACTTCAGTCAACTCAGATGGAAGTTGTCAGTGGTGTAATTTACTGACTTGTTTACTCTAAAATTAGTATGGTATCTATCTATCTATGATGGTAGCTATATATATCTAGAAAGTTCTTACTTTTCAGCTTATTATTTGTGTGTATTTATAAAAAGAAAAAGGAATTTAGGTCTGCCACAGGAAATCAATTTTTCTCTTGTGACAGCAAGAATGATACTCAGTGGGCATTGTTGCCCCATATAGATTAGATACTACTGACTTTGGTTTATTTTGAAATAAAGCCCACTCTGCAAAAACAAATATAAAGTAAACTCTCATAGGAATTTCTGGTTTTCCTTTATAGATGGTTTGGTTTGTGACACTGACTGCCAAGGCCTATATTAGTGCATCTTAATGAGGCCTTCCAGAATGAGCTGAGCTAAATAAAAACCACCTGGAAATGTCTCAGAATTCTATATTCATCTAAAATTAGGACATGTACTTTCTGCAGTGTCCTGAAATCTTTTGGAACTGCTTAATTCGGACCTCTGCTCCAAAAGTTCTTCAAATTCTAGTCATCTTACACTTCTTAATAGCCATTAATGCAATTTACTTCATGTGCAATTTCTTTGGAGAATTCAGTGATTAGGATTTCTAGATTTTAGAGGATACAATCACACGTATGCTAACAGTGGTGCTATATCTAATATACTAAGAACTAAAAAGGAGTGTGAGAGCATATCAGCTGGCTGGGTGTAAATGTAAGATTCTTCAACTGTATGAATAAAGGAATCAAGGTAATTTCCTGGAGAGCACTGACTTCAATACTGGAAAGCAGAGTGGGTGAGGAACTAATGGCAAGCTGTTTTGACAGGAGAGGACATCAGATTTAAAATGAATTGTGTAAAGTTAGTAAACTTAATACATAGTAGGTATATGCTAATAATGACTGCAAATGATGGGGAGTTGGAATGTGTTGTATCATACAGTAAAAAAAACCCCCAACCAACCAACCAACCAAAAAAAAAAAACCCAAAACAAACAAACAAAACCCTAAAAAAGACCCTACTAGCTTTCAAGTAAGTCAGGTAAAAGAATTAGAATTTAATTAAATGGTATCAAATTGGACACTTCAAGAACAAGTATAAGAAAGTACTTTTTAAAGGTAAGTTATTTAGTTAACAACCACTGAATAAAGGCATGATCTAGATATATGAGAAAACAAAGGGATTCCTACTATCCTTCCAGGGAAAAACAGTTAAAATAGCTTTTGTATGTGCCTGGTGAAGTATTTCCAGAGGAAATGAGACTATTTCCTTATCTGCTGCACTGGAGATACTTCATATGAAGAAAGAAGTTCAAACTGACAACAGGTAAAGAAAAAGCCCTATTGTACTGCATAGAGGAGCTAAAGGAAATAGAAGGAGACAAATAATGTAAGTTGTTTACTCTAGAAAACAAGGGCAAGACTAGTACTTTAGTTTTTTATAAAGCTTGTGGTTTGGTTTGGGGTTTTTTTCCACAAATAAAATTAATTTTGTCTAAAATGAACAATCCTCCATTGAGAAACAGTTTAGGTAAGAAAAAAATGTGGAAGCAGGCCCATTATTTACATTATATCAATGTGCTAAAGAAACCTGTAACAAGTGAACAGGATCATCTGTATAACAGATAGAGGCATTCCTGATTTGACTTAGAAAACTTCTGTGGATTTGGGCGGACGAGGGGCACTTGGACCTTTCTGTGTGCTCACAATTGCTACCTCCCTAATTGTATGCTTATATGATTCTTCGAATATGGTGATAGTCCTGTAAAGAGTGCCCAAAGGATTCAGGTATTTGTCTTGCTTCTCTTCCTTCATGAGACCACAACATTTTTTCTGCTCTTATTTAGACCAACTCCCTTTCAGAATGTCCCAATACCTTATTTTCATGGCACTCTGCTTTTGGCTGTTTAATTTATTGAGGGGTTCAAAACAGTGTCAAGCAACTAGCTGCACCCTGTCAGGTAGAGCTGTAGCAGAATCACAAAAGAAGCAAAAATGATTAGTAGGAAACCAGTTTGGTCTTGGGACATGATGACAAAACACTAAACAGCTGCTGAGTATGAGCATGTCTTTTGCCATTATGCAAGTAGTTTAGAACCTATCAAGGCAGAAAAACATTTAAAAGATCATACAGTGGTAAGGGGGGGTTATAGTGGCTTTGACTGGGAAATGTAAATGCTGGGATAGCCAGTATTGTGCTAATTAGAGAAGAAGAGGGAAAACAAAAAGAAAGATGTGATGGAGCATATGTAAGGATTCCTGTGAAAATGAATGTCAAACCTGAAGCAAGATTGTAATTAGGAGACTGAGGGATGAAAAGACCTTACAGAAAAGTCAGATAGTCCAGGACAAATGCCTCTATGCTGAAGATTAGAAATGCCATTATGATTGTGCAGAAACAGGAACCTTAAAGCTAAGTGGAAGAGGCAATGATAGAAAGCATTTGAACGTAACACTCTTAATTGGACTTCAGCTCTGGACATTAAACTTACATATATTTAGAGCTTTTTTTTTTTTTTTCTTGCTCTAATTGGAAGGCTAAGGCACTCTGAAGAAATATTCTGTTTTAAACCAGCCAGCATAATATCCAGTCTGCATGAGAAGAATGAACCTATGGTTTTAAATGGATAGAAAGAAGAAAACCTGGAATTCTTTATGAATTTTATCAGTCCCATACACACAGATAAGCAATGGCAGTTCTTGGTAAAAGTTTACATGAATTAAGAGAAGTCTGGGCAAGTTCATTTTAAGACATACTCACTGAGGGTATTTATAGACACAGAAAACTACTTCTAGCTCAGGAAACTTGAAATTTGTATGTGGCTGGAGATTGGAGGCATATTAAATAGGACTATCATATATGCCCACCTTGTTGCAATTTTCCTTAAATATTTAATGAACGCTATTAGAGAGGATACCAACTAACTATAATGTGTTTTATTTGACCCAGAAAAACTGGTCATACATACAGGTGTATTATCTACAAAACGAATCAGTTCTTTGCCTTGTCCCAGGAAAAATTTCCCTGCTTTTTATGAAGCTCTATTTCCTAGCTAGACAAGTGCAAGGTAATTCAATCATGGCCTTTTAGTGCACTGGCCTCTGTTATATACAAATCAGTCTTAATCCTTTGAAAACAATGGGATCCAGGCAAACAGGAATTGCCTGCCTGTCCCTTACAACTAGGATTTTTTAGAGCTGTGTGGTAGTAGTTCACGAGTGATCACAGAAGAGGTTGAAGGTATGGCAGGGCAGGACTGCAGTCTTCTTGTTTCACTGTCATGAAGGATGCAGAATCAGGAACTGGATGGATTAATTCCAGGAAGTCTTCTGGTAATACTTGTGCTTTGATTCCCATTTTTAAATATTGCTGAGGTAGATTTTTTTATTCTGTGGTGTGTGATTGATTACATACTAGCTTTCTTTTGTTAAATTATAGATTTTTTTTCTTCTTTTGAATTGTTAGCTATCACAGACTATTTCTATCTGAATACCTTTAGAAATTCTTGGCTCCAATGCAGGGGTTCTTAGCCATCCCTGTTTAGGCCAGTGTTGCCCTGATTTTTTCAGCCTTCTCTTCTGTTTCATGTTTTGGGTTCTTTCTCACGCTCTGGTCTGTAAACACTGGCAAATGTTTATCATAACTTCAAGGTAGTTTACATTCCTGTTCTTAGAGATATGGACAGCTGATGGACAGTTGTCTTGACCAATGGGATGGGGAGAGGTGTCAACCTTCTCCCCCAATCCCTGGCCTTTTGTAGAGATGCTATATATTGGAGTCAGACTTTCAAATAAAGTAGAGTTTTAGTTCATGCCTTCTGATCAAAGTGTGAGTGAGTGTTTGTGTGCGAGTGACAAATCGCATCAGGCCAGTGGTGTCCTGTAGGACCATCAGGTAGTGTCTCTGGGAGGAACACAGATATAAAATATATTCTCGCACATGTAAGTAAGGAAGGAAAATGAGGGAAAAGTAGTAGTTGACATGATTAGCCCAGCTAGTACACAAATACACTAATACCGTAGCCTAGTGTATTTGGCTGGAAATAAAAACCCTTGTGGGGAAATCCTGGAAAAATATGTTGAGTACCCTTGACTTGGAAAGGATTATTTTCCCTGTGCAAACATGGGAGCACTACTGTCTCCCACCTGACTTGCAATGACCATTCTCTCTTGAGCTCTTAGTTTCTTTTTTCTTCTTCCTTTGTATAAACTGTGGGATTCACTCTGACCACCACACAGCCCTTGGGACCTAGTCCTGTGTTATTTTTCATTTTGTGTTGCCAGTTAGGAAATAACATTGCATGACTTTCCTTTTCTGGGTATAAAATAATAAATCAATTTGTACCCCTTCTTTAAGAGTGGGAGATACTCAGGCAAGACTCAGTTAAGTGTGGATTAGGAGAGTGTTGTATTTTAAATATATTCTGGCAAGATACTAGGGGCTGTCCCTTTTGACAATGATGAACCTTCATACATTCATCTTAAACAGTTTTGTCTCAGTTCAATCACTGGGCAAAGCAATGTTGCCAGCACACATGATGGTACCACACCCTGGGTCTCAAACATGAAGCGGTGACACAGGGGTACAGCATGACAGTCCTTGCATTTTTAAGTTTGGGGAGTTTTTTATTTGACCTTTTTTAAAAAATCTGATTTACTTACATGTAATACAGTGAGAACATACAGAATACCCAGTGGTTTGCCCTAATTTACCAATGCAGATAAATTGCTGAATGCAAAAGTAAATTTGTTTTTTCCCCCTTGTGTACATAAGGTCTTAGAAAATGGGATTCTATATGCCAGGAGAACTCATTTCCTTACAGATATTTTTTTCATGTAGAAGAAAGACTGAGTTAATGAGTTGCCCAAATGCAACTTTCAACAGACCAAAATGAGTGTATGTCTCTGGTGAGAACTCAAGTTTTCAAAAGTAGCACTCACCTTCTACTATGTTATTTCTCTTGGAAGTACACAGTTACATCCAGTGATATTGGAATATCTTCTTTAGTGTAGTTATAAACATGGCCTGTTTAGAATGCAATTTTTAGTGCTGGAAATTTCTATCATTTTACAAATTTTATCCACATAAAACGTCCATTAGTATAATTTGAATTGGTTTTTTGTCAGTGACTATAACTACAAACCTAAGCAATACAGGATTTTTTTTTTTGAATGTTTTATGGATTTTTTCAGTACAAAGGTTTTAAATGTAGTTGACTCTTTCATAGTTTTTGATCACATATGGCTTTTAATAATAGATAAAATCTTCCTCTATGGCAGTCCCTTCCAAGACTGAGAGAACTAATGTTGGATCACTGTGATTCATCCCCTTGGTAACCCAGATTGCATCTCAAGGGCTGCCAGACTTTTAGCATTTAGGAGATTAATAGGCTCTGTTTTCTGTTTCTGAAAGGGATTTTGTGGTTAGCCTTGGAGTAGGTTAGGGAGAAACAAAATACATTTAATACCTCTTAATGTCCTTGGAAGTCTTAAGTCAAGTGATTGACTGTATTTCATCTGCAACCGAATCACCTGTAAATCTGACTTAGCCTTAGTACTGACTTAGTACTGTGACTATTCTGATTAAGTCAGCAGCCACCTTATATCAATGTTGACTTCACTATTACATCAGAAAACAATTCTCTTACACAACTAAATTGTTTCCTGGACCTGTTATGAGATTTCCACTCAAATTTCTAAATCTGGTAAATTTGTGGACAGAACTTCCAAACCTGATGATGTTCACTTTTGAGTAATTAAACCAAAAAAGCCTTCAGAAAAGTGTACAGTTGCAACTTCTCATTTGATCTGTTCTGAAGTTGTAAGTAACTCTTACACAGAGGTTTTCAGTTAGTACACAGTTGGTTCTGTGTTCCCCCAAAGTGAAAAGAGGGAAGTTAACAAACAAGCTTCATTAGATGGACATACAGGTGTAAGATTAGAAAGTGGGGGAAAGGCTGGTAATGCAGAAGTGAAAACAGAAACTTAAAGTCTTAATAAGCTAAAATGTAGGTATCTGTCTGAAGTTAGTAGTCTACCATGGCTCTATGACTGGTAGTCAGAAATATCTATCTTCAGAAGATGCTTCACTCTGTATCAAGATGCATTTCTAAAACAAAAGTTCCATCTAAAAATTTCCACTCTGGAAATGTATGTCCTATTAAACAGAGAAAGAAGTGGGCATATATATAGTAAAAGAGGTGCTTATATTTTTGATGTCTGAATCACACCTTTATCAGCTGAAAAAAAAAGGGAGGCCTTTGACAATGAGAACAGCCAATGGATGAGAGATTAATTTCAGTTTAGTCACGGATTTTCAGAATTTCTGTAAAAATCATTGTGCTGTAAATTGATGACCACTAGAGCACTTTGGACAGGTTATGAATAACACAAACGGTATTAAGGAGACAGACATGACCCAATGAATCAGAGTTATATATGTAGAAGCCTCCTTTATGGATGCCTCCTCCATGGATGCCTCCTCCTGGATGCCATTGTTGAGATGATGCCAATAGTTAATAATATTAAGGCTTTTTTCTTTTTATTAGAACCAGGTGCCTTTGTTCACATTCTAAATTTCACTGTCTGATAAAAAAAAGATTTTTCAGAAGTAATACTAAGAAGGATGGTAATAATTATCAATCAGGAAAGTTTAGAGCTCCAAAATGTAAATATATTAATTTTTTTAGCTTTGTTAAATTTTCAGAAATTGTTGAGAAAAAGCATAGCCATCAAGGCAGAAATTTCAAATGAAGCAATAAATCCTATAATCCCACTGTGTATGTATGTATGTATGCTTGCATCCATTTTAGGGAAAAAAATAGAGGTATATTGATTATTTATCTGATATCTTTATGGAGACAAAATGATTGTCTGAATTTTATTTAAATCATGGATGTTTATTGGAAAACCTTTGCAGCAGAATCCAGAATATTCTAGGAAATCTATGCTTTTTGGTCTAGGTAATGATGCTGATGCTATATTTTTACAAATATAGACCAATTTGTTTTGGTGTGAGGTTTTATTTTCCAATCCCTTGAAGATAGGCCATAATGCCTGTTTTAGGCTGAGAGGTTTAAAATATTCTCTAGATGACTTATAATTTCCAGAGGTGTTTATAGAATCATGGAAAGTTTTGGGTTGAGTTTTTGAGAAGAGACCTTAAAGATCATCTACTTTCAACACCTTTGCCATAGGGAGGGACACCTTCGACAAGGCCAGGTTGCTCAAAGCTCCATCCAGTCTGGTTTTGTTTTGAGCACTTTCAGGAATAGGTCATCCACTGCTTTTCTGGGCAACCTGTTCTAGTACCTCACCATCCTCTTTCCAAAGTAGAGTTTCTTTCATATATCTAATCTAAGTCTGCCCTTTTTCTGTTTAAAGCCACTCCCCCTGTCCTATCACTACATGACCCTGTAGTCACTTCCTTTCCAGCCTTCTTATAGACTCCCCTTTTGGCACTGGAAGGTGCAATAAGGTCACCGCAAAGCCTTCTTTTCTTCAGGCTGAACAAGCCCAGCTCTCTCAGCCTTTCCTCATGAACACCTGTTCATTTTCCTGGTCAAGACCCCTGATCATTTTCCCTCACATATACTTGCTTTGACAGATCCAAATCCTTCTTATGTTGGTGGCCCCAGATGGGACCTCCTGCTCACACTGCTCTGGTTGCAGCCCAGGACATGTTTGGCTCTCTGGGCAGTGAGTGCCCATGGCTGGGTCATGTCCAGCCTCCCGCCCACCAGCACTCCCAAGTCCTTCTCCTCAGGGCTTGCTCTTAATCCATTCACTGCCCAGCCTGTATTTGCTGGGAATGCCCTGACCCATGTGCAGGATTTTGCACTTCACCTTATTGAACTTCATGAGACTGCATGGAACCTCCTGCCAAGCCTGTCCAGGTGCCTCTGGATCGCATCCCATCTTTCAGGTGTATCCAAAGCACCTCTCAGCTTGATGCTGTCTGCAGAGGGTCCACTTGGTCCCAATGCCTATGCCAGCATGTGTTGTTTGTGATTAATCCTTCCTATGGAGAAGGAGGCTGCACTTCTTTAAATTTGATATTTTATAAGCATTTCTGGGCATGATTTTTCATAAGCAAAAGCTACTTTATAATCAGTGACACAGTGCTTTATAAACAACCTGCTGAGAAGTTTGTATGATTTTTTTAAGTCTCTTAGAATTTCTGATTGGTCATTTTTTATAACGCTTTTAAAAGTTGTCTTCTTTTCCCAAAATATTCTACAAATGTGTATGTTTTCATGTTTGGAAAAGGACAAAACAGACGCCAATGGGACATGGACCAGGCAGCAAAAGGTCTCCTGGGGCAATACATTGGATCAGGAAAGAATTTTAGAACAAACTGGCAAGAATTTCTTTGTTTTCTCCTGTTATTTATGGGGGCAGGAGCCTGGGCTTCATAACCATAGCTTAGGAAAAAGATACATAATTAGTTTTCTCAGTAGCGAGTCCTGCTCACCAATCCATTTTCTCATTTGTTTATATTTGTCAGAGAACACTGTGTAATGCTTGCTGCCATTCCTCTCACTGTTAATTATCTGGACTGTAATTTAATTGTCCTTTGTAGTGTTCTGCATTAGAAATCCTAAATAGTTTATTTTCTAAAAGCCAGGCATTTCCCTTGAACCCAAGCCAAGATTTGGCAGCACATGACTAAAGTAAATGAGTTCATGTGATACTAATCATTTTGGTTTTGTTTCTTTCAGTCTCTTAACAGGCTTTGGCACAAATCTGTACTTTTCCATGTCTTTTCAAAATTATTACTGGGTTGTTCAAAGAGGAGAGTCATAAGTAATTTTTGTGATTTGGCTTCCATGACAGTATGCTGCTTATGTGCATGAAAATAGCATGCTTGCCTCTACCACGCACAAGAATATGTTCAGAGGAAACTCAGTTCTTTGTCTTTGTGCTCCTTCCAGTTGTCAGGAGCTTCCAGAATTGAAATCACTTGCAAGTTAAAATCTTAATTTTCAGCTTAAGATCTCAGTTCTGCATCCTCAATAAGAGTGATTCCTGCTCACACAAATAGGACTGTTGCAAAATAGTTAACTTGGGCAAATAACGACTGAAAGACAGAACTATATTATTTACTCCCTAAAGAGGGGACCACATTTAAAATAATTCGGCTTCAAATGCTACCATCAGTTTATCTCATGGATAAAAATATCTCTCTCTAGTAGCAACTAATTCCTAGTGGCAGCTGCCTGTTCTCAAATCACATTTTGTACCCATGTGCCTGCAGCGCATGTAGTTAATTATGACAAAGGACTTGGAAATGTTATTAGAGTTCAGCCATTCAGAAACCCTCATTAATTGTGTGCAAGACTACCCGTGATTGGTTACATTGGACTCTGAGCATCATCTGTGTACTGTTGAGTCTGCATAGAGAAAAAATCATGAGAATTAAAAGGTAGTAAGGAAGCATGTACTTTTTACTCTGATAAGGAGAATATTGCCTAAGGATCTTGAAAAATAGTAGAAAAATTCATATTGATATTTTGTGAATGTCTAATTTGTGGTGGAATTTTTGAAAGACTGATGTTAGATGAGTGCATATTTTCCTTTCTTCTTGTTATAAAAAAATCACCTTGTCATAAAAAAATAATATTTGTGAGGAATGTTAACATTCTTTGGATTCTCTATGGAGTTTTTGAGGAAGGAAGGAGGAAGAATAACATTAGGTGAAGGGTACGCTTACAGGCTTGAGGAACCTCCTGCTTTTACTGCTGAATGTCATGTCTTCAGGATTTGTTAGTCTTCTTGTTTGTATGCACATCACCTTGTAGTGTAGCCTGAAGTGAGACCTTCTTTTTCACAAGAAGAGGTAAAAAAAGTTGGAATAGCAGCTAGGGTAGGATTACATGAGGGAGAAAAATAAATTTAGGATTATAGCTTACTATGAAATTTTTCTCCTCTTAAAATATCTTAAAATAGCCAAAATATTGAAGTTTCATCTCTTGTTACTATTTCCTTCTATGAATGTAACTTCATGTTACACTGGATAAGGAGAGATTATCCTTGTGGTTGCTGGGAATGTGTTTTTGGCAATAATGTGAATAGTGGTGTCTTCCCCACAATATTGACAAACAACAGAAGAGTGCCCACAGCTTGTGTCAGGATTACAGAGCAAAGCTGTAGTTCTTCAGCTTTTCTCTTGCTTCTTGAGGTTTCTCATTTCTTACTATAAGCTCTCAGAACATCTGTGAAGAAATCAGCATATGCTGATTCCTATATGCTTGCAAATAATTTATCAAAAGCTGATGCACAAAACTACAGTTGTATCTGATTTTTGCCTTACCTTACACTAGGCTTTTAATTGCAGCAGTTCATAAATTAATAACTTTGCAGTGTTATTCTTTAATGTTATTTTAAAATAGGGAATTCAGTGGGCAGGGTGTACTTAGCTTAACAAACAAGTTGGATAACTTTTACTTAAAGTAGCCGATTCTCCCCAGATCTTTTTTGTAGAGAAATGTTAAATGACAATCCTAACAGTAACACTGTATTCTGTAGAAGTTAGGAGTAGCAAAACAGTGTGTAGGTTTTGTGCTAGCTTGTTGCATAGGGATAAATAGCATTCTTGTATTTTAAAATGATGGCTTGATATCACAGCATATTAAGGGACTATTTCAATAGTAAAGAATTTCTATCAGGATTCCCAAAGAATTCCCGTGAAATAGAAGTCACTTTACTGTTCCCATGCTTTGAAAAAAAAAAAAAATTGTCAGCCAGTACTTGTGGAAAAGGGCAGCAAGTAAACTGGAAAACCTCATTCTTTCTAGAAAACAGTAATTTTGCATTCATGTGTTTTGCTTTGTTTTCATTTGTTTCTCTCCCTTCTGGCTTTCAAGACTTAGTGCGTGATTCAATTTAGTTTGGCACTTCACTGTAAACTAAGCATGATTGTTGTGCCTCATGTTTTTCCTTCTTAAAGGCCAAATTCCGCAGTGGTAAGAATTAACTGGAACTAACAGCACTAATCATCCCCCTTGGATGGATACTAAGAGTAGCTGATTTTGTCTGCTCCATTTTCAGCTCTATGTTCCTCCTCCTATCATTGTTCTGATATTCATCAGATCTCTGCATTTCCAGTGACTGAATCTTAAATAGGAAACTTAGCACAGAAAAAAAGCTAGTCATTTTAAAATTATCCTATTTTTTAAGTGCGAATTTCTTTGGTTTTTCTATAAAGCTTCTCTGTCACTGGGGTATGGAATGATGGTTTTTATGAACTGTGAATGACACAGGTACATTTTTGTATTCACCATCTTCAAGGAGGTAGCAACTAGAACAAACCTGGTGTGCAGATGCTTCAGTGGTACTGGTGCCCCAGGACATTTCATGGCACTGTTGAGTTTGGGACAGCAATGTACAGACATTAGTGCAAGGCTGCTGACAGCTGGGAAAGAGTTGCTTTTCTCTCCTGAAATGGCAAAATCAAGGGATAGTGTTGCTGAGTATGGTGCTGGATGAGCCTCATCTAGTATGGGTTGCCTTTCAGTGCTTAGGAAAGTTCTTTAGGTTCAAGTGGTACTGGATTCCTTAACTATCTGCAATTCATTATATCTTTTTAACAGCTAAAATAAATTGTACGTGTTGGTTAACTTAAATTACTCTATACAAAGCACATGTATACACATACGTGTTGTGTGATCTTTAATAATATATCTGCTATATTCACCCTTGATGCTACTGGAAGATTTATAGAATTCTGTAGCATTGGAGACTCTGAGCAGGGGCACAACCCTCTTCATCAAACAGCACACATGATGCTGTGTTTTCGCTGCCCTCCCATCGTCCCCATGGATGATATCCTGGAGCAAGTTTAGCAGAGGGTCTCCAGACTGCCCAGGAAGCTGGATCTCTTGCATTGTAAGGAGAAACTGAGTGATCTGAGCTAGCTGGAGTATGGTGGGTTTCAGAAGGATCTCAGAGCATCCTTCCCATGCCTGTAAGGAGGTATCCAGCTGTATGTCACAGAAACATAGAATTGTTAAGGTTGGAAAAGACCTTTACAATCATTAAGTCCAGCCATTGACATTCCACCAGGAGGAAATGTATCTCTCTGTTTAAGGAAAGGTGTTTCTCCACAATAGCAACAGTAAAGTAGTGAAAGTGATTGCTCTGAGAGCTTGTGCAATCTTATTTTTTGAGGTTTTTCAATATCGAATTGAATACTGCTCTAAGGAACCTGATCTGTTCTTGGAGAAGAATGCATAGAAGTGATGGCTGGGTAAGATGATCTTCCAAGGAACCTTCCAATCTGAAATAGTTTATGGCCCTCCAATTAACCACAGAAGAGAACGGAATAATTGTTCAGTCTGCAGCTATGATGTACTGCAAAATATTTGCTGCAGTAGGAATTTAAATTCTTGTGGTCCTTAGAATTTTGTAATAAATTTGTGTAAAATTGGAAGGGCAATTAAGGGTAGTATCTTCTTTACACTTGACCAAAAATTTGTAAGAAGTACTTTGTATAGTTCTGTTGATTGAGGAAGAAATTAATTATGTATGATCATGCTGCTAGGTAATAACAATATCCCAAGAAGTACCTCTGTCTTGGTTCTAGTTATGATGTACACAGTTTTCCTGTGGATAAAGTACAGGTATGCCAGCAGATCGGTCTCTTGTTTTCTTATGCAGTGTATCCTTGAAGCTGTGGTATTTTTGCTCTGCTGATCAGATCAAAATCAGTATGTGGACAGGAGTGAGCTCTATTTCTTTTACTATCTGATGGGTCCTATTAGGTTTGCAGTTACATGATACACAAAGATTAAATTTTGCTTTCTGTGGCTATACTCCTGCATATACTTCTGACATCTGTGGAATAATTAAGCTAGAGATGAGCCTTTTGAATCTTTTGGGATGTTATAAGTGAGATATACTATACCTCTAACCAACCGTTACGGTAAAACAAAATCAATATTATCAACAGAGGCTTCACCAGTTGATTTTACATTGCAGTAAAACACTAGTTTTTCAAAAGATTACATAAAACTAACAAAATAAAATTGATAAAATAAAACCAATATTATCAATATAAGCTCCATCCATTGATTTACACTAACAAGATGTTAGTACCACTTCCATTTCTTTGCTGCATATTAAGTGCATATTAAAAGGGAGTACTCTATTTTTCAGCTGTCGTGGTTATGTGTACAGGGAGCAGTAATAACAGTGGTGTGCCTAGTGATATGAAAAACAAAAGTGTGTTCAGCAAAGCGTGGGTGCAAAGTGTTCAGCAAAACATGCCCTGAATTTAGCAAATTTGGCAGACTAAGATCTCAGATTTGGCCGTAACAGTACAGAATTGCTAGCTACTGTTTGAACGATGAATCAACACTATTGCAGGAACTTCTCTACCTACCCACCAGTGGCTGAGGTTCCTAAGTGTAGATCTCAGATTTGTTACCAAGCTGCCCATATGGCATCAAGAGATGCCCACTTAGTTACAAGTAGTCCTGAGAATGCCTCTGCTGTGTGCTGCTGTACTGAAGAGCTTGAATCCTCCAGTAGTTCTTGCTCCGCTCCTTTCTTCTTTAAGAGATGAAAGTAGGACCCAGGAAGCACTTTCAGTGTTCGAAGAGGATGGAATAATAGCCTCTGAATAAGGAGCATATGGCATTCTGCCAGCAGACAGGATAGAAATCAGCTTGTGATAGGAAAACAGATAAAGCAGAAGAGTGGAAAGGGTTGTGGGACCCAAAATTTATTGCTCCCATTTGTAAGATTCAGAGGTATGTTCTATATGTATGTCATACAGAGGCATTCAACTCCTCTTAGCAAGCAACTCAGTCTTATTTATTTGAAAATGAGATAAATATCTAAATGCCTTCTCAGATCACCATGTCACTCATGCTGAAACACTTTGATTTCATTGTGGTGGTAAGCAATATCAGAATAAAATAATAGAAAGACACAAGCTTAGGCACAAGGATCTGTCAGATAAGGCTCATTAGCTGGCAGGTCACAAAGCCTGGTGCTGTGTCTAGCTTTGTCACTTCCTTTTGAGAAGCAGCTCTCCACCTACTTGTTTGTTGTGTGTATGACTTCCTTTAGCAATGATCTTCCAATTGTCTGATTGATGCAGTAGGTAGGTCTTCTAATCACACCTTTTGAACTGACTTGTTCTTACAAAGTAGAGAAGACCTCTTTCAAGAAGGACATTTTTTGTTGTATTTTAGTTAATCATGTTTAGATTTGGGGTTTAATACTTAGGAGAATTGTCCTGACATTGCTTCTTCCATCACCTGACATGAACATGAGGACTGGAATAATTTTTCTCTTCTCATCTTCATTTCAATTAAGAAGTTGAATCTATTTCACACATTTCAAAAATAGTTTTGGGAAGGTGCTTGTGCAACTACAGCAATCACGATTTTTATTTTAAAACCTAATCCCTCTTTACAGTACTTATGTTGGTTATGTGTTAAAAGAAAAGACGATCTGGTGAGAAGAACAGAAGGATACTCAAATACTTCAGAAGTCAGACATTTGACACAAGAGTTGTAAATGTGTAGTCAGTAGCAGAGAAAGTTTAAACCACCTGCCCTGGCTGATGAAGACCAACTTTTCTGCTAAGATTCCATTTACATTCCTTTCTTGACTCCTTATTTGACATGGACTATCTGTAGAATTATTTCAGGTTAGGGTATTTTTAACATGTTGTCTTTTGTAGTGGCTTATGTAGATGAAAATGCCATTATTTAATATTTACAACTAAAAATATTCTTTCATATAAAATATTTTTCAAACCTTTCCCAGTGTGTCAGAAAACTTTTCTGAGGTAGCCTGTATAGAGCAGGGAGAAATTGGTGCAGTCAGTCAAAATTATATTCTAAATCTCTGATTGCATCATTGGCCCAGAAATAAAGAACACTTAAATTCTTTAAAAAAAATAATAATTCTGATTAAAAGGCTTTTTTTTCCTTCATTCTACCTGAATAATTTTTGATTTGAAAGCAGTTAAAAATGGGCTTTGTCTTCCCTTTCTTTCCACTGTACCAAGGATCATTTGAATTAAAAGTATTCAGCTTTCTTACCTCACTTTTTTACTCTAGTTTTTTTTTTTCTATATTATCTTTATATTGGTGGAGAACTGTTACTTCTTCTTTTTATGAAAATTTTAAAATGTTTCCCCTTTACTAGTAGATGCAAAAAGTGCTTTTCATCAAGGCAGCATTATTCATGCTGATTCATCTATGCTAGTCAGTTTTGAGGCAGAGGCATTTACTGATGATAATGCTGCAAAAATGGTTTTATGGGGACAGAAAGCAAATCCCCCATTTTACTGAGCTGGTTCAGATACCAAACATTCCCAAGAACACTAACAATACAGACCAGTGACATCTTTCAAAAGCTACAATTTGTATATATTTTTTGATCCAGAAATATGTTCTGCACAAGCTTTGTTCATAAATAGGTGGAATGCATTCTGGGTACTTAGTGAAATTCATGTTCTACTCATTTATGTTCTGCTCTGTTCAGATCAATGCTTGAAATGAGTAATCTTGTATATCTTCTCTTTCTGAGCTTGTTCTTCCTTTTTTTGCTTAGATTTTGGAATTTTCATAGTAGAATTTTTTGTGGCTTTTTTTGGTTTGGTATTTTTTGTGCTTTGTTGGTTTTTGGTGGTTTTTGGAGGGTGTTTTATTTGATTTTCATTTGGCTTCGTGGGGTTCTTTGGTTTTGTTGTGGTTTTGGGGCTTTTGGGGGGCATTTTGTTTTGTTTTGATGTTTTTGTTTTTGCTTTGGTGGTTTTGATTTTTGTTTTGTTTTGTGGTCTTGCTGGTTTTGTTTTTGTTTTTTCCAGAGGTACTGATAAAGTGCTACTTTTCTCAAGTGATCATTTTGTAATTAGGACATGACTGAAGACACAAACATAGCCTAGGTAACAGTGCCATTGTTCATATATAAGCAATCTTTGCCCACACATTTTCCTATGATACTGCATTTTTTTTCATAGCAATGACATTTCTATCCCCCAAAAAAGTAGTTCAAGGGCATGTGTGGAAGAAACAGTAAGAGGAGAATAGGAACAATTGCATTCCAACCAGATTAAATGTTTATGAGGAACTATTTTCACTATTGTTCCAGATCTGCTCATCAGTAATTAAAAACTGAGGAAATTTCTAATCTTTTAATTAGTATTACAGCACTGAATACTAACTCTGCATGTGCAGATAGCCATCTCCACTGTGAACTCCTATGCTTTAATTTAAATGGAAAAACAGCGAATAAATCTACTAGAATATAAATGTCTCTGCGGACAGTGAGATTACAATGCTTGTCTTTCTGGTATAGAGGAAGGTAAAACTAATTATTCATGTCCTGTGAGTGGCTGAGACAAACAGGAAGCAGCAGATCATGAAAATACTTCTGATACCCAAGACTGAAAGTCTCAAAGATCAATTGATGCTTTTATTTGCTTTACGTGGCAGACCTACAAAGTGAACAAGAGCCCAAGTTTGGATTTCCTAACTTGGTGTAGATCCCAACAGGTCCCATACTGGTGGGTTTGACTCTGCTGACATAAGTGCCAAGACCTCCTCCCGGGGCAGCAGAGAGAAGGAAGGGCTATCTCCCACAGCCATGGTTTCCTGCAGGGTGCATTAGGAGGAGGATCGTGTATCAGCTGGGTTATAGCTAAAGATTAAGAAGGAAAATATTTCAGGGAGAATAGCATCACTGTTCTTCTGAGATAGCAAATCTGATTCAAACCACAGAGTAACTACTGAGTTCTAATGAATCACAGGTTCATATTGACATATATGAATTTCCATATTCTGTTGTGGAGGCCCAGGGGACGGAGAGATATCCTTTTAGATTAGGGTGAGAAAAACCTTCATCCCATGGGTCTTTGCAGCCACATGTTAATATTTCTTAGGTATCATTATTCTATTGGTTTGTGAAGTTTATGTCACCCTGTTCAGCCATGTTTACCATATATGTACCCTTCCTAGAATGTTCTTCCTTCCCTTGGACCCCATTGGGTTAATTTTGATGCAGTGTTCCATCCCTGTAACCCCATTAATCCCCCAGTTTATATTTTTTGCACCACTTTTTCCTATTCCTATTGGACTCTGCCTGCCCTAGTTGTCTCGTTTATAACCCTGTGCCCTCGCCCTCCTCCTCGCTCTCATCCCTGGATTTTATTTGAGGCTGTTGCATCCCTGAACCCTTATTCCTTGTCCTTGGACTCCTTTGCTTTTCCTGCCTGTGTTCTTGAATAAACAGCTTTTGGATCTTCGAAGGAGAAGCCCATCCCTTTGCTTAGTTGTTGGATATATCGTAGCAGTATGCCTGAGGCTCAGAGACACCACTGCTCTCTAGGACCCAGGCGCTGCTCTCACATTGCCACATTCTGTTTTGTCTGCTCCCTTGAGTCCTAGGTGGACAATAGTTCTCCTTACTAAAGAACCCTCCAACAGATGCTTTCATTTCTATGTTAAATTTTGGTTTCTCTACTTTAGAGCATATAGAGGGATATGACTTATATCAGTTTTAAAAAGCCTGCATTTTAGCAATGCAGTATTTATTAGATTTCTTCACTTCTTACAGTCCTACAGGACAGGAACAATGATGATCTAATTTATAAAACACTTTTTATCTCTATACTACTATAATTTCGGAATTTTAATGTTGCAAATCCTAAGTGGTACGTGAAACAACAATATCATAACTAAGGATTGTAATTCTCACAATTAAGTGTATCTAATAATTGATGATTTAAGGCAAGTAACAGAGTTTTTAGCCAGGAAAAATCACATGAGAGTCATGACAGTTTTTCCTTGCTTTTTTTCATAATGAACTCTTTACTAACTTAGCTGTTTCACATATTATGGACTGAAGTATTGCTTCTCTATGCTATTCCTTGACTACCATAGCTTTGACCTATTGTGAACCCATTATGTACAATACTGTCTGGACATTTTCTGTTCACCAATTTTGTAATAACATCATGACATGTGCAACTCTTGCTGCATAGATGAGTTTATCAGCAAGGCATATGCTTAAACTTTAAAGTCAGTGGAAATTTTGACTTTGTTTCTGTGCACCAAACTTCTCTGCAGACTTTCTGCTGCCTGCTGTCCCAATGAACCAGGAGCTTCCTTGCCCTTAATCTTTTGCATATGGTAGTCCAGAGGTCCTTTTGAATAACTACTTAATATGGGGCATGCTTTTCCCATAAGGAAGCCAGTGTATGAACCTTAAGAGGAAACAGCATCATTCTTTGAAGTCAATGTAATAATAGGATATGAGGTTCTCTTTAAACAGCAGCCTTGTTTTATTACAGTAATAAAAAGAAGCTCTCAGAAGAATAAATTTACAACAGTTTGTGGAACATGAAAGCTGTGTGCCATTTAAAGACTCTCCATCAGCCTTTAACTCAGCTGTCAACCTTTCAGATAGCTTCAGTTGGCATCCTAAGCAGTTGACAGTCTAGCAGATCCCTGATCTGTACCCTTGACTTTGTTTCCCTGCTAATGTATACGGGAATCTCAGCTGTTTTCTATTGTTATTCAGTCAGTTGATAGTCTTTTCATATTTTATTTTATTGCCCCTGTCTTTGGCTGTCTCCTGATCTGACTGGCTTCTGCAGTATGTTCTCTGGCTGACTTTGTAGCCTTTCTTCTGTCATGCCTGCTTCAAGCTGGGGAACCTGTGTTATTCTGTGGTTAGCATTAATCTTGTTTTACCTTTATTCAAACTATATCTTGTCTTGGAGCATGTATTTACTTCTCCTTGTGCACCTGGCCAGACCTTTCATAACTCTTTTGCTTGACCTTCTATGTTTTCTTTCTGATCTGGCTACACTTTTACTCCTGGTTACTCTTGCTACAACCTCTAGTCAAGCTGGAGGAAAATGAGACTCAAAGTTTCCCATTCTCAAGTGCTAGCTTAATTTATGTTTTCAGCTAGCCTCCAAGTCCCAACTCAAACAGTAATTGAGGATGAAAATCAGAGGATGTCGATGTTTAAGAGGTAAACCAGGAAGTTTATCAAATTTGTGTGAAGAAGGAGTGTTTACATTCTTATATCTATGAATTGGCTAGATATTCATGAGATCTTCTTCAGGCCTCTCTATTCAAATAGCAGTAAGCACACAAGTGTTCTTAACATTTCTTCTACAGCTTTGTTTCTCAGGCCCAGCAGGACCTGTGCAAGACAGTCTTTTAATATGGATGAGCTCTTCAGCATTTTCAGTACACTTCAGAGCTTATTTTAGACCAACTGCAAATGGAACATCTAATTCTGTTGAATTGAGGAAATGCTTAAGGCACTATGGATTTTTGAGAATACAATACTCTGTGTATAGCACTGACTATTGAATCCCAATCATGACCACACCACTGCATATGGAAAGCTCTGATCTTGTATAAACTTTCACAGCATCAAATTTGCTTGGTAAATGTTGAGATCCCATTGTATGCAACAGCTTTATATCCTATTTACCCTCTAATCTTAGATTAAATCAATAATATCTGTCATTCTTGAAGTTATGTACAATCATTATGTCAAATTAATTTCTGGATAATTGAGTAAAAATTTGCCAAGGTGACTGTTCTGGGTCTGGATCAATTTTACACTTCTCTATATTTGTTTGTATTTGTGGAAGGCTAAACTCCATTAGCAAATAACTCAGAAGTTCGTAAAATATAGGCGAAAATGACAACATTTCTAGCAAAATTCAGATCCTCTGATAACTTCATGTATTTTGTACAAGTCTTGATTAGGCATACTTTATCTAAACATCAAGCTATAATACACCAAAAGACTACCTTTGTAGAATGTAAGTTTATTACAGAAAATAGTGGAAATGTATTAGCTTGTTACTATCCTTGAGATGCGGACAGATGCAGAGGAGATGACTATTTTCCATACTAAGGTATAAGGCAAACTGTTCATCACCTTCAGGGGTTTTGTCTAAAACAAAAACAACAAAAAGCACCCCATAAACAAAACAAACAAACAAACAAACAAACAAACAAACCCCAAACCCTCAAAGCAAAAAAAAAAAGCAAGCTCATATGCATATTATTGTCTTAATATTCCTTAGATAAAGGTTTCATTAATAAAAGAAAATATAGAACTTTGATATTTCAGTTAAGTAGCCATAATATTAAAGCTGCGAATTGTGTTGATATGTTTTTCATGACGTTGAAACAGTTTTCAGATTTTTACCTATGAGCTTTTGAGGAAGTGCGGAATTGGAGTAAGTCCCATATTTTAAGGAGACTTTAAATTATTTCCTCTCCCTTAGCAGGAAGCTGTGGGTAGATACCTTGCAGCATGAAGAAATCAGTCATTGCCTCTGCTCACCCTATGAGTTTAGGATACCGAGATATTAATTTCTTCCTGGAAAGGTGCTTTCTGTTTTTCTTGTCAGATGGATTTCCCAAGATAGATAATGTGGGAATATTGGTACAAATAGTAATTTCTCTGATGTTTCTCCTATCATATATGGCTATTTTAATGGATATGAAAAGCTCTTTCTTTAAATGTCCAGTGTTAACGTAATTTCATTAGTGATTTACCAGACAGCAAATAAGTGATACTTGACAATTAAAAGTACGTGGTTAGACCTTGGTTATGCAAATGTAAATGCAAATGTTGTGATGCAGCTGTCCCTTTACAAAAATTCATTAGGAAAGTAAAGAATTAAAATAAGTGTGTGCATTTCTGCTAGAATTCACATTAATTTGAGGACTTAAAATATTTTAAAAGAATAAAAGATGCAAAGGAGTTGGTGTTGCTTCAGTTTGTCATCATTAAAATTATTCTGGGTGTACGGTAAGACTAATTTTACAGCCCTTACAAAATGATCCATCTGTTGCAGCAGGCTTGAGGAGAATCTTGCTATAAATCCATATAAATATAAAACTTTTCAATAACTCATGAGAAGAAGGAAATTAAATATGTAGAGAGAGAAAATTTTAAATAAGATAGTCTGCCTTTGCCATATTTATAAACATAAATAATTAAAATTCCCCCCTCTGAGTGCCTAGGGCCTCCATAAAGAGAAAAATAGTGGACTCTTAATTTAAAAAACAGAGGTAAGTATTCTTTTTTAATCCTGCCGGTTGTAGCAGACTTGGTCAGTGCTTCTTAGACATATGTTGGCTGTATGGTTTAAAGCACAGAATTTTCACTTTTAACTAAATGGGAAATAAATCTGTAACTTTTAGAAGAACTGTACAGACAAGAAACAAAATGCCCACTTAATGTAAGTAATTGAAACCTTCATGCTAAGAACACCGAACATCAGCCTTGAGGGTCAGAAACAAAACCAAGAAGCAAGCTAATGTTAGCTGCTTAGCTCTGGTTAGAAACATTTACTCATTCTGTGGGTTTGAAGTGTAATTCCTATGTAAAGTGTGGAATTAAAATCACAGAAATTAATATGTTACTATATTTACTTTTCACACAGTTCTTTTCCTCAAGGCACAATGTGTACCTGTTTGTAGTAGTTTAGAAGGAAAGCTGTCAATCAAATGAATCGTAATGATTGTTTCATGATAGTTTATGTATATGTAAGAAAAAGTAACCTTCTTTATTTTAGTTCATTTACTGGACACTACCAAATAGTGACTTACAGATCTCTTTAACTCAGGCTAAACTTACAGTGCAATACATGGTGTGTTAGTGAAGTAAATGTCCACCACAGGTCAGAAAACAATACAAATCCGACACAAAATAATAAGAAAAAGGACTGATCTAAGAGTTTACCTTCCATATAGGTTTTGGGTTTTTTTAATCCCTAGTGTTAAAAATCAAATAGGTATCTTATGAGCTACTCATATTTCTCTAATTGACAAAGAGGTTCAGCTCAGAAGTTAGTCTACTTAAAGAATAAATTATGAATTACAATGCTTATCCAGAAGTGGCAGCTCAAATGTCCTATTACAACACAGAAGTTTCAGTAACTCATATCCTTGTAAACAGTTAATACATTGGTCTTAATTTTTTTTTTTTTTTGTAAGCCAGTGGCGTTGTCAAATATTCAAGATGTACTCTGTTTTTTTTTTTCCTGATTAAATTAAGGACTGGCTCCTTCTGCTTTTATCCTAAATTTAAATAACCATGGTACAATAGCACATGTCAGCTGTGGGGAAATCATTGCGAATTTCATAAAGTGATTATGAAAGAAGTCTGTGCAAAACTCAGTGGCTATTCATCAGCGTATAGATGATGGGATATGCTATTGGGTTTTTGCTGTTAATCTGCAGCAGGGAGGTTTATCACTATTTTATTTAGTGTTTGTATTTATATGAATTTATTGCACAACTCATAGCATAGAAACACAGAACCCTCTAAAGATCATCTGGTTCAACCTTTCATGGAAAAGAGAGTCTATATTTGGTAAAAAAGGTATTAATTTGCTACAAGTAAATTGAGGGATTGGAAATGCAAAGGAATTTTATTGTGGTTATTATTTTTAATTTTTCCCTAGATTCCCAGAATTCTCTGTAGGATATATAAAATAGTATCAGTATTGGCAAGAGATTTTTTAAAAAGCCGATGTCAGCCAAGTCTAGCTCAGAAATCCATTCCTCTAACTCAATAAAATGCATTAAAACATTGCTAGATTTAAGAAGCTTCTATGTTCTTTATCTATATGTTGAATAACCAACTTATTCCTAATCTATGGGAGTCAAATCCAGTGCTCACTGCTGGCAGGAGTCAGAGTCACTGTTCTCTTCTTCCTGCAAAAAGTCCAACCTGTAGGGTCTGGAGATAAGTCTTGTGTTTATCTGTAAAAGACATAAGTCTCATTCAATGTCTGTCTGCATTCCTAAAGCCGGAGACAAAAGAGGGCATTCACTGGGTCAGGAGAGTCAAGAGATAAGAACACTTTCCTGAAAAGTGGGACAAGTCTTCAGCCATTGGACTGTCCAGGCTTTGATCTCATTTATGTCCTGACTGGATCAGAGCTGTCTCTGTGAGGTTACCGTGTAAAAATGGTGGCTGACACCATAACCACCACAGAACTGAAGATTTTGTGAGAAAAGTGGCTGTAGCTGCAATGTTTTGTGCTGAACTCAATACTGTCAGCACAAAAAGCTGTTAAGGGAAACTCCTTGGGGTTTAATTACCTGCGTTCCTAGTTTGCAATTTCCAAATATATTTGCAATAATAGGCAGGATGCTTGACCTAGACAGTAGTGACAAGTTTTACACAGGTATAATTGCATCTTTAAGAGAACTATTAAAAATGATAAAGTGGGCACATACGTTGTTAGCCAGGCAAGGAAGGTGTGGATTATATACTTGACATTTGAATTCTCTATCATATGTGTCCAACAGTAGTACAACTGAAGAGATACTTGATGGTCCCTGGTTTTAGGAGGGAGGTCACAACCATGTATTAATGTGATGCATCAAAAAAAAAAAAAAAAAAGGTAATAACAAACACTTAAAATCTGAAACACANATACTGAAGTATTAACCACTAAATTACACATGAACATGTATTTGAATATCCAAAAACGTATTAGCTATATCCACAGTTCTTATTAAATGTGGGAAATTTCTTCAAATAAGGCTATGTTTTTTGTGTTCAGCTACACATTGTGTAGTTAAAATGACCTTACTTACATTAATGTAATTTATAGATTGCTTCTGGCTGCATTCAGCAGGGCCTGGAAAGAGCATAGCAACTCACAATTAGATCACTTCAGAGTACCACTTCATATGACTCATGGTGCACACCCTTGCACAGAAAATGTGAATCACAGTTATAGAATTGCTCTTTATTTGCAGCAGTTGCCATGCTGCGCTTCCTGTTTTTCAGGGATGTGCCAAGCTCTGGCTCTAAGCAGTTCAGTGTGACACTGAGTAGAGGTGATAAGGGGGCACTTCAAAGCAGGTGATTATGGGAGGTCAGTGGCTAATCATAAGCAGTATAGCAGAAGGGTACAGCAAAAAACTGAGGTGGGATAGGGCTAGAGGCAGAGCTAAGGAAGCTGCCTCATGCACAGTACAAGCACAAGACCCAGAGAGAATGAGATGAAAATAGAGTAGTGGGCATGAGGGAGTGGATGAAGTGCCATAGCTGGTAAACAGAGGCTGGTTGTGCTCTGGTGATGCGCAGTGCACAGTTCTGCCCTCTCAGTGCAGTGGCGTGTGGTGAAGAGCCAGAGCAGAGCATCCAGCTGGCCATTCTCAAACTGACAAATGTCACTGGTGAGCAGTGGCTGCCAGCGGGGACAGTAGGTACTGAAAATGAGGAGGGTAACTTCCAGCAGGCCTGAAGGCCTAAGATGCTGCACTGGAGCTGAACCAGAAAGCATCAACAGCAAGATGTTTACAGATTCCCCTTCTGCCAATAGTTTTGAATTCACTCTGCAGCACATCCTCATTTCTGTGGTTGGCAATTACTTTCTGAAAATGCTAATTTTCATGCAGAATTTTCAATTTTAAGCAACTTGGGTAAATGGTTCTTTTAATTTTAATTGAAATACATGAGAATCCCCCTAAAAATATGCAGCATTTATAATCCTTGTCCCTGCTTAAGAAAAGAGTTATTTGAATGTGATAGGTTTTTAATTGGAAAAGATGTTCATGATTTAAGCAGTCATGATTAATTCTTAAAAACATGGAAATGTTATATAATCTAATCTTGATCTAAAATTTTGGTGAAGTTATAGATTGAATTGATATAGAGTGCATTTTTATATGCTAAACGTCAGAGGACATTATCTATGCTGTTGTGTCCTAAGATCCAATTTATAAGTTTATTCTGTATGCTATATAACATTAAAAAAACACAGGGTAATATAATGCAAGATACTTATTAGAAAAAGTTACCTATAATACAGAAGTAAAACCTTTTAACTGTGTCTTTCATAAAATCCAGTCCTTAGCCCTGTGTCAATTAAGTTTTACTTATACTAGAAATTTTTTTTGTGTACTAATGAAATACCCACTACACATATCTGAGAATTAATGTAAGAAATATAATAATGTGAGGCATCCTTTTATTTTTCTTTTCTGCAGTCAGGGTTTGTGTTGCAATTGCTTTCTTTATGAGGAAGGACACAGAATGATACTATATAGCAGATTTTACTGTTTTAGGGGAAAATGAATGCTATACTAAGGATATAGTCACTTCTCAGAAAGAAG
>WBMY01002478.1:127527-139470 GCA_013397315.1 Donacobius atricapilla
TCACTTCTCAGAAAGAAGGTTGGAAGGAAAGAGAAAAACTGACAGTTTTTAAGACAGTTTTTAAGAGGTCTTGGATTTAATATTCTGTGTCACTCTACATGGATAGTTCATTCAAGATATTCTGCGTTTCAAGCACTCCACCTGGGAGGTATGCAGTTTGCCTATTTCTTTGTTCTGTACAGATGAACAGGTTATAACTGTGCAAAGGAGCTTTAAGAGTCAAAGGGAAGACAGGGGAAAACACATCATGTTTAAAATGCAAACTATAGGGATTGTATTGAGCACTGAGGAAAAAAAATGCAGCCAAAAGAGATTTTTCTAGCTTTAGTCTTCAGCATGCTGTTAAACAAATTAGAGAATTAAAATATAAACAAACAAACCAACCTCCAAACAGTTCTGAACTTCCTAAATTACGTAAGGTTTTAATAAGAAACCATGATGGAATGTGAATGATCTTAGGTCATTGATCTGGACTCAAGTTCATTTATTGTCACCACTACATCATGATCTCAGACCCTTGCTCATGCTTCCTGCCACACTTCAGTCAGTTCAGATTTCACTAGCCCTGATCATGCAGCCTGGACCCTGGGGGGATGGTCAGCAGAGAAGAGAGATATCTGTTTGGGTCTCATGGGTTGAAGGTATATCACCCATCTTTAACGCTATATTTGTGCTCTGTATGCTTTCATTGGTAAGATTTTGTCTAAATTATCCTATAAAAAATGAAATTGACATTTTTATGCTTGAGTCTGTATTCATTTGGTTTTTTAAGGGAGGGTTTTTATATAATGTATAATTATATATAAGAAATTTGTTACTAAACACTTTTGTGGTACACATTATTGAAATGGATTTAATGGGTTATTTTCAGCAGTATTTCCAAAGACTTGTTAATTCACAAGATGTTCTGATAAAATACAGGATGACTGATGTTTCAGTTATTCTATTTTAGATATGCATGTGGCAAGTCTAATAAAAGATTTGAGGAGAGAGTAATTTTTGTGGTTGGTAATTTTTCTCCAAGTTCAGTTAAATTATTCTATGAGGTTAAGATTCTTCTTGGGTGTATGAAATGGCTACACTGAGTGTATTTTGTTTGAACTTGTGATTTTAAATATTAATTAGCTATTGATTGAATCTACTATTTCTATATATTACATAATGAAGTCCATGTTGTACTTTGTTCTGAAACATCCATGCTGGAACCACTTGAACCTGTTCAATCTTCTTGAGCACCTAATGATGATGTACAGATCTGTCCCCATTCACAGTTTTGAGGACTAAGTACCTAAATATTAAAATACTCAGGAACTCCTGTTCATTAGAGAAGTTTGGTTGCATAATTTTGGAGAACATATACTTCCTGCAGCATCCAATAACTTTGATGGTACCTGCCATCGAAGAAAATGTAATATGAAACCAAAAGATTGTCGTATATCCATCTTAGACAAAATTATGTGTCCCAAAGATCACATTTTCTTAGTATCAAAGATTTAGGGGGAAAAAAAAATGGGTAAAAGAATCATGTGCTCCTCATATTCATTTGTTGCCTCTGCTCATCAGTAAATGTGACTGTGAAATCGAAAGCAGTTAGGTTTAGGAAAATTAATAACTTCTGTTTGAGCTGTATGCTGTGGACTGAAACAAAGACCCCTGGGAGCCTATCTGGAGCCCCCTAATAAACAACCCCTGGCAAATTATCTTCAAAGGAGCAATCTCTGAGCATGCTTACATGTGAAATGAGCAGACTTTTTTTTTCCTGTCACAGTATGGTAGAAACTATGTATTGGGAAAAAGCCCCAACCCTCCTTTCTGGGATCAGTTCTCACTTTGATCTTTATTCAAGCCTACCCTTTGGCTGTCAGTCTGCCTTTTCAGTCACAGAAGCATTTTGTCAGCTGATGGATGATAATTCAGTTATGTCTGCACAATGAAATAACGTATCCTGCATTTAATCAAATCAGGGTAGAAAAAATCTCGAGTTTTTATCTAGGATCAAAGAACACGTGGTTTAATGTCTAATAATGCAATTTCCAGTGACTATGCTGGTCAGTGCTATATTCACTGAACAGATTACTGGGCTTTCTATTCAGGTTGCAGCAAAGACTGAGTTTGCATCACGGAAAAATACAAGACCACCCAAAAAGGTGTCTTTTGCAGTGAAAGAAGCCTGGAGAGGCATTGTGAATGAACCTGGATTACGTTGTCTGCTGTGTACTTAAAAGTTGCCCTATAAAAGGATTTATTGACATGGCTTTTCAAATAATTTCGTCTAATCTGTGTTTGAAAAAGATTCATTTAATTTGCTATCATTACATTTATCTTTATATTTGATTTTCTTTGGTAAATAATACGTGAATCCAGAATAATTCCAATGTCTTAGTATGCTTGCAGATCTGATTCTCACTCCTGAATTCAGCTCACCTGTTAGGTTACTTCTCTCTTTGTTTATAATAAATGAAATGCAAATGTATAAAGGAACAATTATGGAGAAGTGTATTTCCTTCTCCTCATTCTTTGAGGAGGTCAGTAAGAATTCTGGGACTGTAGGCACAAATTTGCAATGTGAAAAATCTGCTTTCTCCTTCCCTAACATAAAAGCATAATACATAGGGCAAGCTTACAAAAAATTCACACCTCTTTATATCACAATAGGAATAGTGGAATATGTATGATTTGTGTTATATACATATGATTGTATTGTACACATATATACTTAAGAATTCCTGTATGTACACAGGAACACTCACCTTTGGGACTATATCGTTAACAAATTAGGAAACCCTACTACTACTACTACTACTACTATTACTACTACTACTACTACTACTACTACTACTACTACTACTCTAAAACCACTGTTATGTGAGAGTTATGAGAGTTATTCCTGGGAAGGAATGGGATAGAGATATAGTAGAATATGGTGGCTTTCAGGAAGATGTCTCTTAATTTTACTGATTTTTTAAATTATAGAACAACTATCATAGTGTATAAATTAAAGCAGAATTCTTGTGATCACACATCCACTACTGCAATGTAGTCAGTGGTGCACTGTAGGCAGCAAAGCCCTTTGAAAGTTATTTACAGTCAATTTACTTTTAGCCTGTTCTTTGACTGTATATAAGCCCGATGTCTGGTTTTGAAGTAGCTAGTGCTTTAATGTAGCTCTGATTATAATTATACTTGATACAGATTTCACAGCTGGACATTTTTCTCCTTCCATTAGACAGTAATTTCCTATTCCTTTATGATGCATTAAGACAGAATAATTCTGATTTCTGAAAGAACACCTGTCATTCAAGAATCACAGCTGAAAAATAACTCTAATTATAGTTCATCATATAGGATCTAAATCCTACCTCTAGAAATTATTTATACCAGCACATCTTATTTTATTGAAATATTTGCATTCAAAACTTCAAATAAACTATGGCATTCATTCTGCCTGATAATAAATATGAGAATTACAGAATATTTAGGAAGGAATTCTGCATTTTACTCAGGTTTTCTATCCTGGCAAGTCTAAATCTCTTCATTCTTTTGATCTGGTATTTGATTTGAGCTCTTGTAATGACATTGCAGTTTCAGGATGAATAATTCTATCCTTTTACTTATATCAACATAAATGGGTTTGGATTTTTCTGAAAGATTAATTAATTTACTAGTAAAGATACAGTTTTTCTGTCTTTAAATATACATTTTGTTACCAAAAATAAAATTAAGAATGGATGTGATGCAACTATGTAGCTACAAAAGCAAGGAGGCTTTTTTGCCTGTAAATGTGAACCCCAAACCAGACTGGCATAGCCATGTTTTCCATATGTCTTTCAGGAAATGTTTTTATGATTCCCTGGATTTCTACAGCCTATGACCTACTTCTAGAGGGAGTTATTGTAAGGTTTTGGCCAGTAATTCCTTGATGCACTTTGATCCAATCAACAGCTGTAATGAAATTTTTCACACAAACATAAATTTTAGCAAAAGTTGATTTGAGTAGTCCAGCATTTTATAGTGAAATAACCTTGCATCAAAGATCCCAAGTACTAATATTAATTCCTCAGTTAATTTAGCACTAAAAAAATGAACTCTTTCTTTATTATTTACTATCTTTGAGTCACAGCAAACTGTGACATTCATATGTTAAAGATAAAAATGTTAATCACTTATAAATGATAAAGAATTAGCAGCTTCACTTTTTTTTTCTGAAGTCCTAAATCAAAAATATTAGTTTTCCAAATTTGTTAACCTTCATCTCTGTTTCTTTACCTATGTCTAAAAAAATAGATTTTGTTAGAAGTCCAAGGAGTAGTTTTGCTCATCTAATATTTGATTCCAGAATGTGATTACTGTTTTAATCATCATCCGGCAGAGCACCTGAAGGTTGAATTCTTTATAAAAATTACTTCTCATCATCAAGATTTCTGGAAATGTCTCTTTATCAAAGTGCATACTACCTATGCATTTATAAAGTTTGTGGCATACTTTTTTTGTTAAGAATCAGTCTATATTTTCTTGCCAAGTTTCATGGACACTTGTAAAACTTTAAAGGCTATTATTCTTTGAATGGTAGAAGTCTTGCTGCTGTTTTGTCTGCCTGGTCCTTTTTTAAATATAAATGTAGGAGGAATTTTTCCTAGTTAATAACCTTCACCTTTGATACCTGTTCTTTGCTTCACTTATAGTTCTGTTTATTGAAGAAACTCTTGAATAATATTTCTTTCTCTCCTAGAGATGAGGCCCATACCTTCAAACCTGTCAGTGTTTGAGAGTCATTTGGACAATGCTCAGAAGAACATGCTGTAGATTTTGGTCAGCCCTGAAGTGTTCAGACAGCTGGACAGTCTCTTCCAACTGAAATTTTCATGGGACAGTCCCTTCCAAATGAAATACTCTTTGCCTTTGTGTTTTCTCTTTGCCTTTGCCCTTTCCCTTTCCTTTCCTTCCTTTCCTAGGTTTGGCAGTTATGCTTTCCTGTAGTCTGTTTTTTTTTCTCAAAGTCTGATTTTAAAATTATAAAGTCATTAAATTTCTAAATATGATTTTACATATGCTAGGCACACAGCTCTCAGTCTGACCTAAAAGAAAAAGAGAGACCAAGGGCCAAATTAAACAGCAATTTAGATGGTATCTTATTTAATTATGCCACTTTATGCCAGAATTCCCTACAAAGAGAATGCAAATATAAAGGCACTGTACTTGAAATAATGCAAGATTCATAGATTAATCACACTTGACATATTTAACTTCTTTTTTAACTTCTTTTTACAACTCCCTCTTTAATAATTTAGGATTTTAAACCATAACAAAATAACAGACAAGATTGGTGGGTGTGCATTAAACAGTGTCAGCTGCTGACGCATTTTCATGATAAATAACTATTTTCTTGTTAGAACAACCTGTGTTCTCTTCAATTACATGTCTCTCATCAAATACCTGGACAATAGAGAAGTGTTCTAACCTTTTGATATACAGCCATAGTTCAGAGCTATTTACTGACAAGCCAGAGAACAAAATGTCTTTTTGTTTTGGAGTAAATAATATATTTTTGGATGAAAATAATATATTTTTGGACAAACCCCCACTCTCACATCATGTAGTAGATTATTGTTGGTTCTATTTGGCATCTTAAAACTTTCTTGCCTTAGTGAAGAGATTTTAGGAGTGCTTATAGTGTATCTAAAAATTCTATCTTGCTTTGATTTGGTGACTTCAAATCCAATTTAGAGTTTCCCCAAATTAATAGATAAATCTTATGTGTAGATAATTCCAGAAGCATATTGATAACAAAAATATCTTTATGTTATAGGGAGTGTGTCCTCATAGTTTTTCCACAAGGAAGATAAATAATTAAGGGTAAGGAAAAAATGTTTTCCAGCATCTTGCAAGATTTGGTAATCAAAAGATTTGCTTTGAAAGAACTAGAGTAGTTCTAAGTCTAAAAGACTTGGAGCCAGCTTCCTGGTCTTTTCTGAATCACCTTTGTATCAATAACTGTCTGAAGGCCATGGTGGACTCCTGTGTAGTAAAAAATAGATAATAAACTATTGGAAAACAAAGGAGTTAAAAATAGAAGAGAGAGATTGGTGGAGAGTGTTCTGAAAACACACCTCTCAGTAGTTCTGTCTCAGTGGAGGGAGCACTCCCAGGAAATACATGAAGGAACTGTGTTGCTGGAGGAGAGGGAATGGTACATTCTGTGCTTTTGATACACCACTGGTGAAGTTCTCCAGAAAATACCAAGTGCTTTTTCAGCTGAGCCTTAGAATATAAAATACCTGCCTAAGGTGCGATAAACAAAGAACCTCCAGAATTTCTTTAGGTATCTTTATGCCTGCCCCAGGAAAACAATAGTGCCACAGACACAGAAAGAGCATATTGAAGTTACCTATTGATCCTCATACAAGGAATCTTCCAGACAGCTCTAAAGCAGCATTTTTTTGCCAAGGTAGAAAGAAACTGTTGTAGCACTGACCACACAGTAACCCAGTACTTTTATTCTGCAGGTATTCTAAAAAAAAAAAGCTCTGCCTTTTACCAGCCCTCATACAAGTTCTGGATGGGATTGGACTTCTGCCATGCCTGAACCCTTCCAGAAATATTGCATTTATAGTTTCTTACTTAAAGTAGGTAAAATGTGTTTGGTTCTGTGTTGCAAGTTCTCTTCTTTCTTTTTATAGATTTTAAATTTTAAAAAAAAAAAAAAAGAAAAAAAAAGGTACAAGTTCATAGTAGTTCCAGTGAGCGTTTAACCATGTTTTTTAAACTTAATATTCTGACTAGAAGTGCATTCATTTACTCCTGGGTAGGTTTGGAAGGTTGTTAATATTTAATAGGAATATTTCTGTAATTTGTTCCAAATGAGAGAAACTTCACTGCACATTTAAACACAGAGGTTTATCACAAGAAAAAGCAGAGGTGGGGGAGAGAGTTTCTGGCAAGAGTGCTTGGTATATGGTTTTAAAAGGTTCTTTTTACTATGAGGTCAATTTTCTCTTACAGTTGGAGTGTTACAAGACTGTGCTTCTAAAAAAGACCCAGAACAAAATGTGCTAAGCTCACCATTGTCATGAGGAAAGAGTTATTTTCATAGCTCTCAAAAGCCAAGAGATACTGTTAGCTAATCACGGGACAAAGATTTGCGTAATATTGTAATATGATGATACTATTATGCAAATTTTTTCACTGCAATGAGTCACTAACATAAACTGTTATCAAAATGTCTGGTCAAACTTTTTTCTACCTGTGGATCCCAATTCATCTTGAATAATAAGGGTACGTTAATTAAATATGAGTAATCAATGTTAATAGAGAAAGCTGTTAGTGATGCAGAATAGGACTGAATAACAAGAAGAGTAAGATGAAAGGTATTATTTTGTGAATAAAAAGTTCTAGAGAGAAGCAGTTAATCAAAAAGATTTATAAGTATATAATCAAAGTACAGAAATGGGAAGAGGAGTGTACTCTGGCGTTCCAAGATCCCTCAACATTATTTGTTTATATGATAGTAGTCAACTTGACTGTCTCTTAATTTCTAATATAGATCAGTGGTTCTTTCTGCTTGCTGCTAAATGAAAGGCATCTATGCCTCTGTATGTTTCATCTGTAGATGAAACAGCTCTACTTCTTTTTACCGCATGGGAATAGGCATAGGTCTCATGGAATCAGGAGTGACCTTTCCAAACTATACCCATCCCACTGTAAGTGTGATGGCCACTGTTTAGTGTCTATATTACCAAGTACACTCCTAGAGCTTAAGGAGACTTTCACTCAAGTCTGAAGGCTGTCTGTAGTTGAGTTTGAGGTTTCTAAGATTACTGTTCCTTGTAATGTTATCATAGTTCTTATATTTCTCCCTCTTTTCATTGAAATGCAGGTTGTTCTGATCCTCTCAAGCTTTTCCAGAATTCAGTGCCATGTTTCAGCATTCTGAAAAGATTTTGGTTTTAGTAAAAATTTTATTGATAATATATTAATTTCAGTTTATATTAAAAGTTTTTTTCTTATTTTTTAGCACCAGGACACATTTTTGATCTCTGAATATAAAAATTGAAAGGAAGAAAAAAAACTCATTGCTGTTCTTGTATGATCTCAGGACTGGGAGCAGGAGCTTTGAAAAACAAAAAATGACAAAACTAAAAATAACACTTTTTTCCATGTGCTGCTTCCCATATGGTAATAACTGCCTGTAAAACAAAGATACTTGTCACAGCTTTGCTGGTTTTGATTGTACAGAACTATATTTTCAGAATGAGTCTCTGTTGCTTCATTATTTTTCTGAAAAATATGAGGAATTTTTTACAGTCTGATTTACAAATATTTCAAAATAATACAAATAGGAAGTTATTATCTCATTTTTCTGTAGATGTAGACAAGCTGCACTCCAATATTCATTTACATCTTAATGTGACTCCTAAAATATACTTGCAATACTACAGGAAGTGAAAATTAGGTATTATAAATTCATTATTTCCACGATGAGGTTTTGGTAGCAGCATATAACCCTTGATTTTGTAACACTTTTCATAAAATAGGAAAAAAAAGATCTTGAAAGCAAAACTTGAGCCTTTCCAGAAAGAAATACTTGTTAAGACTCAGTACGAAGTTTGGTGACAATACAAAGGAGTACTTTGCTTTACTTTTGAGGATAATGCCAAGTTCTCCTGATCTAACACATGTCCAAAAATGGGCAAGAGAGACAAGAGGAATTGATCCTCACATCCAACAATTTAGGACAGATGACAGTCAAAATGAAGACAGAACCAGGAGAAAGCTACAACCTGTGGTGGGAAAGGAGGGGAGCGTGCACTGAAATAGCAGTAAGGCTGAAAAACTGAGGCCAGAACTGATGGCAACTCTGGTCAAGTTCCACTGGACTAGAAAGGAGACAGTGCTACCCTGCTTTCCTAAATTTGGTGCTTTAGGAAAGCGTGATAGCTGAATTGCAGAGAATGGACATATTATGTGAGTCTTAAAAATAAATTAGAGAGAAGAAAGAACAGGAAAAGAGAAAAGCAGCAAATTTAAAATTATATTAGTTTCAGGCACAATGAGCAGCTCCATAGATGGTGTGAGAGAAAGTTAATCTGGCAGTAATATACTTTTCCAGTGCCAACCTGCACCTTTCTAGGAGCCAGTCTTGCAGTGCAGGCTCTGCTGTACCTTTGTCCTGCCAGGACAGCTCCCCCAGGCCACTTTTTGCTGACCATGTTGGGAATAATGCCTCTCCCCAATGCTCTGACCCCAGATATTTCCACCTGGCCCCTACCATGGTCCTGCATTCCTCCTGAGGAAGGAACTGTCAGCTCTGATTTTGAGGTGAGTTCTAAGGACTGGCACATAAGGTTAGCAGGTATGTATTGGCAAGCTCATTAGCTGGCTTTTCAAGCTCCGAATGCCTATGTATATATATATATTTATAGAAACACATGTATGCATTCACAGATACACTCATATGTTCATACACATATAAATACATATACATTTATATATATATATATATATGAATGAATATAAAAGACACTTCCAGGGAAACCAAAGCCATGAGAAATTTGTAAAGATCTGCTGACAGGAAATAGGTACATAAGCAAAGACTGAATTTGCAATATACTGTGTTATATCTTTTGTGCATATATTAGCTAAAATAAGTGTTTTGTACTGTGTTTTCCTGTCCTTGTTGTTAGTGCTCATCTGTCAGTGCTTCTATGTGCCTAACACTTTCTGATGAAAGTGCTGTTTGCCGAGAAACAGTGCTCCTGGGATACTCAACTGCTTCTGCTCCAGCAGCTTTTCTCCCTGTCCTCTTTCTCTGTGTCCTGCCCAATTGCATCTGATATAAACCCCCAGCTGCCCTTCCTGGGTGGTTAGCAGCAGGCTTCAGGAAGGTTTTCTCCTCATCTAGAGGATTTTTGCAGAGGTCATCTCTTGCTCCTCCTTGAATAACTTCTTTGGGGTTTTGGGTTTTTGTTTTGTTTTTTGTAGTGTTGTTTGTGTCCTTTTTTTTTTTTTTTGTTACTCCTTAGTGAGGGTAAATATTTGGGTTTGGGGTTTGTTTTTTGTGTGTGTGTGTGTGTGTTTTGTTGGTTGGTTGGGGGATTATGGTTTTTCATACTTTTATTTTTATCCTATTTTTCACTGAGACCCCAGAAATACCTGAGGAGAGATCAGAAAAATTAGAGAAATACTGAGTGTCTCTGATAGAGTATATAAATAACCTTTCGGTAGCAACAGCAGGAAAGAAAAATGAAACTCATTAGGGAGCTGAGGTTCTTGATTGCTTAGCCAGTTTTGTTTATCTTAACAGAAATTTTGGCTTGCAAAGTGAGGATTCACTCGGCTCACATTTCTAATTTTATCTTTCTAATTTCCTTGCCTTCAAATGATGTGTGTGTGAAGCAGAGGTATAAACACCATCCAAGAAAACCCTTCTCTACTCTTACCAGGTTTATGCTACATAGAAAAAGCTGTATTATGATATGAGTAAAACTTGTAGTGATGATGTGGATCTAAAAAAGATATTAGTATGTTTGGCATACAGAACAGAAATGCAGAGGCACAGAGTCACTCAAGCATGCAAAAAAAGTTAATTTGTGTTTTGCAGGCTGAACTCTCATGACAGGCTTATTAAAAGTTCTTGCTGCCAAATGCTGTTTGTTTTCACCTTCAGAACCATCTATGTTAATAGCAACTCCACTTGGAAGTTATTTGCATAAAGTATTGTTCCTGTCAGTGGTGCAATGGTAGGTGAGGGAGAGAGGGAGGGCACACAGCAGATGAATTCAAGTGTCTGATTTAACCCATTGCGAAAACACTGGTGTAGTTTAAGCTGGTATAGCATGTTCTTGATGAAGTCTAGCTGAGCAGAACTTGACAGTAGGAAAGGTTTCCTTCTGTTGAGTTAGATTACTGTACTTTGCAAGTAAGATACTAAATAGTATCTCCAGGATTACTATCAGAACCTTGTTTTGTATTTTGAGACTTTCCAGCCCACTAAACTCCTAACTTTCTGTGAAACCCACGATTCCTCTTCAGTCAGTTAACTTCATGTCCTCAACGTTAACGTTTCTACATTAACAGATGGCTATTACATGATATTTCTCCATTCCTCTGGGAACCTTGTTGTCAACAGCGGGTGCATTCCCCATACACTAAAGCCTCCAGTGATATATCAGTTCCACAGTAACAATCAGAATCTGTAGGAAATTTTCCATAATGTTTTTAAAGAGCGGAACACAGGATAAACACTGATTCATGCCGTAACTATACAAGCAACTAACATATCTTTGCTTATTGTTTTATTGTATGTCAAATTTCACAGTTAAAAGTTTAACTCAAATGAAGAGCCAAGGTTAATATATAATTATTTGTTCGCCTGCCATTTGATACATATATGATCAGGAGGAATGAGAGTTGGCCAAACGCACACTAGATTTCTATCTTCATCAAGAGGTAGAACCAGATATTTTGCATTCAGTCTATACCTCTACCATTCTTCTTTCCCTGTCAACAGATGTATGTGCCTTCCTCAAGACCTTTACTGATAGAACAATTTTACTGGTCCTTTTGGCTACTGGATCACTTGCAAAAAGCAATGAATTTTTCTACTATTAAATTGTACGTATCAGGATCTGGAGCATGAAAATATTTGCAGATGACTAGTTTCTGTTATATGTGAAAAAAATCAGTTAAGAAAAGAAACCCAACAAAGCATACTAGAGGTATCAAAACATGAAAAGGAAATCTGCAAGCATCAGAGTCTTCCAAATACCCAAGACTGCAGACTATTAGCTAGTGTGCTGTATACAATGCTCAGAAAATGGACATTTTCTAAGGTACTATGACCACTAATCCTCATATATTGTGATTTAATAATTAAAATCTGATGCCTACTAAAAAAGATTCACAAAGATAGGATCAGCTGACCAGAAGCTAATGGAATAGTGTAGC
>WBMY01002478.1:139481-152965 GCA_013397315.1 Donacobius atricapilla
AGCTAATGGAATAGTGTAGCTGCATAAAAAATTTAATTTATGTAAGGGAATATACGATTTGAAAATATTTCTTGTAGCTGTTGAGATTTGTGTGTGTGTGTGTTTTCAAAGATTTGTAAAATACCTCTTTTTGTCTGTTGTGTATGGTAGTTTTCATAAAGCATTCCCTCACCCTCATTCATTCCCCTCTGCATTTCCAGTCATTTAATGAACAATCATCTGTTCTTACTAGACATTTGCTACATGAATGACGAAGTCCCCAATATGATCTATGTGTCTTGTTTTCTGCTCATCAAAGATAAAAATAAACTGTCTTGCTTAAAATGCCAGTCAATAATAGCCTAAATTGTATTCTCCCTAAGGCCTATTTTATTTAGAAATAAATTTATTGCTTAGAAATAAACATCAGTCAGTGTAAATACAGATGTTATATTTTAGAATTTAAATCTAAGAAGACAGTCACCAGATTAATTCTGTGGTTTTGCCAGACAGGCTAAGATAACATAGCAGCAGACAGTAGACCTACCTGAACTGGAAAAGATTTTCTTCAAGTACAAGTATGTAACAGTACCTGAGGATACAATCATAGTGATGTATAACTATAAATATGATAAAATATGTAAATCAGATCTTTTTGCATAGTTCTTCCATAAGAATAGAAGGTAATAAACAGAAAGACCACGTACATAGTTGTATTATCTGCTTCAAATAAACAAAATGAGTGTAATAAAATATAGTATTTAATATTAAAGTATATGATTTTTCTAGTATGCTATCTCTCCTGACAAATGGTATTTAAGTTCCTTAATGATCATAAGAAAGGACCTGTCCTTAGGGCAGTAATGAAGATATTCTTGTCTGAATACAAAGAACATGCTTATGAAAGTGTGGAGCGTAACAGTTTTGACACATTGGTTATTTGTGTTTGGGTATATTTCTTACATGATCATAAACAGTTTACTGCATAAATTTTGCATTAGGCCTATTAAAATTTTAATTGATTCCTCATGGCAACTGAATATAAAATAATATCAAGAGGAATATTATTATCTATATTTGGAAATAATGTGTACTCCTCTTTATTAATGGTCATCCATCTATGTCATGTATACTGAAATATAACTTTGGAAAATCTTTTTTATCATCCTATTAACATACCATTAGCTATGACTTTAGAATTATGAATCAGAATTGGAGAACAACTCCAAATACCTCGTTCCTTCCCAGACTGACACAAATCCAATGCTTGGGTCTGGACAAATGTCTTCTGTCTCAAAGTCAGTCAGTGTTTGGATTTTTATCTCCAACTTCCTGCCCCTTTGTGTAAAATATTTTAAGACATTTCATCTTGATTTTTTTGTCCTTTAAACTAATTTTTATTTTTATTATTTATTTTTATAATCAAGAGTTCCTAAGCCTATCCTATGTGGCTTTACACTGCACAGAAAATAGTTGGTGTCTTGGACAGAAATCATTATTGGCTAATGGCTTTAGTGCTAGGGCTTTTCATTCTTATCTGCAGATGAGCTTCAGTGGAAACCACCCAAAGCAGAATACAATTGTCTTTGGTAAGAGTGGCCTCCTGCTTGTCATACTATCGTGCATACTAATCAAACATGTTTCTAACCAAGCAGATAGACACTGTTTGTTTTTTTTTTTTTAATTTAATCCTCTCTTTTCTGTGCAGGTTGAAAGCTTGCTGTGGGCCATATTTTGATTCTGTCCCTCCCAGATGTCTTTATTTGTCTAATAACAAATCAAAGAAATGAAACTAATAACAACAAAACCCCCACAAACCCAAACACCAAACCAACAAACCAAAAAAGTGAAAGTAAAGCTTTTTTTCATAAATGAAATATGCACAGGCTTAGTACACATCTTAATACTTTAATATTCAGGAACACCAGAAAATCTGGGAGCAGCTATGCAAGCTCCAGATCACAGCTGCTAAAGGCACAGCCAGTTCAGAGCATAAGCAGAAAAATTTACTCTCCGTCTGGCCTTTCCCACAAAGATGTAACCTAACTTCATGTGAGACCTGCTAAAGTCTAACTATTGCTTTAGCTTTCTATCTTGAACCACTGAAACTATATCAAAGCAGAAGCACTATAATCCAGGATGAACAGGAATCATATATTCTACCTAATGTTGTTAGTTTCAGTAATGACTTTGGAACTTTTTTTAATTTAAAAGTGTTTTCTGTTGTATGTAAAATCTCTTCTTATTTTATTACTTTATGAAATGAATGATCTATATATGTAGAAATGGAGGCCCACCTGATCTGTTTTTCTTTTGTTCACAAGGGAGTATTTCTAGCCTAGAAATTTTCAGAAAACATAGCAAATATGTTTGTTATTGGTCAGTCTTCTTTGTAGGAAGGTAAATGATATAGGCTTATCTGTTTAGTAAAGTAATCTATTTCCTAGCTATTAAAAATTGGAAATAATTATATTAGTTTTCAAAGTTTGTTAAAATTAAATATGCACAGATGATCCACTAATTACAGGATTGCACTGACATATGTCTCCTGTAATGCTATTAATATTAATGGCATAAAAATATTAAATAGGTATGCTGGAACATGAAATAATTATGCATTTCCTGTATTTCAGTTATTGCTGTTGTGTCTCAATTTTAGTGCAGACATAGGTGGTTGTAGCACAGAATCAGAGAATACTTAGTGTTGGAAAGGACCCCTGGCGATCATGTCATTCAAACACCTGCCAGTGCGGGGTCACCCAGAGCAGGTGACACAGGAACACGTCCAGGTGGGTGTTGAGGCTGTCCAGAGAGGGAGACTCCACAACCTTCCTGGGTAGCCTGCTCCAGTACCACCCTCTGTGCAAAGAAGTTCTGCCTCAAGCTGAGGTGGAACTTTTTGTGTTTTAGTTTATGGCCATTGTTCCTTGTGCCTGTCACTGGGCACCACCAAAAAGAGTCTTGGCACCATCCTCTTAGCACCGGTCATGAAATATGTACATTATATTTATAAAAACATTAATGAGATCTGCCACCAGCCCTCTTTTCTCTAGACTGCACACTATGCTAGAAAGTGCGTTAAATGTATTAATAGCTAGTTGCTACCATGAAAAGTTGTTGATGGAAATAAGAAAAGCAAGGAGTAGGAGATAAAATTCACATTTCTACATTTCTTGCTTTAAAGACAGTTGATTAAGATGAGGGAGAAAACTGGGTTGAGGTAAGGGACTCATAGCAAACTTCTTTTTTTGCCAGATATCCTTGTTTTTAGAGCACTGCCATTCAGGGCTTTTTTGTTTGTTTCAGCTTTTTTGTCAGCAAAAAGCTCTATTGGTGCTTGTTGACATGAGCACCTGTGGATTAAAGTTACAAGAACAGAACAATTAGACATTGCCTCTTTGTTCAAGACGTTTCCTGGCTTCAGGAACCATCTTGTTCTTGTAGCCTAAGGATGCTATTTTGTTCCAGCATTTTATCCAGATTTTACTTCTGTCATGCTGGGAAGGTACAAGCAGAAGAGAAAGCTCTTACCCAACTCTCAGAGTGAATAAAATGAATCACTAATGACTCAGAATATATGGGCTGACAGGGGGCCATGCCTTTCTGCTGCTCCGCATGCTCCCTTCTTGATAGAATTGATATGTCACTCCTATTATGATCCAATGCAGAGTTCTCCTATTTCTACTTATTCTTAGGATTGCAGAGTTTTACAATAACTCTTTTCAGAGATCTTTTTCTATAAAAGAAAAAAAAAAAGTTGTCAATTTGTATGCAATGTAAAAATTTTGTTTGTTATTGTTTCAGGACACAGCAGGTCAGGAGAGGTACAGAACAATTACCACAGCATATTACCGGGGTGCAATGGGCTTCATTTTAATGTATGACATCACAAATGAAGACTCTTTCAATGCCGTGCAGGATTGGTAAGTAAAAATTGGAATTTATATTAAATAAATACTCAGAGAGTATGTGTGATATCACTTACCTGCTGCGTCAGTGTAAATTGTTTTGGAAAACTTATTTCCAAATATAATGCTCCTGCATATATGACAGTGGGGTTTTTTAGTCAGGAAAGACAATGAATATTTAAAAATGTTTTACGTATAATTAATATGTAACCATTGTGTTTTCTGTAATTTCAGTTCATGTACATTATTCATACTACTAAAATCAGAAACATGCTAATTTGGAGACTAACTGCTAAGATACCAGAAAGTGTTCCCATACTTTATGGAAAAAATGAGATACTATATATGAGGGTCATTTTTAATCTAATTTTTTATCTATAGCTGGATATACATTGTTCTGTCAGTCCTCTGAATCAAGTGTTAAAATGAGCAAACTTCATCAGGATAGCAGAACCCCTAGAATGGCTGGAATTTGTATTACCTTGTGTTATGTGAAGGTCTAGATGTCTCCATAAAAGTGGAGATATCATTTTAATCACACATGGGTCAGTCAGCACACAGGTAATATATAGGTTTTTTTAAGTAAAGCTAATATAAAAGGAAAGACAGAGTTTCCCTCAGTGGTTTGTTTTTTTTTTTTCCCTTTAAGAGTTATTTTAATATCCAAGAGGCCTCCAGCAGTTTTCTAAGTGATAGGAATAACATTTGTCATGTGTGCTCCACATGCTCTCATGCTCACATGTAATTCTCATAGGACAACTGTGTTTTAAAGAGGATTTTGTTTGGAGTTTGTGTGATTTGTTCCATATATCTCACTGGCTTCTTAGAATTTATTTTAAGATATGTTCTAATGTGTACTTCTTTTCAGGACAGACAAGGTCAAAAGCATGTTTCAAACTTAAAAAGTAGGGATATTGTGATGCTTGTTTTTAACAGAAATTGTTACACATCATTAAACCATCCAAGAAAAAGAACTTTCTCTCTTTCATACTCTTCTACTTATTACTGCGGTAAAAGGTGTCATGGAACCCATGGAGACTTTGCCCCTCAACATCTGGAGTTTTTCCTTGGTGTGTATGAGATTGGCCATTTATCACCCTGAAAATTATTGAAAACCTTAGCTTGACTCTGCTGCAGTGAAATGGGATCTTGGGTTGCCTAACATTTCATATGTAAGCACTAGAGATGTAGTCATTCACAGTACTCCAGGGGAAAGGGACAACTCCATGTGTCCCATCTTTTCTCCATCAAGTTATCTATATGCCTCTACACCAAACTGCTCTTAAGAGCAACTTCTTCATTTTTGAGAGAATCTATAAGCTTGCATGAGTAGTATAGATTAGATAACTCTCTTTGGACAATTGAATGTATCTGAGTAGAGTCTCTGTTTCATACTCCAAGAGGAAGGAACCTTTGCTCCCTTGTGAGTTGTTATGACAAAGGGATGTTTTGCCCATATTGTACAAGCTGGAAACTTTGTGTGAGTACTTGCTGTTTTACATTTAAGTACTGCTCTGTTCAACACCATGAGACAGAAGCTCCTACCTAAGGAGATAGCTGAAAGTGTTTATTCATAGATGCTGCTGCAAAGTTTAACAAAACTAGGGAATCAAGGAGTCCACAAATCTCTCAGCTGAACCTGCAGGTGTGACTGTCAATGACACTGCTTCCAAGCCCTGCCAGATGAAGCACTTTCTTGATTTGCCCTGCTTTTAATTGTCCATGGGCTGATTCTATTCTAGCACTGTGTTGATAATGTCTTGTTTAGGACCAGCTGTGATCTGAAAATTTCATTGTCCCATCTCCAGGCAAACCAGATGGCATACGATGTATTATCGCTCTTCCTCTAACACAAAGACTTCTTTTATAGCAAGTGTAAATATGAGTACTTATTAATTTTCCCACCTGTTTGTTTTCTAGTCTCCTAGATCTGTCGTGTTTGACACTCTGTCTCCTGGTTAAAAGTAACCAGGCTTCATGTTAATTTAAAAAGTCACCATAAAATGAAGCAAGAAAATGTTTAAAAGCTATGGAGTTCTTAGATTCATTAGAAATATGATTTTTCAATCATTTTTATCTAGAAGTTTTACAAAGAGTTGCCAGCTCTTATAGAAATTTGGTGGAAACAAGGGATTGCAGTTATATGTGTCGAGAGCTACTGAGAAGTCATCTTCATAATGAAAGGAATGACAGATATGCTGAGTGCCTCACTTGTCAGGATGAGACATAGATTTGCCTCTTATTTGTATTTTTAATGTCATAAGCCCAGTTGCTGTTCTACTGTTCCTCCTTTTTTTCATTACTGTCATCTCACAGCTCATAATTAATTTTGAGCAGCCCTGGCTTCAATTTTGATAGTAATTGCACAGCTTGCTTCTGAATGTGAGAAAAGTTAAAGAAAACCGGCAATTACCAATGCTGCAGAAAAGCATGCATGGCTATGTGCAGATATCTGTGTCTTACTGAAACTTATGGGAGGAGAGAGCAGGAATTTTTAAGTCCTTTTGGGGGTGAAAGTGCTTTTCTCTGTGGTAATTGTGCCTCTCTAAGCAGTATTGCCATTTCATACACGTACACAACAGGTCAAATCCAAGTTCAAATCACATCACATCAGCTTCAAGACTTGATCTAGAAACTACACTGCAGTCAGGACAATGAATCTACAGGTACCTTTTAGGTTTGGATAAAGGACTTTGGTTTAAAAAGTCTCTTGGAGTGATTTTTTTATATTAAAAGATATTTTTGCAGCCTGAAATATGGCTGACATTTCTCCTTTTTAACTACAGATATAGATGGATTATAGTTGTACCTCTAGATGTCATATCTAAGTCAGCATAAATCTATTCAGCTGTAAAAAATTCTATAGCCAATGTTACTATTAACTTTTTAAATTAAAAAAATCGGTATCCATAATTTTATTTAAATCTATATAAGTAATATATAGCCAAAAATTCAGAGAGAGTGGATTTGTGCTGAGAGTCTGTCTGCTAGCAAAAACAGCAAATCAAACATGCTTTGACTCAGCAGGTCTCCTATGGAACTCTGCCCAGGATCTGAAGCTGCCTTTTCTAAGAGGCTTTTTCTTTCAGCAATACAACTAATACTGCAAGATGACTACCTTGAAGTAGCTTCATGTGCTTTGGTCATACCATCCTTAAAAGATGAAGATTTTGGGAATGGATGTATTTCCTTTAAATAAGAATTTAAAGGGGCGTCATTTTCTGCTTGCCTGAGTTTTAAAGTAGAAAAAGGGTATAACCAAAAGTTCCAATTTAGCTGAATTTTTAAGACAGCATCCACATGTTTCAATTAAGTGGCCTAGTGGGATCTATTTTTTTAGAAATTCCTTCAATTAAATATGAAGGAGAAATAGGTGAATGTTGAGAGTTGCTCAATGCCACCTCAAGGAGTCTTTTTTTAGTTCAGTTGCTTGCATTATTTCCTGTTATATACTACCACCTTTAGTATCTACATTTGTTAGCCTTTTCCCTCTACATTTCACTAGGAGGTGTTATCACCATTTTCGTCTTAGTGTTTATGTCCACATAAGTGTGTCCTTTTTGGCAGTGGTCCTTTACGGTAGAAAGGAGAGGGTGAAGGCTTTTTACTGGTACCAACTCAATATTCTGAGTTTTATAGAAGTTCCAGGGAAATAAATGTCTCAGTTGAAGTTAAACCTGTTTTTACATAATAGTTTTCTAGACAGCTAATGACTGAGTTGGAAGGAATTGAAATATCCTTATACTCAGCATGTTTCTAATGCAATATCTTACCCAGCTCAAAAAACCCCAGGTATCTAAAACGTGATCTAAAAGGCTGAAGTTTTCTGTTCCAGGTTGTAACTCTAGCTGTGAAACTTCTCTAGGTCTGGAGGATGTATGGGGATACAGCACATGGCATATAGTTTTTTACACTCACTCTAAATTGCTCCTCTACACCTGAAAACGTTGTCCCTACTACAAATCTTTGTCCAGCAATATCTTTATCACACTCTGGTGACTGCTGAAGACACTGCTGTGGAGGCTCCCTTGTGTATAAATTCAAAAACTGAGAATTTCACATTGCTGAAATCTCAGATTTGGGGATGCTTCCTCAGGAGACATACAAGGCTGAAGGAGTCTAAGCGGCTTTGAGCTATTGATCTGTGTTTTGTAAACTTGTAAAGGTGTACAAAATCAGTTTTTCCTGCATTTTTGGCTGAGGTCTATAGGAGCAGAGAGGAAAGTATGCTAGAAAACACTTTGATTACACTCACCCTTTAAAAAATATAACATTTGTGAAAAATTATATGAAGGATGTTTTTTAATGTTCCTGTTGGAAAGATGATGGTTACACATCTTATAGAATTCAGAGGGACTTCCATGAAAGATCCTTCTTTTTCCTTTTCTTCTTTGCTTTTTCTAAGGTGTCATTTTAACTGCCTCCTTCTTCTCTGCTGCAGACTGCTCAAGCTCATGATCTTTGAGAAGAAATCAGCTGCCAGATGATATTATTTCATGAGGTGACAGACCCTCAGTTCCCAGCAGGCATTTTGTGATTTTAAGAACTTTATCACACTCTGTTAACTTCTGTATTTAGACAGAAATTATTCGCAAAATTAAGTACCAACCAATATACTCAGAACAGCACAAAAACTAATTTAATTTCAAATTAAAAACAGAATTAAACACTTATTTTGCATTCTTCATCTGTGCCCATAACACGTGGGATGTAGTTATTAGAAAGTAGGTTTAGGCAAAGACTCTGGGAATGCCACAACATAACACCAGAGCACATCCTGAGCTGTACAAGATTACTTTAGTCATTACTAGAAATATATGAGGGGCGTGAGGGGCTGGGTGTTTTTGTAATATACGTATCTCGATTAAATTATTCAGGGTATCATTTCAGATGGTTTTAAAGTAGAACCTTAAAAAGAGTCTATGCTAGTATCAATGCTAGATAACATTGAGAATTAAGGCATGAAAAATACAAAATTTTCACTTTCATGTGGCATTTGGCTACTGGATTTACTAGATATGTCAGTAGTAGTTGTCATTCCACAACAACATAGTGGAAAATAATCTTCCATTTCTCTGAACTTTTTCTGTCCATTAAACACTTCAACTGACCTAAAAGCTACCAGCTACAGCTGCAGTGCACTAGAAATTGGGTATTATGTATTCTATTATGTATTGTAATGGGAGATATGATGGCATTTTTTAATAGTAGTTGAGGGGGGAAAAAAAAACAATTGGAAATTTAAAAAAAATTAGCAAGTTATGGACAAATTTAAGAAGTCCTCAAGGCAAACTAAGCCATTAAGTTAATGTCAGCAGTGCTGCACACATTTCTAGAGGGCATATCTAAAATCTTAGTCTAATATTCATACTTAACACAAATTTGATATACAGATGGTTACTTTTCTTTTACCTCTTCATACTGATTCTATCATTTGAGAAAAATCCATTATCTGCTGTGTACCAAGGAGCAAATCTGGAAAGTGCCTCTGGGCAAATTTGGCCACTGCCTCTCTTTGCCAAAGCACATGCCCTGTCATGCAGCAGCTAGCGGGGTCCTGCGGCACAGAGCAGAGACACCGTGCATGTCATGCATGTCCTGAGGAGCCCTTAGCCTGGGTATAGCCTGCTCTGTGCCCACTGCTGACCCACCACAAGCTGAGCGTCTGCCCTGGGGCTGCCAGCAGCCTCAGCACAGCCACATGGCAGAGAGAGCCAGCTGGAAAAGTGCTTGGATAGAGCGGACCGCTGTTAAATGCATATGCAACCTATATTGTATTATAAACGCACAAGCACACACATATATATAAATATATATAATATCTTGTGCTTGATATTAACATATATTTAAGCTGATCCCCTTTATTTCCTTTTGACATATTCACTGCTTGCAGCCACTGAGGAGCAAGGAGTTGCATGCTGGTGGAAAATTTCATGTCATTCTCCTTCTTAAAACAAAAGACACACAAATTATGTGCCGTGAAAAAAAAGAGTGAAATTTATCACAGTTGGATATTATCCTTTCATTTCTTTCTTTTATCTACACAATGGATAAGGGGAAAGTGAAATGGTGTTATTTATGGACTTAAATGTAAGAAACCAAAATCCATTTTGCAGTTTGAAGTATAATAGTAGCAATTACATGAAATTTACAATTTTGTTTTTTCAATACTTACTATTGAAAATGTACTTTTGTTACACACAAAATAACTCTAAAATTCTTTTCACTTTTTCTCTCCACATGTACTATAAGATGGACAAAGATCAGTAGCAAAGTTGAAGTTTTTTTCTGAAAAAGAAATTTCCTAATTTAAAAATATTATTTAAAAAAAAGTGAAGAAGCTATTCTTGGTGGAAAAAGTATGTTTTAAAACTCTATTCCAGATCAGTTTGCTTAGCCACTTTTTACCCATAATTTGCTACAGAGCTCCTGTTGTAGGAAATTGCATACATGAAACAGTTTTCTGAGGTGACATCTTATCTTTTCCCTCGAAAGTCTGTCATCAAACTTTGTTTCACAAATGTTAAATTGGTGCTAGTTCAAACTGCCTACATGCTTTCCAGTTTTAAGACCCACTCCAATTTCTTCCACAATGTTTCTCCTAACATTCTGACTTGGGTATTTGGGGAATAACATATACTGCCATTGAATTTTCCTAAAAGAGAGAAAAAGCATGTATTTAGTATGGAAAGGAGAGAAAAATCTTGCAAATAGATCATTTGGGTTTTTTTTATAGTTCTGTAATTTTCAGGAGATCACTCGTGATAGACCAACACAAAACATTGTGTCGTTCCAAGTATTTCATAAAGTCATAGAATCATAGAATATGTTGAATTGAAAGAGACCCCTTGGGATCGTAAAGTCCAGCTCCTGGCCTTGTGCAGGACACCTCAAGATTAAAATCCTGTACCTGACAGCATTGTCCAAACAAATTCTGTCAGGCTTGATGCTGTGAGCACTTCCCCAGGGATCCTGTTCCAGAGCCTACCCAACCTCTGCGTGAAGAACCTGTTACTGATAAACTACACTTCCCTGATGAAGTTTCATGATGTTTCCTTGGGTCCTGTTGATGGTGACAGTGGTGAAGAGATCAGTGTCTGCCCCTCTGCTTCACCTCATGAAGATACTGAGGAACACAATGAGGTCACCCCTCAGTCTCCTCCAGGCTGAACAAATCAAGTGACCTCAGGTGCTCCTCATACGGCTTCACTTCCAGACTTATACCATCCTCTTGTCCCTCCTTTGGATGTTCTCTGATAGCTTGATATCTGTCTTATATTGTGGGTCCCGGCACTGGAGGTGAGGCCACCCAGAGCACAGCAGAGCAGAGCAGGACAATCCCCTCCCTTGCCCAGCTGGCCATGCTGTCCCTGAGGAATAATTATTGACAGAGTTTACTCAGGGTGAACTGTGTCTTTCTTTTCTCTCTAATGTGAGTTCAGGCAGTAGAGTCAGTAAGTCACTGACAGCAATCACACCCGCAGATCCTACTCAGTCACCAGCTGGTGAGTGCAGCTTCTCAGTGGAGCTTGTCTCAACTACATGCTTCATAATTAAGTCACTCTTGACTTCCACTGGAACCTGTCTTCAAAAACTTTTTATATATCTATATCTATATGTATCAGCTGACATGCTAGTTGATTAGGGCAGCTGTTGGCCACAGCTAGACATGAGCCATCTCCACCACATTGCAGCCACCTTGTTAGCGCAAGCTGCAGACTGGAAGCTACATCATGAGTGCTGCTGCGCCTTCTTTACAGCTGCCACCCCTGCAGAAAAGGGCTGAAGTTGTGGGGATTGATCTCTTCTTGTTATACCTGGTGTGTGCTAAGGAAGGCTGCATCACTCCTTTCCTAAGATGCTTTTCCATAGTCACAGAAATGTGGCAGTTTGTCTGATATGAAATGATCAATCTTTTATCTAGGAAAATGTGACAAACTAGCAAATTATGCCTTGCTCCTGTCTACATCTGGCAAGAGGAAAGCTCTGGCTTAACTGTCCTCATAAACTTGCTTTGTTGGGCTGGAAATTTCACATGGAGATTTATTGTGCAGTTCATGAGGTAACATAAATACTCAGCCATTCAGAGAACTGTTGTTCAGTAAAAAAGGTGTCTTCCAATCCATACCACATCCTGCTCTTCTTCAGATATGATCACTGAGGGTTACACTGAGGTGGATAAAAGCAAACCAGATGATCAGATAAGTGTCTGAATGCTATCCATATGCTGAACTTCTTTCCATTAATTAGATTATGCTAAGGTAGTCCGAATGAGGTTTTCAGTTTTGTCTGTTTTTTCCTATGATAATGCTTTTATTTTTCAAAAGGTTAAAGTGAAAAATACCTCTGACAGGGTAATGGTGAGCTGCTGGAGTTCATCAGAAAGATAAATGTATGGATAGTAAAATGTAACAGTATGACAAAGAAGGTATATGAAACACTGAGTCTAATATTTAACAAGTCTGTCCATTTTATAGTTACACACTGCCAATAGTAAAAGAAACAAACCTTAGTATATTCTAATCAACTCACAATATTTGTTTTTGTTAGTAATAACAAAAGTAATAAAAGTCATACAATCTTGGGGCAATAATAGTTTTTATTGGCTGAGCAGTAACTAATACGCTCTTCTTATCTCCTCCTAACTGTATGTTGACAGAGTTACACAGTTGCTCAGCATTCCCAAATGAAAACTGTGCTGCCAGCCAACAACATGAGTCCAGTAAGTGACTTAGTAATGTCCCTGAACAGTTTCCACTCTCATCTGAAGCTGCAGATTATTCACTTTTCTCAATACTCTAATAGTCTGAATGTGTTACACTTCAGAGAAATATCATCATGCCTGTACCACAGTCTCAGCTAAGCTTGGGATTTGCTGATGTAGCTATTCCTTTGGGGTTTCAATTTTGCAGATATCTTCTGTGGGTTGGGATATCTCAGTAGCATTAAGACTGCAGTTTCAGTCATGCAACCTTGATGATTTTTTTTCAAAATCTCAAAAACAAACAGACTGTGTGAGTCAGTAGTAAAGCAGTGTACAACTTCGTGGGCAGTATGAAGTTTAACTGAGTCCTTCTCCCTCATGAATTTTCTCACCTCTGCTCCCCTCTCCCCTCCTTTCCTCTGTGTATGATTTTAAGATGCCCTGTTTTGAGTGTCATGCCTTGACAGTCGTGCAAGTATATTAGCTATGTGAGATGGTCCATATGTGGGGGAGTACATGAGTTTTATTGACATTAATCTCTCTGGCCAAAAGTGCCATTAATGTTCTTGTATTGAAATGTAAACTGCAGAGTGACACAGCAATGTAACCTGCTGGTAGTGGTTATTTTCAAAGTGTATCCAAATGCTAGTTAGGTGATTTAGGTTGTCTTTCATCAGAAGATTGCAAGGCATAGACTATTAAACTAAGGCAATTGTAGTGAATGGTTAATAATGGAGGTTTTCAGCCTTTTTTTAAAGTAGATTTTTTCTTAATATTATTTGTTGTGCTGTATTATGCTGTCTTGGTTTGAAAGACAGGTATCTGCTAGGGAGGGGCAGGGCCTCCCTAGGGATGGAGAATTCAAATCCTCTCCCTCCAAATTACTATAATTT
>WBMY01002478.1:153125-168264 GCA_013397315.1 Donacobius atricapilla
ATGCTAAACATGAAATTCTTAATTAAGAAAATATTAAGAAAATAAATTGTATTTATTGTAATAAATTTTAAATGTAACTACAGTTACAATTTCACAACTTTACAGTTTACAACTTTAATTGTAACTACAGTTTAGTACCATCATCATTCTGCCAAGGATCCCTAAAAGAACTTGTTTGTCCTCTCAGTGTGAGGTGACAGCATGTAAAGACAAGTGAACAGTTCTGATTTGATAGATTTATGATTATAAAGTTATTAAAAATAAGGAAAATGAAGAGAAAAAAAATCTTTTCATTTCAAATGAAAGTTTCTACTTCCACATAGTGCTTGCCTGTATTTTCCACAATACAAGAGGCATTATAGTCTCTTTAAGAACCTGCCTGCTATTTGAGCCAAAATTTTGGATGTTTATTAAATATGGTTGAGCAGAAGACATACTTTAAAACCACTAAATTTATCCAGATAGTGTGAGATACATTTGCAGAGCAGCAATAAAAACTTCACCTTCAAGGTCACAAACTGGTGTTAAAACTCCCCACAGTGACCAGAGGAGGACTGTCTTTCTGCTTTAATCCTTCTCTGTTGCTTGTCACCAAGCAACTGACGACCACCTCAGTGGCTGAAAATGTTGCAGTTGCCTTCAGCAAATAATGCAGTACCACAGAAACCTGTGGCCCAGCTGAGATGTCCCAGAGAGAGTCTGGGATAACCGTGTTTCCAATACATAAATTAAATTTCCTTGCCCATACTTGGGTATCATGGTGCAGTGCTCAGTTCTGCATACAAATTATTATTGCAAAGTTATGCAGTTGTCCCTGAGGTTAGACCCAGCACATGTTGCTTCTGCAGTTTAGGACTGACCATTGCAAGAGGTCAGGCAGTGGCAGCTCAGTGATAACTTGCTTGAAGTATTTAATCTCCACATCGTAGCTTCAGCAGGAGATTGACACCTATAATTTTATTAGAGTTGGGGATTTGGTTTTATTTAAATTGGGGAGTGGGAAGTAGAAAGCAATAGTCTGTGCACAGCTCTGGGAAACAGCAAGGAAACATGGAAAAGCACATACTGCTGCACAGCAGATTAGTTTTAACTCTGCCAAGGACGGTAGTGACTTTATCGTTTCATCTTTCTTGATACCATTGTGATTTTAAAAAATCAAACTAAAAGTTGATTCCCACATGAAAACATAAGAGAAATTGTACCTGTCCAATGTTCACAGCAGGGAAGGCTTTCCTAAGCTCTTCACTTCCCTCTGCTTGTAGCAAACATGCTCTGCCATTAAGTTCACATCCTGAAGAACTCCAAGGAGAAGAATAAATCAGTGTTTTTTATTTTCATTTTCCTTCTCCCACTCATGTGATACATCTCTATTTACAGTGCTTTGTACTCAGCAAGTGAAAAAGAAATTTTATATCCATTAAAAAACAATTCATACAGAACAGCTCCCTTGGAAAACCATAATACTGACAAAACTGATTTCAGACCCAGTTTGGCAGACAAGTCTGCATGACATCTTCAGTTTTTCTGTATCTGCATGATATCCTCAGTTTTATTTTCTAAAAATGGGCCATTTTGATTATGCCTGGAATGGGCTTACCTAGAGACCGAGGGCAAACAAAGTTAATAGGATAAAAGTGGATATACTTAATGAAGGGCCTTCAGGTACATTAAAGGCAGACAAAGCCTCCCCAAGGGGCTTCACCCAAGCTGGACAATGGTCACGAGTTTTTCAGACAGATATGAGTTTGGTCTATTTGCATACCAGGGGTTAATTGTCCAGTTATAGCTTCAGGTAATGAAGTCATATACCCATAGTTCTCTTCCTCCCCTGCCATGATTCACTTTTGTTTGTACTTTGGGGGCCTGAGGCAGAGGGTGGCCTTGCCTCTTAGGCTTACAAGGATTGTTTTGTCTGTCCAAAATGTGAAGAGATCTTACTCTGTATGGAGCTCAGAGTTGTACACTGATGCAGTACAGCATCTGAAAAATATAAAAGCTAAAATCTTAAGGCATGAAGATGTACACTAAGAAAGAAAATGAGCATCTATCACCGCCTCATCTGTCATGAGTGGTTGCTTTTTCCTGTTGTTCCTGGAGGGGAAAAGCTCTGTAACAAATCCATACTAATTGAACATATTAAATTCTTACTTTGATATGTGTGTACATTGGCAGAGGCAAAGCATACTAAAGAAAGAAAAATTAAAGAAAAAGCATGAAGTAAATTCTGCTTCAAAACAATTCTGAAGAACAAGACTCTAGCAGTTTCTTTTGCTGGTCAGTGAGAGGAGCCTGTGTATTACAGGTCACTTGTTACAAAGAAGTAGCAGAACTGACTGTTACAGCCTCTGGGAGAAAGGAAGAGAACAAAATATGAGCCAGGCAGAATGGATGGGAATGCAAACCTTCCATTGATGTAATATTTAGCATTAGTCCTTTCAGTATAACAGAGCTGAGTGTTACAGCCTCTGGGAGAAAGGGAGAGAACAAAATATGAACCAGCCAGAATGGATGGCAATGCAAACCTTCCTTTGATGTAATATTTAGTATCAGTCCTTCTGTGTTATCTTGCTTTCAAAGAATCAGCAAACACACCATTAAGACTCAATGACAAGAAACCTGCACCTGCAATTTAAAAAAAAAAGAAAGAAATACATATATTAAAGTTGTTTATGTAAGCTGTGGTAAAGTTGAGAGAAGTAATAAACATTTAACTTATTACATATATAATTTTTGTATATCTACATAAAAGTTATATAGATATATGCAATATATAACTTTCACATTATATTTTTAGATGCATACATTGAAATTAGCCATTTTAGCCTCTCTCCTTATTTAGTACTTCGTTTTTAATCTACATATTTTCTGAGCTTTTAAAGTACAAATGCTCAATTCTTTGCACAGAAGTTAAGATTATAATTCTAAGCAGATTTAAAGACATTTCCTTCATATATCAAGGAAATTCAGTATTGGTAGTTCATCTAAAATACAAATGCTTATTCAGTTTTTATAATCTTCTCAGGGTTTTGTTGTCTATGCATATTTGAGTGAGTAGAATACAAAATATAGAGAAGTAACTAAGAATGATTAGGAAATGTTGCCTCTAGCAACTCATACAATATCTGTTCAGAGAGATTCATATTCTGAAAGTCACGGGTGTTTAAAATTACTTTCCAGTCTCCATGGAAACTCTACTAAGTTAGTTACTGCAGTCACAGTTTAGGTATATAAACAAAAGCAAGGATATGATGTCTAGAGGGAAAGACTGCATTTATCTGAGGTTGTTAAAGGGCTTTTTATAGTGTCTACCATAGTAAACCAGTCTTCCAATCCAGTGGGCTATTAAAAATCCAAAACCTAATCTTTTTCTCACATTTAAGTTAAGGTTTTATACTTTAAATAGTTAATTAGGTGTCTTCAATTTGCTTTCCCAAAAGAGAGAACTCTCAGGAGTCATATTTTAAAGAAGTTTGGGATACTTTGCAAGCTATTTTATGAGACTATCTGAAAGCTATTTTATAAGACTATCTAAACTGCAAGCTTTGAGCTAAAGCTGAGTAGTTTGTTTTAGTTTTGGTTCTATTCTCTCTTTCCCAAAAAAGTCACACAAGGAAACCTATTCAGAGCTTACAAGAGCTGTCCTGTCAGCTTTATTTGAAGTATCTCAGGAGGAAGAAGGAAGGAGAAGAAGGGAGAGGGACACAACTGTGATTCTCTTTAAGATTCCAAAAAATGATGCTGATCCACTCAGCAAATGGGAGTGCAGGCAGAGAAAGTGAATGGTCTGAAGCCCTGTCTGTTTTTTGGAGAAGATGGAAAAATCCCAAATGAACAGAAAGGGTTTTTAAAGAAGGCATCTGAAAAAAGAAATAGGTCCTCTAAGTCAGCCAAGGTGCAGCAAAGATGTTTGTCCAGAGTGGTAGTTATGTTGAAGACTAAAGTTTGTTTGTTTGTTTTTTGTAGAGAAGAACTGGAATGCAATCAGACATCCTTCTGAGCTTTCCTCAAGCCAGGTTCTGCAGCAGGTGAAGGGCAGAAATTCTTGCTGAGGGCTACAGTATTTGCAGTGGAATGGGGATCACAGATTTGTGGGAGATGTAGCAGGGACCTGTGGGAAGCAGAAAATGCCATTAATCAGAGAGAGTTGAATGAGCTGTGGAATGAGGAAGTTTGAGCACCCACTTGGACTGGAATGAAGCAGGCGGGCTCACACACTAAAAGAACTGGGGAATGGCTCCTGGAAGCATGTCTTTGTTTTGTATTCCAGTTAATGATCTTTATTTAATTTCTACATCCCCTCATGCTTATTTCCCTCCTTAGTCTCTACTACATCAATTTAAAAATAATTTTCTGGCTATCTTCCAGATCCTCTGTTTCTGTTGGTGTTAGTTTTTCACCTGAGTCCAGAACACCAACATCTTCTTGAGAAGCATCTTCCAAAAATGGGGTTTATCCCTTCCACACTTAACTGGTGAAAGACTTTGTCAGAAGGGGCAAAGGAGGAAGGAAAAAGGCTTTTGCTAGGAAAAAGAATGCTGAAGACTGTGAACACTTACTTCATAAAGTAGAAGTAGATTTTTAAAATATATTTAAACAAGTCTTGAAATTGTTCTGGTTTCACTTAGAGTGTGTCAGAGCCCACTTGCGAATGCATGTATTGCTGGAAAATTTCTGACACAGATTTTTAACAATTCAGTCTGGGTTTTTTTTTATAATAAATTGCTGAAATTTACTTTTTTAACTGCAAAGATTATCTTGAAAACAATGCAACAAACTAGAGTACTTCAATATTGGTCTGATATATTCATACCATAAAGCAGAAGCGGATAATTGTAGTCCTTTCTCCACAAAATTGTTTCCTGAGCACTGACTGCTAGTAGGCCCTTTCAAAGCACTCTCATCTCCAAACAAAAGAGAATTCTGTTATCCCAGAAGTGTGGGAATGGCTTGGAAAAGCATTCCTGCTATCATCACTTGTATGGGTAGCTGGCTGGTGTGAGAACATTGTCAGCTCTTCTCCCTGGGCAATAATAAGCAACACTGCTCTGATGGAACAGCTTCAAGTACTAGTGCTCATCCCATGAGTTGAAAGGTGATGAACACAAAGGCTTGTGTTGAATAGTGTGTTGATTAGTGCAGTTTATAATTCCATGGGGTGTGCAAAGTGAGGACAGCTGGACACTCTCTTCTCTAGCCCATTGTCTTATGCAGGGGAAATGTTTGTTTTTATGGCTTCCAGACTAAGGCTTCCTCATCTGGAGCTACCTTATTCCCTAGGCACAGACAGAAATTGCTAGCTTCTCTTGCAGCTCAGCCAGACAGAAAGAACTGAGGTAGTGTTTTGAAGTGTAAAGTTGCACTGTATGCAAAAGTTGGATTAAGATGCTATTATAGCACTCCATGGATGGCACAGATCTCTATCACAACTTTATTTCCTGCGGGTGGTTTTTGCCTTTATAAAGGCAAAAACCTTCTGGTGTGCAGCATTCTCACCAATACACACTATATTGAAACCAGTTTATAGATTTATTTAATAAATATGTTGGAGAAAATAAATAAAATTTAAGCTTTACAAGCTGCAAGACCTGTCAAGGAGAACTAAAATGTTGACTGCTTCTTGTTTAATAGAATACTCAGATGATTACCTTATTCTGTGATGTACATACATGTACAGTACGTTTATATATTTCCTATCCTTATTCACCTTTTTAATAGTCAAGCAGAGTCAACACTGAACTCTTCTAGATTTGGACTGACTTGGACTAAAATCTTGATTTTAATTTACAAAAAAAGAATAGTTTTCTAGCAGTAAAATCCATAAGGATGTGAATGGCATGATAAAGTAACTATTTTGATGTTCGAATATATCTAAGGGTTTTTTAATTATTATTATTAGGGATTACTCATATTACTGTTAACTAAAAACTCACAGAAAAGTGGCACAGCTTTCTTATGTGGTAATATTTCAACAGAAGAAAAATTTCAGTACATTCTGCATGAGAATCCCAGGAAGGAAAGAACTTAATTTAAAAAAATGTTCGGATTCACTTTTCAGCATTATTAAGTCAGTCATTCAATACAGATTTCATAACCTTCATTTTTTATTGCATTGGTTTTTGGAGTATTTTGTTTATGCTGAAGGCATTGTTGCACATTCTGAAGTTGACTTAATTGAAAACTATTGATTCATTACATTAGTTGCTATCCTTTGATTATTTTTTCTTTTTCACAGTCATGGCCAGTTCCATACACGTAAAAAACCGGTGTAGAGAGAGTTGAAGTCCTCCACATTTAAAAATCAGACCTTAAATATCTTTTACTTTTTCAGGCCATCAGTGATGGAATCAGCCAATCCTTCTTAACTGAGTGTCTGAAAAATACAAATGCTTGGAATATCACTAATAATTAGCATGTCATCAGCATTTTTAGCATTTCCTTTGACTGCCATTTCATGATTTATTATTTTTAATTTCATTCTGAATTTATTAAAATAACTCAGGAAACTAAGGAAATGAAAGGAGAGAATTTCTGTAAAGAACGTGTACATACCTTACCATGAAGTATGTCATTTGCTTCTGAGCCCAAGCAATGAAGTCTACTGGGAATGTCCTCTGGTTTTGTTTAGCATCTAAAGCTGGGGGGAAATGGGGGTGGGATGAGGGGAAGCAAAGGACATGAAAAAACTGAGATGGAATCTTTGCTGTTATATCAGGTGACTATTTTCCTGAGGTTTTTTTTCTGATTAATTTCTGCTGACATAAGGGTGTAAACCAGAATATTTAGTGGATGGAGATTGTTTGGCTGGGGAAGTATGGAGATTGTATGGCTTTTGGGAAGATGGACATATAATAAAGAGGAAAAAAGCCTGACTGCAAAATAAGAGGCCCAAATTAAATGTCTAAAGAATGAGGGTGGGGGGTGGCATGTACATTAAGAGTGAGAATAGTGAGAACTGTACTTAAGAAGGATAGGGAAAACATAGAAAGAATTACTCTTTTGAAGGAAGAAAATTAAGAAATAAAGTGGTTCTGGTGGGCTTTCATCAGGCTACCAGCACTGCCTGTTCTCATTCCAGACACTCCTCACTTTGTGAAACTCCCATGTCCCCACAGATGTCTGACAAGCAGTGCACATTTTGAGCATTTATGCATCTTTTGTTCACCATGATGCAAAAGCGCAGTGCTGCTCAGCCTGCTGGCCAGGGACAATTTTAAGCCAGAGCAAACTGTCATATTTAGAAGCCACAGAGTTTTTCTGCTCAGCCCCGGCAATGCCAGGACTGGCTAAGCTTCCTGGACTCGCAGCATCCTTGATGCCACCACTAGAACTTTGGACCTCTAAGGAAGGAGGCTTAATAATAAATCAAGGTGTAGATGAATTCCAGTAAAATTATAAAGAAAAATTTAATGTTCAGAGAAAAAAAGGTCAAAATAGCTGCCTCCCATAGATATAAAACTGGAGATGAAAAGGAAAGATAAAATACAGTGGAGCTGAGTCTGATTCTTTCTCCAGACATTTATTCCTTTTTTTCATGTATTAATTCATTGCAGCAGCAGTGAATATTCATTTATTTAACCACAATATGTAATCCTGTGTCTGTAACTTAGCGAACAGCTAGTAAATATATTATAAGCTAGTAGCACAACAAACACTGGAGAGTGTGTTATGCAAAACATATCCAAACATTTGGTGTCTTACACACATTAAAGAGAGAGACACTGGGTTTTAAAGCATCTAGAAAACTGCAGCCAGCATGTTACTTTTCATGGTAATCAAAGGGATATGGCCACATTCCTTCCACAAGCTTAAAACTTAGGTCGTTGGTAGATCAGCATCAGAACTGTTCAATTTTTTTGGCTATACCTCATTGTTGTGGATGTGTATGATGTGAATGATGCAAGAAATGCGTCCAGAGTGCTTCACTGTTATTTTGAAATATATATGATTGTTAAAGAAGTACTTGGAAAATTAGCAGTGGAACACCATTTGAAGAAATAATTTGTTTTTGTCTCTTCAGCCTAAATAACTCTGCTTTGGATGTGTAGCCTGTGCAGTATCACTTTTCCCTGGTACACTTCAACATAATTTTTGATGTTGCTGATCTGTACTGAGCTATGAGAAGAAAAAAAAAAAAAATCTAGGGAAGAATGGACTCAGAAGCATTTAAAAAATTCTGTTTTAGATAAAATGCATGCACCTTTGGCAGATGTTCTAAGAAACGAGCAGCAATCTTCAGTGAGACAGATCTAATTAGAGTAATAGAAGCATATGAGAATGAGGGCTCTAAAATAGAGTACTTATGCTTATATGTCAATATATAAAAGGAAAAGCAAACGAACTTTGGGATATTATGAACTGCAAAGAGATTATAGCCTAATTGTTGACACTTATTCCATATGAATGATTTTTATGGATTTTTATGATGGATTTTCAAACTCTCTTGTATGAATGTCAATAATTATCTGGTTTGAACTCCATACACACTGAAGAAGGACAAAGAAATAAATGCTTTGATAATAACCTTAAGCTTTGCTCTGCCAGATATGTGCCCAGTATTTTAAAGACAGGCAGGTCCCTCTACACAGATAGGAAGCAAATCCTCTTAGACCAGCAGCTGGATACGTCACTGGGCTGGGAAAGTTCTAATTTTGTGGCCAAACCAAAAAAAAAAACAAACAACCCCCCCCAAACAAACAAACAAACAAACAAACCCCCAAAAAAGCCACAATAGAATTTTTAGTTTGTCTGAGAATCTTTATTCTCCAAAAGAATATTGTTACTGAAGTAAGAACTGAAGGGAAGAGGGGGGACGGGTTCGTATGAAATGTCAGACTGAAAGAAATATTTTGTTCTCTCTTAAAACTAGAAGCACTTTTTGGTGAAAGGGATTGTGTGGCTTGCAAAGGACTCAATTTTGTTTTGTTTCCATAGGCTGAGGTTCAAAAACACTTTTTTTTTTGCATTTTAAATATTTTCAGACCTTTACCTTGATAGTCAGAAATATCCCCTTTTTAAAAAAACCCATGTTATATCACATTCTCAAGAGCAAATATTTAGAAGGAAATGCTGAAGTTTATGATATTAAAAGAAAATGTATATCATATATTTCCTTGGAAGAATCATACCCTATCACAAACAAATCCATCTTTTCTCCCTGAAAATTACTTAAAAATCTATGCCTTCAGAAAATATTATATATACAATGACCTCTACAATTACTATCAAAATTATGTTAGCATTAGATATGATGGTATGAAGTAACCTTATGCAGTTGACAATTATTTCCTTCACTCAACAGGTCCAGTTAAATTGGTGAGTTCTTTGCTTTGCTTTCTTTCTGTTCCTCACCTTGCTTGGAAAGCTTGAGCTTTCCATGATGCCAAGGAATATAGAATAAAAACACCCAAAATAGTTTGGACCAGACAATTGATACATGCACCAGAGTGCTTCTGGGATTCAGTGTCCTGTCCCTGTGTGATGCTGCATTGCATTGTATTGTTTAGACATCCAGAGGTTCCAGGAGGTTCCCTAAATTAGTAACACATGATGCTGTACACATGCTCTCCATCTGTATTTATGTTTATCAACCCTACAATAATGGTCCTTTTTCCATTTTCCTATATCCTGAAATTTAATAAAATATGATGAGAAAGGTAAATTGATTTAGTTAGTTATCCTTCTGCTGCTAATGCACTGCATTCAAGGTCTTCATAGATCTGACTGCCACTTGTATTAGACTTCATGAAAAAATGCTGTGTAAAATGTCAGTTCTCACGAAAATAAAACAAAGCTGTGGAGCTGAGTTGGTGGAAGAAAAAATAAAGCTAAACATCTGCACTTATCTCAGGAACTCTATCTGTAGTTTGAAGTTTTGCAATGGGACAGGGAGTAGCTGTTTCCATAAACTTTTTTTTTAACCTATATTAATTAAGTAGTTATTTGAAAGAATGTAATGTATCGACCAAAATGTTTTTAGTGTTATATACATCACAAAAGAATTCCTGTTGAGGTGATGATGCCATTCTTCTTCACTTTTGCTTTTCTGTTCTCAACTATTTTTCTCACTTCAAAGGCTTATAGGTATGGAGGAAACAAAGTAATGTATTTAATCAGTAAATAAAGATTCAGTGTTGATAGGAAATCTTTTTTTCTGTAAATTTTTCATATATAGTTCCACCATAAATCCATACAGCAGCTGGAAATAGGTCAACACTGAGCATCGTGTTGTTTGATGGAAGAATTCAAACCTGTTTCCAAGGTAACCAACCCATCCTCTACAAATATCTGCTGTGCTTCTACCTGTTTTGTGAAGCTGAATGCGTTTTTCATTTCCGGAGGTATAGCTTGAACTTGAACACACACATGTATGCACACACCACATGCTGCTTTGTTTCCTCTGGGATGAAGGAGACAGCAAAAGTAAATAGAAGTTGGTTAATATTTAAGCTGTTAATGCAGGTGTCTCAGTAGTACATTCATAGAGCTTTTGTAAGTGGTGCCAAGCAGCCCTTGAGCAAACAGCCTTTACAGGAATGGCAGATTAATTTTGGATGAATTTCTGGGTACCTGGGCATCAGGTCATTATTGTCTCCTTTGTTCTCTGCTCTCTACACAAACTAGGAAGGATACTCTAGTCTGTTGAAAGTAATGAGGATCTGTCAATAGAGGCAAATTATATTCAGTAATACCATTTAATGCATAAACTGCCATGTGTTAGGTAGTTGCTCCACACGTCTGCATGTAAGACAGAACACTTATTTTAGAAAGTTTTCTTTGTATATTCCAAGTCCAATGTGTAGATGCACACATTGATTTTTCCATCGATGTGTGCATCTACACACATTAAAACATTTTCTGCAAAAGTTCAGAAAGATCATTTTTTGTCTTAAAGTTATGTTTTCTTTTGAGACAGTAAGTCCTTGAGAGGGTTGGAACACAAAATACGTGGCAGTATAACGTAGAAACAGTACAGAGTAAAGGAGAAGTGTCAGGTACTAAAAAACTTCTGGCAAAAATATCTTCTTTTATCTGGAAAAAAACTGTGAACATGATACCTGACTAAAGACATTCTGAATATTCTCACTATTTAAAAAAAAAGTGTATTCAGCTTTATTTTTCTTTTGCCTTATTTATTTACATATTGACCACACAGGCAGTTTAGAGTTTTCTAAATGGATGACAGAGTAAAGTAAAACAAATGCTACAAGATGAAAACTGCTCCTGCTCTGATCAATAGGAGATGTATCAACTCTACAGCAGATTTTTAATGGAGGACTTAATAATGGTATCGAACATTGTTGGTCTACTAATCTATTAATCATATCATATACTAGTATTAATCAAAGTATGTCTATCTGTCTTCAGTTATTGCTAATTCACTTCCCTGAAGCATGATGCACACTTTTGGCTTAGCTTTTGGAAATCTAATTTGTTATCTGAAATGTGACCAATTGTATCACCTAGATAAATAAGCTTAGACTCCCTGTGACAGAGTGTCTCAAATGAAAGAAGCAGGCAATTCACTGAATTCAATTCTACAACTACATGAGTGAATACACTGTTCTTCCATGACTTGCATTTAGTTTGTAACACCAAGGATGATCTTAAGCTTCAGTTTGAGTGTCCTGGTTCCAGCCAGGACACGGGTAATTTTTTTTTCAGCAGCAGCCACGAGGGGCATAGCTGAGACATGGAATTTATTCTGTACCAGCTCAGCTCATTGCCGGGGGATTCTCTTTGCAGGGGGAATAGATTCCCTCTGGTAAAGAAAACATAGTGGAGGGAGCTGACCAGTATTGTTTATTATTGGTTGGGTTTTTTCCCAGGGAATTTGTTTCTTTTATTATTCCCTCCGTCGTTAGTATTGTTGTTCCTGTTAATTTTCTCATCTCGTTTCTGTTTCTAGTAAATTGCTCTTATCTCACCCTGTAATCTTTGCCTTTTGCGTCTCCAGTTCCCAGCCCACTGCAACACGAAGCAGGAGGTGAAGGGATGCAAGAGACAGGGGTGTGTAGTTTTGGAGAGTCTCATTGAGGGCACTGAACCTAAATCATAGCAGGGAGAAAGTTGTGATTACTTTTCTACTGACAGAATTAGAACCAGAAAGCCACTGCCATAAGTAAACATCAAGACCTGATATTGCTCTGGGTAAACAGAATTGCTCTAATGAAGGTGACTTTCAGAAGCATTTACCTCTGTAATGAAAGAACAGAGTTTCACTGCAAGGTGTGCAGTTCAAAGAGAAGCAGTAAAGTTAATTCATGTACATTTTATAAAAGAAATCACATTTATCTGCCTCTTCTGCAAAATGCCTTTTACTAATCACCATGAAACATAACTGCCTATATCATTGGGAATGAAAAATCCAAGATATTTCATAGGCATATTTATTGTAAATAATTTATTTTGCAATTTTATTTAATTAAAGCAGTTATACCCGTATAGCCACGGCCTCTTTCCAACTTGTAAAATAGCTTTACACATTTTGGCCACAGGACACGTTATTTTAAAAACTGTTTATTATCTTGGTCAGACAGAAAAATGCATTTTATGTTCAGTAAATTCCTTTAGAGGAAGTTCCTGAATTTCTCCTTTAGAGAATTTTGCTGCTTACCAGTAAACGTTTCTGTTGGTAAGTACTCAAGTCACTGCTGGATGGGGTTTTTTTCACTTTTTGTCCTTATTTATATTTCTCGTCCAAAGTTAATTTTTTCTTTGCTCATATCTAGCATCTTCAAATACTTAAAAGTCTATTTACTTTCTGTAGGTGTTGCATATTAGTCAACATTCATTTGTCTTTGACCCTTCAGATCTATACAAATTAAGATGATTAAGCAATATAATGTGCTGGTTTTTTAGTAATAGAATCAATCTCTCAACTTTGAATCTCTCTTACTTTAGGTTTTAGTCCAAGCCTGTCACCAAGTCTCTATGATAAGCAGATAACAGGAAAAAGAACCTGGGACGGTTTATAGTTACTGTACAGTGGAGTGAACTGCTGTCTTTACTTTGACTGAGGAAGGACTCAAAGCACCTGGATTATACTGGATGTCTAGGATTTCAGAGGCTGAAGTTAAAATTACTGAATCTAACCTTGCCGTATTTTGTTTTGGATGTAGGATTGCTCACAGCTCCACATAAGAAAACTGTTGACATTCAGGATGAAAATATCCATCTGAGGCTACTTTTTTTTTTTATCTGATTGGATTTTTTTCAAATGTCTTAGAGTATTCTCTACTGTTACTTAATCTAAAATAATTTCTAAAATCAGATTATAATCTAAGATTACAATCCTTTAATATTTTTCCCAAGACTCAATAATAGAGACTCCCAATACCTTTTAATTCTGTCAGGCATCAGATTTGTTTTGTCACTTTGTAACCCTGACGCAGTTCGTCACACACACACAAACACACACTCACACTTTGATCAGAAGGCATGAACTAAAACTCTTCGTTATTTGAAAGTCTGACTCCATATATATCATATCTACAAAGGCCAGGGATTGGGGGAGAAGGTTGACACCTCTCCCCATCCCATTGGTCAAGACAACTGTCCATCAGCTGTCCATATCTCTAAGAACAGGAATGTAAACTACCTTGAACCTATACAACAGCATTGGTTGTGTTTACAGACCAGAGCGTGAGAAAGAACCCAAAACATGAAACTGTGAAACGGAAGAGAAGGCTGAAAAAATCAGGGCGACAGTAACCCACCCTCAGTTTTTGGTCACTGCAACCGCAGTCTCCTTTTCTTTAGAAGCACCATCTAGTCAGTTACCTCAAAACTCTTATTTATGCGTTTTCTCTCTTTTTCCAGAAGGTAGCACCTTGCACTCAATTGTATTAAATTCCATCTCACTGATTTCAGATTGCTCTATCAGTCTAACAAAACCCCTTAGAATTCTGATCCTGTCCACTGAAATTCTTGCAGGTACTTCCCTCCAGCATGGCCTCTACAGAATTAATCGGTGTATTTCCTATTTTGTCATACAGATCATTAATACAACAAATGGAATTGACACCCCATGTTCAGAGTGCCTTTCTAGCTTCAGTGAATCATTTGTAGCTAACCTGAGAGCAAGTTTTAAATTTTAAATTTTAAATTTTAATTTTTTTTAGAATCTTCTCTGCATGTTTACTTTGCTATTATGCACAACATTCATTTCACATATTAATTTCACTAAAATCAAGAGAAATCTCAGTCATTTCCTCCCCTGAATTGTCAAGTTATTTAAGCTATCAGTGAAGGCAACAAAATTGGCCTGGACAGTCTTTGTTATTGATATAGCAATGTCAGTAGCACTCCTCAGGCATTTCATATTTCCAGGCATTAAATGGAATTATTTTCCTGCAATTCCTCAGCTCCTGCTTTTCACTTATTCTCTTTTTTTTAACATGATTTCTCTGCATTTCTGTGTTTAAATTCTTGGGTGCATACTCTAGGAGTGCTCAAAGCTAATAGTTAATAATTTAGAGATCACTTCAACAAGTTGACTTAAATATGTAAATATCCTGGACATTCATTAACATCTATGCTGTTTTGACATGCATTTCTCTCCTGTTATTAATCTTGTATTATGCATGAAAACTAGTCTTTATTTTAAAGAATAAGTAAAGTATCAAGTATAATATATTGACTCCTTGGACTTTGTCAGGTGTCTTGGTTTGAAAGACAGGTGTCTGCTAGGGAGGGCAAGACCTCCCTTTGGAATGGAGAATTCAAACCCCCTCCCTCCGAATTATTAAAACTTTGATATTAAGTCGGCTCTCAGGCAAAATATGGGGATAGGAATAACAGCTCTTTACTAGTATGTATAACACGGCAAACAAACAACAACAACTACAGCATTAATGATAAACAAGACCCAGAACCTCGAGGGGCTTTTGTTTCACAAAGCCCGGGGCAGTCTGGTCTTGGCGCAGGGCTCCCTTGGTGCTTCAGCACCAAGCTGGAACGGTAGAAAATCCCTGGCTGGTGTGTTGACTCAGTACGTCACACACACACACAAACACACACTCACACTTTGATTAGAAGGCATGGACTAAAACTCTACTTCATTTCAAAGTCTGACTGCAATATATAGTATCACCTCAAAGGCCAGGGACTGGGGGAGAAGGTTGACACCTCTCCCCATCCC
>WBMY01002485.1:0-28499 GCA_013397315.1 Donacobius atricapilla
TTCATGCCAAACCAATACATCCCTATTTCCACTGTCAAAGATCACACTGTAATTTCTGTCAGGTGTGTCATGCCCTGATTCTACCCTCTTTTCAGTTCACCTGAGGTTTCAGCACCTTTCTCTTCACCTTTTTTATTCAATTGAACCTACAGTATTACTATATTGATACACATCTGCTTGAGGCTCAAAATCAGTCCCCTCTCCTCACCATCCTCTTTTGTCACTTGCCCTTACCACAGTAGCCAAACTCCTCTTTCTAATTATTTTCTTTCCCTAGCTTCAGAGACTTCAACAGCTTTGTCCTTTCACATTTCTTTTGCCAATCACCCTGTTAGTCTGTACTTTAAAGGACCATGTGCGTTCACGCACGATTGTATGGAATTCTGATTTTGGCTCTTTTCCCTTCTTTGCGCCTGCCTGTGTCTCATTCGTCTCATCCACTAACACAACTCTCATTTCCACGGAGAAAGAAACACAAATTTGTACCTCTGTTTCATCCAAAATATCTTGGCTTGTCTCTCAACTTCAGCCTCTTCTGATAGCTATCAGCTCAAATGCAGTATGACTCAAGCATGTCACACACTCCTCTCTTCCCTAGTCAGTCCTTACAACTTCCCTCATTTACAACTGCTGTGAATAATGGGATCACCAGACTTGTCAGACAGGCAGGTGATGCAAACAAGTTTTTAGGTCCAAAAACCAAAACAAGTTTTCATTTTGCAAGTTTTCTTTTTTCTAGAGCTGGAAACTTCTAAGTCTTTACCAAATTTTTACGATCTTTGCCTTAAAACCCTGCAGCCTTTTTCTGCTGCTCTTAACTGAAACAACATTCACACTATTGCTGCAAAGACCAAAAGACCATTTTTCTAGACTTCCCTTTTTGATTCTCTCCTCTAGATCCTTTTTTTTTTCTTTTTTTTTTTCCCTATCACATAAAGAATTAGCTGGGTTTTGGTGGATTTTTTAAAATAATGCCTTCCAGGCATATTTCCACTTTTCAAGCTGTCTTATTCATTCTCAGTAGGTCAGTTTTTGTCTGCAACTGATTACCTGTAGGAGTTTTCTTGAGTTTTCCTTTACCTCTTCATAGGTTTGAAAGGATAGCCCTCCAAATGACTGGCTCTCCTGCCATAGTGGATGTGCTAAGTATAGGAGTCCCTGGTGCTCTGTCTTGGTTAAAAAAGACAGATGTCTGCTGGGGAGGGCAAGACTTCCCTTTGGAATGAAGAATTCAAACCCCCTCCCTCCAAATTATTAAAACTTTGATATTAAGTCGGCTCTCAGGCAAGGATATGGGGATAGGAATAACAGCTCTTTACTAGTATGTATAACAAGGCAAACAAACAACAACAACTACAGCATTAATGATAAACAAAACCGGGAACCTCGAGGGGACTTTTGTGTCACGNTGGCCAGACCCTCTCTGCTTCCTCTGCTCATGCTGTACGGTATCTTCAGGAGTAGGGTCTGTGAAGAGTTCAACTTCCTGCAGTAAAAATGTATTTTCTCCCTTTCAGTTATGCTGTCTTCAACCGGAACAACTCTACTTGTCCAGTTCAACAGACTTCCACTTGCATATTCTAGATGTTTTTTTTAACCTATAGCTTGCTTAGGAAGACTTTCTTCATATGTTTTTCCTTGTTTCTCTGAGATAGAAGTCACAGGTTTAATCCAAGAGAAAATTTACAAATGATTTACAAAATCCCTCATTTTGGCTAGTCTGTTCTTCCTCTGCTTCAGTTACATCTTCTTCATAATCAGATTTCTCGTCTGATGACCTCCTCCAACCCTGTTAATGACTCCTTACAGATCAGGATGCATTCTTATCCATTTATAATATCTCTCTGCTTTTCTCATCACTTTTCCTTATCAAAAAAACCCCCAAAATACAAAATCAAACATTAGGTCACTGAAATGCTAATTTCTTTTTTTATAACATTTACCCATTAACATCTGAAAGAAAAAAGGAGGTGACTTGAAGCCAACAGACTTTTCTAAATGTACAATGCTACAATGATAATATTCCTGTTCCAGACATCTGATTTTACAACAGTGGAACTGTTCAGTCCATATCATACATAAGATAAAATCTTGGGTAATTCATATGAAGTATTCTTCAGCCCTAAAACAGTGGTACTTCCATACAATCTTTAAAGGAACATTTAGACTTTCAGGGTTTCTTACTAAAGAAGGCAAATTAGAAAAGAAGACAAAGCCATATCCTTCATTAGTTTCTTGTGATGGATTTACCTTGGCTGGATGCCAGGTACTCACCAAGCTGGTCTATAACTTCTCTTCAGTTGGACAAAACAGACCAAATTCATCCTCTTTGCAAATTCTTTGGCACATTAAGTTTAAGATAAAATGAAATGGAATAAATTCTGTTGAATCTGTTTCTGCTGACCAATGCTTCCATGTCTGTGTGTAAACGAAACAAAATCTGTTCACTCCCACACTATTCCCTGTTTCATGACTCACTATCATCATCCAGTCTGTGACAGTCTACTCCTTTGTCCATAACCAACAGTTCTTTTGCGGTCTTTGGAGAGGTCTATAGGTAATACAAAAGTCATATAAAATACAAATGTCTGCTCAGAAGCTGAATAGAGCAAACAATTTGGTGTTTTACCATTTGGAAATCTTTCCTTTCTACGTGTCAGCACCTCATCAAAAGCTCCCGACATTAGTTGTCTGCTCCAGAGAGCTGCCACTTCAGTGCTGAGTGATTGATTTTGCTCGTCCGGGACTAACAAAACTTAATGTTTCTCCCGTTGCCTTAACACTGATCAACTTCTCTAAAAATCCCACCTTTAATAATGAAATTGTAATGCTTCAGCAAGGCTTATGATCAATCTCACCTAATTCTACCTTATAAGCCTTTCTATCTGAGTTACTCATATTGGGCTCACACAAGTCAAAAAAGAAAGGGAATTTATTAGGAATTATTCGTTTGACCTATTTTAGATATCTACCTTAGGCTTAAGCAAATCATGTCCAGGAGTGTCATTTTTTCTCTCATTGATTATAAAAGAAGTCTAGACAAAAAGTTCAAAAGATAGACACTGTTGGCATCTACTTCTGGTCAGACAAATCCTACTTCTTCTTCCATTTATACTTTTACAGGGACATCAGTGATAAAAGTCAAAAGTTTCACTCTTAACACATAAGATCCAAGCACACTTTATTGGTATGGTGGACCTTTTGTATATTCTTATTCTACAATGGTCTACATATATAAATATGATACCTCTCTTCATAAAGTTCATAAACCAAAGTTTTCACATCTTCATAAACCAGAGTTTAGGCATCTCAGTGTCACCTCTTTCAGAGATGAGTGGATCAGCTGTGTTTGATAGTTTTCAGATGTACAGAATGGTTAAGAAAAATAGGTATTTCAGTAAACATCCAGAGAGATATGAAGTGGTCTGTTTTATGTATTGTTCACATGTACAGTTAATATTCTTCCAGCACAACTCTTGAAGGCAAAACTGGAATCATCTCTATCATTTGATATCCTTACAAAAGCTCTTTTTAAGGACTTCAAAATTACCTGGAGATGATGAGAATACAGGGGACTAAAAAAAATAGGCTAAGAATTTTGGTTATTTATCTGACAAAACATATCTGTTAAAGCAGCAAGGTTTCTAGTTTTCTATATTTTAATGCTATTTTTATTTTTGAAGTTATACATTTGGAATGCATAAGAAGGACATGGAACTGTTGGAGCAAATCCCAAGGAGGGCCACAAAATTGATAAGAGGACTGATGTAATTCTACAAAGACAAGCTGAGAATGTTCGGGCTGTTCAGCCTGGAGAAGAGAAGGTTGCATGGAGACCTCACAGCGACCTTCCAGGATCTGAAGAGGACCTACCAGAAAGCTGGAGAGGGACTCTGCATGAGAAACTGTAGTGATAGGACAAGGAATAATGGGCACAAACAGAAAGAGGGGAAATTTAGGTTGAATTAGGAAGAATTTCTTTACTATGGGGGTAATGAGATACTGTAGCAGGTTTCCCAGGGAAGCTGTGGATGCCCCAACCCTGGTAGTGTTCAAAGCCTTGACCATCCGGGTTTAGTGGAAGGCAACACTGCCCATGGCAAGGAGGTTGGAACTAAATAATCCTTAAGGTCCCTTCCAACCCTTAACATTTTATGATTCTATGGTTCTAATATGCTCATGTGACTTTCATCAATTAATCAGTAGATTAGAAGAGAAAGAATTAAAAAGCATCAGACTGCTGTTTTTCTGATCTCACTAAGGGTGGGATTCAGCTCACTAATATTAATCATATAGAGTCTAGACTCTTCCTATCTAAGTGAGTTGTCAAGGCTCCCTCTTGAGTCAACACAGAAAGAGACTGGCACTTCCCAACTATGATTAACCAAAAGGTAGAATAAATGTCTAAAGGACATTAGCTGAGTCCTTTTTGAAGTTTCTAACTCTATTCGTTGATTAAAGAAGATCTGCCTGACTATTTCAGAGCAAATACATAATTTTTAGATGAATAGAGGGATAAGAAATTAGGCTATATCAAATTTTGTCTTACTTATGTAGTAACTGTTAACTTGTAATCACTACCAGACTTTGGCTAAAGATAAATAGGATGAAAACATTTTGGTAGTATGTGGTAGTATTTTAAAAAGTCAAATTACAACAGCCATCTGGATATCAGGGAAATCTCCACAGACGTACCACTTCCCCATGCTTACTGTAGACAGTGTTGAAAAAATTTCACTGAGCAACCTATAGAGTATCTTGAGTTCATTTGTGAGGCAGAAAATAGAGTCATCGTCATGCATGAATCTTAAATACTATTTTCAGAAGAAAAAAAATTTCTGAAATATATCCTGCTATCTTTAGCTAGGGATATTTTATCTAAAATGTTAGGGAAGTATAAGAGAAACACTTGTGAATCATTCAGCGCATTTTTAATAAGCAACTTTCCCTTGGCTTGTTTAGAGATTTCACAAAGGAGTCTTGCTCTTGGAGCATGCCGATTTAGTTACAACATGAAACTAAAGGTGTGATAAGGGAGGGTCCTCAAACACACCTACCTTTGATCCAGTGCACTGTTAGAACAGTGATCTAATAGTCAGGAGAGAGGGATGGAAGAACTATTTGCAGCTCTGACATTGGTTCTCTGTGACATTGCATAAGTCACAATTCTGCGAAGTCAGAGAAAATGATTAAGCCGGGGGAGGAGGCTCCTATCCACTTTCAAAAGCACAGTCTCCATCTGGAAAGTGGAAAGACTGAGAATAGAATTCAATCCTCACAATGAATCTGGCTCTCAGGGAAGTCATATTCCCCCTAATTAAAGGTTAAAATAGTACAAACACATTTTATCTCCCAGCACTACTGAAATGGCACACCTATGGGCCGTTAGCTTTTTTTACTGCTGTATTTCAGTTCATCTCTATAACTGTTTGTGATATCAGTGGTTTAACTTTTATAACTGGCATTAGGAATCAACATGTTCCAGTGGATGGATTGGAATTCTCCAAAGGATGCAGAAAATGTTATTATGCACAGGAAAAGTACATACTTGGTTGCAAAAAAAATAATTTGTTTCAACAATGAATACTGGGCAGACTCTCTAGAGATAACTCTTACACCTGCACAAAGTCCCATTGATGTTAATGGGGATTCATGTGTTGTCAAGAATTGACCCACCAGATGAGCTTACAAAACTAGAGCTTTAAAGCAGTCATTTTTAAAGCTGTGACCTCAAGCAGACTGCTGAAGAAGTAGATCATAAGAAACAAGCTCTTCTTAATCCATGAAGTCGACTTACTGCCAAGTTCTCACCCTGCTTCTTTCCTTTTCCCACTGCAGTGAAGAGAATATTGACCACTGCCAAGAATATCCTCCTAATTAACTTCTAGACTTTGTCCCTACTGTACAGGTTAGGAACTGCCTAAGCTCTATCCAAGAGCTCCATCGACTAGTGAAGTAGGTAGGATCTCCCTCAGAGTTAGCACTTCACTTTTGTGCACTTCTCTTTCTTCCCTTTCCATTTCTGATTTTTTTTTTTTTGAAGGAGGGAAAGGAGGAAAAATAAATGTTTTTTGCTTTAGGTGAACTAGTTGCCAGAGGAGTTACATAATTGAATCACTAATATTGACAAGTCAGAAGACTTCTACCCCCATTTTAAATTTCATAGGTCATTGCTAAATAAAATCAGGAAATTGCTATTGCAGTCAAAAGGTGTTTATTGCCAGTTCCTCGTTCACTTTTAGAAAAAGTATTTTCTTTGATCAGAAACTCCACTAAGCCTTTAAAGTAATTCACGAGTAGGAAAAACCATACAGATATACAAGTTAGTCATTAGGTTAACTTGCCAAGGAAAAGTGACTGTGCTAATTAAACAATTATTCTTCTAAGATTAGGGTATTGGAAAAGCGTGGATAGGGAACAAGTGGGACAGAGGAAGTAAAGTAGTTTGGATAGGTTGGGGCGGAGGATATTTACTGGTAGCAAAGGAAGTGAAGAGATTGGGGAAGAAGAAAACAAAGAGATTCTGTTTGTGATTCAAAAGGTGAGAAAGAAGAGATCACAAAATAGGAGGAGACAGGAAGAAAAGGTAGTCAGAGAATATAATCAAAAGGTTACACATGTAGTTCTGTAGCAGATTTTTAAGTGTGTCAGAGCAAATTTGAACACAGGGCTCAAGGCCATCAGTCCTGGCTTGACTTCAACCCTTTTCTTCTTCTTCTTTTTGCCCTTTTTAATTTTTTTCCCATGATGACATCATGACCATGACATAAAGAACCCATACTTCCTCAGTGCCTCTAGAATTATGACTGCCCTGAGAACAGCCAGTACACTTCAGCTTGTTATGTTGTCTATTTGTTTCCAAGGCCTCCCTGTGACACACAATGAATTTTATCAGTGTTCCAATCTTAAATTTCTTTAGTATAAGAATAAGGAAGTTTCCTGTTAAGTTGCATGCTACCCATAGCCCTGGAAAGTGTGGATGACTTACCTAAGAGATGTAGGAACCTACATCAAAGGGTATGGAAGCTGACTCAGTGAATATGGAAACTATTTATGATACATACCTGATACTCATGCATATGTTGGCTACTGTCCCAGGCTTATGCCTTAACTTTCGCTTTGTCCTCCCAGATGTGTCACCACTGTGAAATTTTCAGAGCTCTGCTTATTAAAATGGATTATATATTATTTCAAAATAATCCTGTTTTACTGCAAACACAGATCATTCCATGTCTTTTCAAGGGCCTTTAAGTTTTGAGCAATAGAGATGGAGAAGTAAACATGGCTTAGAAGTTGCGGCACTGAAGAAACACCAGGAAAGAAATGTGATATGGTTCAGAAACAGATGCTTTGCCAAAACTATGTGTCTTGCAGGAATGTAGCCATCTTTGTGCTTGGCTTTAGTCACATACTATTCAGGAGAGAATGTAAATCTAATCATCCCAAACAAATCATGTGGCTGCTCCGGAGGCTGCATGTGTTATGATGCTACTCTGGGAAAATTGCTAGACAAGGGCAAAAGGCTAATCATTAGCACTGGTGATTGTGCTCACCTGGTCAGAGACATAAACAGTCAAAAACAGCCATCCATCTCACTCGGCTGGATATAACTCACACTTGAAGAGTCATATGCAGGGTCTAGCCAGTTTGTGCACTCCTGTGCACTCCCTTCCAGATGCACACTTCATTGTCTGCTGGGCAACTCAAGCCTCTTAGGCATTTTTTTTCTGATTGGCTCTTGATTTATTTTTTCCACAATTGTTCTGGATCTAGGGCACAAAGATTTGTAGAATCTGCTCTCTGTATATTTAGAGGCAGAAGCATTTCACTACTTCTGCAAAGGAAGCCCATTGCAGGGAGGTGTGAGGCACTGCAAAGGTGCTACTGATATTTGGGGATATTCTCTAGACATAAGACAGCATCATGGGATAGGCTGAAAAACTGAAGGAAGGTGACTCTGCTAAAGGCTGCTAAGACCCAGAATACATCCACAGTTAAATAATTTTCTTCTTAACTGAAAGATATTTAGTATTAAAGGAATACTGGAATAAAACAGCACTATAGTGAGAGACCTGAGCTCTCACCTCATTATTGTACCACAAACAGTGCAGACCGTTATGTTATTCCCCAGAAAGAGTGTGAAGAGGCATGTCAGTGAAAACTGTCCTATCACACAGTTAATAAGGTTCTCCCTACCCTTATTCTCATGTCATATCAAGTTTTATCCTACATATGTCATGCAGCATCACAAATTACCTAAGTATCCAATGTGGTTGGCTCCAATGAGCATTACAAAGCTGGATGTTGGTTGTTACATATCTGTTGTGTCCTGTGTTGGTGTACTACCGTTCTAACATACAAAGGATCCAGCTAAAGTTTATGACAAAAACCTGAGACTGAACAAGACTCCCTAAAAACACAGTTCCTCTGAAACATTCACATAACATCAAACTGCACAGATATTTTAATATTCTCGGACAGTTTTTGCCCAAAGTTTAATGCTGATCCTTCTTAGAATAATTGTATGTTTCAAATCTGGTCAAATTCAACAGGGAAAGCAGCATGTTAAAAGATCCTGAGAAGAGATAAGAAGGGAGTCACGTGTAGGTAATGACACAAATAAAACTATTTGTACAATAGGAGTAGGAGTCCAGTTACAAGTCTGTTTGCAAGACAGGCTAGTACAGAATAAATAGGTGACTTACAGTAACATGCTGAAGTCGTATCAAACCCAAAGAGCACTCAGATAGTGTGAATTCAAGTTTTGCCATTGAAAATAATTCTTATATGTGTAGTTTGCATTCTGAAGGAGCTCTTTCAGGAACATTTGTACCGGACACAATAATTCAGGTTTAAGAGCCAATATTTCAAAATGCTTTCTAATCAATGTGCACATCCAGATTATTCTCAAAATTTATGTGCCCTGGAAAGAATTAAAAGTGCAAGTTTAAGGTAATTTGCTTCAGTTGCCTTTCTGCTCAAAGGGACTAATTTTCATAAACAAGATGCTTGATTTACATATGTAAGCACATTATCTTGAAAATTGCAACAGTAGCAGCTGAAGCAGAACTACTGATAAAAACTTAAGATTTTTTGACTAAGGCACTTCCAATATGCAATGTCCACAGTACAACACCTTTCAACTTTAAATGTGTTCTGAAGTCTATTTAAATTACTGAATGCTGATGTATCCAGACAATGAATCATTTTCTTCAAGGAAAATCTTGAGACATTTAGTCCAAGCATTCTTCAGAGGTAACTCTTCTCAGGAAATGGCTGATTTTATTATCAAGAATGCTTTAAATTCTGTGTTGACAGAGCAGCTGTTTGGAAAACTGTCAGACTTGGAACAAAGGTAGGTGAACACACTAGGTTGACAGGTTGTCTTAAGCCCCAAGAACTCCTGTGAAAATCTCTGTTAATTTCTATTGACTCCTCTCAATACATCTCCTACTGGTATGTATGAGCTATTTCATATTTACTCCAGAGGGGCTAAGGTCCCTTTCTTAAATATTATCCATTCAAAATCAAGTCAAGGATCTAGGTCTCTCCCATATGCTCATTATTCTTACTGTAATTATCAAGAGATGTTTGCCTCATGGCCTGTCAGTTTACTATGTACAGTCTTCGCTGTAGCCTGTCGTGGACTTCAGCGCACAAACCTTTCCATGGTGGCAAAACCAGATGGAAGAGTTTTTATCCTACCCCACCCTGAGCCATTCATTTCTGCATTTTTCATGGGAGTTCACTGCCCAGTTTTGTTGTGCTAATAAGACTGTGAGGTTGTGTTATAACATGGACCAGCAATGTAATCTGAGGTTAGAAATTATTGTGGTTTTTTACCCTAATCCAAGTCTCTGGCAATAAACTGAACTGAGGTATGACTGGAGATCTGACTAGCAAAACCTGAATTTATGTTCCTAAGTAATGTTGTGCTGGCACGTACATCTCCTAAACCTTGAGAGTGATATATTTCACCTTTACTCGATGAGATGCATTTCTGTAGGCTTCTTCTTCATTCCTCATCCCCACCCTTACTACAGTTTTGTATTGAAATTTGATAAAATAGGTGTACATTTTAAACTGTAGGAAAGCTGCATGTCAATAACAGCAGTATAACAGCATACATAGCAGTAAAAGTAACAGCAGTTGTGTTATTTCAGATTTCACTGGAGCAATTATCGTCTGGCCAGCTTTCCAGGAATGGAAAAGTTATCATGTACAAAAAATTCACACAGTCAGTTTACTCAACTAATCATCCACTGTCTGTCATGAAGCTTTCATGTGGCATCCCATGTGTAAGTCCCACGTGTGCATCCTCATTGGCAACACTTTATTGAAAAGAAGGGAAACTGATTGCTACAAAACTTACCTACTAAAGTTCAGCCTAAACAGTGGGTCTTTACATTATTCCCGAATGTGAGCTGTACTTACACTTAAAATCACTGAAAATCTATAATACTGATAAAGATCTTAAATTTGAGGGGACCAAAAGGTAGAGGATTGAAGTAATGCTAGGGAAACACTGATAGCAAGGGAATGATTGTTTTCCTGCTATCAGTGTTTCTGTGTGTAGGCATATACAATACATGTGCAGCAAGGAGCAGGAGCTTTATTTAGTAATTAGATTTTCCTAAAACCTTGAGCAGGAATGAGTCGAGATGCTTTGGAGAGGAAGTCATATGAAACAGAAGTATGCGAAACAGAACTGTTATCATACTTAGCTAGCAATGCTCTCTGGGCTCTTCCAAAGAAAGCCTAATAATTACTGAGAGAATTTTTCAAGAAAGAGTCATAACCTTGCCAGATTCAATTCTTTGTCCAAAATTAGTGGAATGTAACATCTAGTTAGTTATTTTTATTCTAACACAGAAGGAGAAAAATCCACAAAGGTTTTATATTTTGTTTCAGAAGAAACTTCCCCCAGAATCTCAAACTGAAACAAACCTGGAAAAAGGTAAGTCCAAATTTGAGTCCAGATGGCTTTTAACTTTTTGTAAAAATAACAGGAAAGTGAAAATAAACACATAATTGAACATGTCGAGCAACTACTGAGGCTCTCTGTAACAAAAAATTACTTCTTAAATTGCCTACCTTGAGGCGGGGTTTGAGCTATGTAGAAATAAATTCTTTAGTGAGCAGAGGGAGTACTGAGGAAGCTTGCTTTTCTATTTGCTTTAGTCCTTTGTCCCTAAACATCCACACCACATTTCCTCTCCCAGAGACAACATGAGGGGTTTAGCTACAATGCTCCTGTTTTCACTACATTTTAGGGAACTCTGAGATCTTTAGCCTTCTGTTGATTTCATTTGAAATTAACAGATTTATAGGTCGTTAGAGAGACTAATAAAATATATCACATAGGCTGTAATTTATCAAGCTACCAAATACAAACATTCTTTCATTTCCAAAATGAGGAATTTCCTTATGAGATAGTGCCTCATAATACACAGCTATATAATTAATATAAAGAGCAATTTTCTTTCACGTAGGCAGTTAAGATTCAATCAGGTAGCAAGACTCCAGTGGTGGAGTGGAAAAGATCTGGGCAAAACCAGGATGCCTCTTGGGAAAGCAGCTCTCAGATAAAATGCAGTAGCAGATACTGTGTGTATTTTCTGCTATGCAAATGCAAATAAAATAAGTTAGCATGTAACTCTTTTAAAATACAAATAAAACTGTTGTGGCAAAAACTTATACTATATTTCCACTGTAAAATAACTATTCATTAGTGACTAATGGAATGTCTACCTCTCACCATTACAGTGAAAAATGTTAGATGATTACTAAGCAGCTTTTTTCTAAACCTCACTGGACAATAATGTATTATGTATTCTTTTCTTAATTTTCCACTGAGGAATAAACAGATTACCCGTTGATAAGTGATGCCTGCTTTTCAATGCATTTATTTCAAATTGTTGTGACCTGCTTAAAATACTAAAATTATTTATATGAGATTCTCATATGTATTTCTTATATGGGTGAGTGACTCAAAATTTGGCAGCAAAATAGCTTCTGTGTCAGGGATGAGCCTTTTGAAAACTCCCTATGAACTGAACTGCCACAGTGATAAGGCTTTTATGAGAACCACTCTTTGCTCATGCCCAGCAGTGCCTCACCACAATTTGACAGCTACAGTCCCTTAAGAGTCTTTTTGCACTGAGGTGCTGACCTGGACAATCCCTGTCACTGTTGCTCCAGGTTGCTGTAGAACACTGCAGGAGCCAGCATCAGAGCTGGAAAGAGGAAGATTCCTCTCTGTGGTCTTGATATTTTTGCACTGACGAGTCAGTACCAGAGAAAGAACCTGAAGGAAATACATTAGAAAAATAGGAAAGTCAATCTGTCTGAAATGCCAAAATGTAGCAAAAGCTTGGACTGGGGAGGCTTGGATGGACTCTGGGGACAAGACAACTTGTTGTTATTGGTAAATTAAGAAAAGGGTATCAGCTTCAGGAAAGTGAGTTTGGGACTAAGATAGCTAGCAGATGAGCAGGCTGAAACAGAATGGGATGTTGAAGGCAATCCTGAGACTAAATAAAGAAACTGGAGCAAGAGTTGAAGGAATAAAAGACAGAGAGGTTGGAAGTGGCAAGGACATCAATGCTCATGGAAAATTGTAGCAGGACTGAGAGAAGTGGCTGTGATCATGTATGTGTGTGTGTGTGTGTGTGTGTGTGTGTGTGTGATGCAAATTATACAGAACAGGGAGCAGGGAGCCAGGGCTCCTAATCCTGCAAATGGCTAAGCACTCTGACCAGAGCAGGAAGCTGGTGGTGAGCCACAGCCAAAAACACAGAATGGGAGTTGGGGGTCTGGAGCTGCAAGATGAATCCTGCAACTGCAGTCATACCACTTTGACTGTAAGTGAATGACAGAGAAACTATATTCAGATGAAAAGAAAAGAAAAGAACCAGCAAGACAGATCTGAGTGGATGGGGACAGTAAAAATCTACCTGTGGTGGACAAAGTCCTCTAGTAGATCACACCCTGGCAGCACGTAGACCTGAACCCAGGTTTCTTGACTGTTCACATTCTTCTGCTGTCAGCAAACACTTATGAAAGTCACTAAGGTTTGAGTAAGTCAGTATTTGGTCTTCAGTGGATATGAGATCACACTCCCACAGGAAAGAATGAACATGCATTCTCTCTTGTCTCTGGCTGCCCCTTCCTTGCTTCAGCATTAACGAGCGTGGACTCACAGGAAGAGGTGACGCAGCTGACAGAGCTAATCAGACATGGGAGTCTATTTTGGAGAGATAACTTTCAGTAAGATCGGCAAGCTGATCTGATTTACTGCATTGCCACTCAAGTGCTCATGTTGACAAAAGTTTAAATGGCAGAAGTTGCAGCAGAGACAGATGTGAATGCAGGGAATCTCTCCACTCTCAATTTTTTTGGACTGTCTGGGCCTACATTCACTTATACCAGCCCTGAAATGACACCCTCTCTCATTTATTGACTTTATGGAGGGGATAGCTTAAGGATACTTTTTACTCACTAATTGAATTCTAGGAACCTCCTTTCTGTAAGTAAAAATTTTAACCCTGCTGAATGGTAATGCTGCAATCTGCATGGTGCCACACAAGGAGATCTTGAGTTTCATTTGCTTCTTTAATTGTCTAGAAAAAAAATAAAATTTTAAAAAAAAAATCTGAGTTAGCAGGTTATGAAACTTGTAAAATAAGGATTCTGAGATTAAAGTTGCCTTGTGGAAAACCAAAATGTAATTGTATAACTAAAGTCAGTATGATAACAGCTATAAAATAGAGTTCCCTCAAAGCAGGTTCAGAGTTTTTGATTTTGCAACTTTCATAATGTTCTTTTAAAGTTTCCTGTGCATGTGTAGTAGAGTATAAGTTTGTTTGAATCCCTAATTAAGTATTTTAGAAAGGCTGAGAAAAAACGGAGAAAGAGGGATATGTGTTTTATAGGTATAAGCAAGCAACAAAAGGCACCATAGCTGAAATAAAGTGAAATAAAAGGCCCTTACATCATACAGCTTTCCTGCAATAAAACTCTAAACAAACCACGGTTTCTTGAATATTCCCTTGAGGTTGCTTATTGGCACCTGCAAAGCAAAAAGAACTCTCTGTATTGTATTAATTATAATGTCTCTGTACCACTACAAAAATGCAAAAGTACTTGCTTCTTCACTCTGAGGGAGAAGGGGAATAGTCTGTACCAGACGCCTTTTTAAATAACTATTATATTAGTTGCTTGAAATTCCATTTACAGAATTCATTTTGCTGCACTTAGAATTTGATTGAATTGTATAAATTTTAATAAAATTTTAATCACTGATTAGGGAAAATGTGCGAAGTTTGCAAAAGATGGCTCTAAGTCAACAGAATCACTCTGCCTTTATTATAGGAAGCGGACTTTGGTTTGGTAACTAAACTCATTACCAGCATACTCATGGAGTAAACATTTCCTTTGTATGGGCGTATCTGCTTGAAGCTGGTGTGTCTCACCTGCATAAAGTGAGTTCGACTGGAGCAGGCTGGAGCTGTATTTGCAGAGTGGACTTCGGAGAATTATCAGGCTTGTCACCAAAGGGATGCTAGATGATGGCCAGGCTGTCATGTTGGTCACAGCCTGGCTCAGAGCAGAATACTGAACCAGCCAGCTGCTCAAATAAGTTGGTCTCTATAGAAGTGATTTTCTTTAGACTGGACCAGAAAAGAGGAGGCCCTCCCTTCGCTACTCTTCATATCACTGAAGCCAAACAGATTGATGAGTAGGAGGACTTCTATTTGCACTTGTGAGGTTGAGCATATGCATGATGGGAAGTTTCTGTGCTGTTTGCACAATAATTATTCCCACTTTTCTCCAAATAAAGGACAGTTGTATTCATGTTCTCAAAGGATATTGTAGATAGAAAAAAGTAATTCATAGTGATAACTAACAAGATTTAGCTTCAATTTTCAGAGCCAAAAATTAACTGCATGAAATGGAAGTGGAAGGCTCTAGGATTTAGTTATTTTGTTTTTAAGACAGAGTAATAGGATTAGTTCACTTCAGCCTTTATTGCTAGCTCTGGCACATTGCAGAAGAGACATATTGTAGGACTTAGTGAGACAGAGTTAGCAGCTCTTTTCATCAGAGACTCGTCCTAGCGATTTAATTGTGGAATATGTTCATTTTTCTGTGTTTTGAAACTGTTATATGTTATATATATGATTTATGTGATACACAATTAATATGCTTATCTTGCAGTGGACAACATATTGGAGGATAACTGCAAGTGAATGTGCATTGATCAAAAGAATCCTCTCTAAGTCATTATTAAAGAAACTTACAAAAAAAACACAACCAAAATGATTCTGTAAATTGGTTGAGCAAAAGGTAGACTCACTTTGGGATGAGGAGGAAAATATTTACACCAATTTTAAGGGATTGTCAGCAATACTGCAGGGTCTCTGAAATACCTGTGAATATTAGTAAGTTTTAGAAAATGGTTCCACCACTACAGTAGTTGCTCCAACTGTGTAAAAGCCCACTTAATTAGGAGTAAAAAACCCAAGATTGTCACATCTGAAAGGTTTGTTGAGCTGTAACTTGAAAGCAGATTCAGTGGATACTACTGTATCACAGAATGAGTTAGGAAAGGCTTCAGGGAAAGTGTCAGAACAAACTGTACAGGCTTTTTTGCCAAGTGTCATTATTTTCTATGAATGCATTGCATTATCTGGTAAAATTGTTTGAATGTGTCACCAGGTATGTCATGCCCACCTGCACTTCGAGATTATGTCTGAAAAGATTAACAGAAAATCTCTAAAGAGCAAATTTCACATTATTCACACTTTGAAACCCAGAAATGTCAAAGCTATTTGCCACAAGTGTATAGCAGCTTGGTAGTATGGACAGTGATGGAAATCTCTATTACATATTTCTCAATTCACTCTATATATAGCAAAAGTATAAAAAAAAACAGTGTGAAAAGAGTCTCAATAAAAAATTATCTATATAAGACTTAATTTGAAAGGGTTTTTTTTACTATTAATTAATTGGCTAGGGTTGCATAAATAATGAAGCTTATGTACTCTAACTCAAGTACATATATAAATTAAACCAAATTAAAATATGCTTTTTGAGCAAAATCACTTACAGTGATGGCAGTGTGGGCTTCCACAATATTGTGAGTAAAAAACAAAGTGCAACTGTATTGCTCTAGAATTTAATGGACTAAGTTCCTGACATCAGAGTATATATCACCTGTTGTTCAAGATGGTACAGTCTAAACAGAATAGGAAAAACATATATGGAATTTTATTCCTCAAATCACATTTTGAAAAAAAATTTACTTTTTTTTTCTGTGTATAACAATAATTGTAATTACTATTATAAATGATAATTTTTTTTCTCTTCAGATTGAAAGAATCTTGAAAAGATCTGGAAAAGAATGATGAAAGTCATTTCATCACATGCCATTTAAAGGAGAATAACAGCCTCTTGCAGAAGCAAGGGGGAAAAAAGGAGTCTTAAAGAGTCAATGACGTCCTCAAAACTTAGAATTGCCTCGAAACTCTATTCACAATGAAATCTGGCTGAGAATGTTCAGCTCTGAATGAAAGTCAAAGCTGGCCAGTCGTAGTCTTTTAGACCAAGGTTCCTCTTAGGGGTCCATTTTAGGCCTAGTGCTTGTCAATATCTTCATAAACTGCTTGAGTGCAGGACTTGAAGGAATACTACTTAAGTTTGCCAATGATACTAAATTGGGAGGGACCGTTGACGCCCTTGAAGTTAGAGAGGCCCTTCAGAGAGAACCTGATAAATTAGAGGGCTGAGCAATCACCATCAGTATGAAGTTTAATAAGGGAAAAATCTGGATTCTGCAGCTGGGATGGGGCAACCCTGAACATACAGACAGATTGGGGAATGAGAGGCTGGAGAACAGCCCCATGGAAAGGTACCTGGGGGTCCTGGTCAGTGGCAAGTTGAACACGAGTCAGCAGTGCCCTGGCAGCCAGGAGGGCCAACCCTGTCCTGGGGGGCAGCAGGCACAGCATGGCCAGGCAGGCAAGGGAGGGGATTGTCCTGATCTGCTCTGCACTGAGGCAGCCTCACCTCGAGTGCTGGGGGCAGTTCTGGGTGCTACCATATGAGAAAGACATTAAGCTCTTACAGATCATCCAAAGGAGGGCTAGAGATGGTGAAGAGCCTTGAGGGGAAGCCATATGAGGTGTGACTGAGGTCACTTGGTCTGTTCAGCCTGGAGAAGAGGAGACTGAGAGGAGAGACCTCATTACAACTTCCTCATAAGGGGAAGAGGAGGGGCAGACACTGACCTCTTCCCTGTGGTGACCACTGATAGGACCCAAGGGAATGGTCTGGAGTTGTCAGGGGAGGTTTAGGTTTGATACCAGGGAAAGATTCTTCACCCAGAGTGTGGTCGGGCACTGGAACGGGCTCCGCAGAGAAGTGGTCACAGCACCGACCCTGAGGAGTTCAAGGAGTGTTAGGAAAATGCACTCAGGAACATGGCTTGACTCTTGTGAATGGTCCTGCACGGGGCCAGGAGGTGGACTTGATTATCTTTCTGGGTCCCTTCCAACTCAGGGTACTCTATTATTCTATGATTCCATATTTCTAATTACTACTGTCACTAATAGAAAAACTGTAGAGATACATTTACTTGATTTTGTTGCATGCAGGAGAGAAGAGATGAGAACAAATTTAAGCAAAGCTGACATAGGTCTACATTAAAGGATTTGTTTCAGGATTATGACCACAAGACAAAGTGATAAAAAAAGCCCAAAACACCCCAAGAAATTACAATCTGATATTTCAGGTTTTGTGTGTTAGTTGAAGATTTAGAAATTGACTATTTGTCAATAATCCAAAAATTTAAATTTCTCATCAACTTTTACCTTAGTAGACTCTTAACAGCCAGAACTTGAAATTCCATAAAGGAATGGAATTGTTATCCCTCTTTCCAGGCATATGATAATTTTCTGAATTAATATCCATGTGGAGACTTTTAATTTTTGCCATTTACTTCCCCCAAAAATATTTATAATTCCCCAACAAGATTTAAATAGAAATTGCTTTTCTTCAGCAAGCCTGAATCAGCAAGACATCAGTATACATGTTGAAGACTATTTATAGCGAAGGGGAAAATCTGCATATGTGCATAGGTGTCTTGCTTTAAGGTTTATATTCTACTGGAAACAAAAGTTCTTCTCTTTATATTCTAGAATGCAAACCAAATTTTTACCTTGGGCTTCTCTTCAAAACCCAAAGATCCTAACAGCCATGGAAACACTATTTTAAATATCGTTCAGTGTGTCAAGAATTGCAGAGAGTGTGGTTATTAATCTTCAGCTTCATAAATTCCCCTCACGCCCTGAGACTCCAAATTAGCTGACAGGGTCAAAAATTCTCCTTAACCAGTTGGACAGAAAATGAACCTTCTTACCTTGTTCACTGCTACATTTTCATCAGCAGCAATGTAATTGTGTTTCATGTTAATGAGAAGGTACCCATGTTGGAAGGTAGCAAGGACTTCTGTGGCCAGAATAAACAAGAAGGTGGAAAGTGGAATTTGAAAAAATATATATTTATCTTCAATAACTACTGTGTTGTTTCATCTCTGTTGAGAACATAACTACAGCTGTTCTCTTCAGCTTTCTTTAAGAAAACTAGTATTATACTTCCTTATGTGACATTTTCATGAAAACACTGAACGTGTGTTTTAATTGACCTTAGAATATCAGATAAATGCAAAAGTATTGTAGTGAGTTCTTTCATTCATGTGTCTGTGTTTATTTTATTTTTGTCAGATATTGTTTTCTTCTTACACAATGTAATAGGAATGTGGCAGTGACAAGTGCGGGTGTGTCTTTGAATAATTTTTCATGCTGAATTCAGATCTGTCTTCAATATGAGGTTTCTGTACTATTCATAAGGCACTGGACGTGTGACTTTCAGATCTTGATGTGAATTTTCACTTCCAGCCAGGTGATAGACACATACATGCGAACACCTGGGTTAACCTTCTGTGGATGAGCGTATTCCCACAATGGAGCAGTACTACATTAATATCCCAACTGATTTTTAAACTCAGTCCTGTAAGTCAGGTTATTTGAGCCAATATGCCTTTTCTGATTGTGCCAGTTGTTAGAGGTTGCCTGTCCTTGGTGGTGAAGGAATTGTGAGAAGCCATTTGATGACTATCAGCATGACTATGGTATTTTTGCATATCCCTATGCAGTGGATTGGTTCCAGCTGGACCTTAACCAAAATTGAACTAAGTATGTGCTTAGGCTCTTTGGTGTTTCTCAAATCTCCTTTTCTCTCATGTTTTACTCCAACTGCTAAATAAAGATGTCTTCTTTCAAGGAGCTGTTTGTCAATATCGAAAGAAAAACAGGCGCCTGAAACCAGTCAGATCTGCAGCATGATGGACATTGGTATATACAGGATAGTGCTTCCCTCCTAAATGAAAATAAAAGAAAAGCAAGATGGCATAAAAACACAAATCCAACATCAGACAAGTCAGAGAGCAGCCAGAGGTGAAGTCACTCCTAACATTGGAAATTACATGTTAGGACTCTGGAAAAGGCTGATACCAATTCCATTGTCTACTCCTACAGTTACAACTCTCTGCAAAAAAATAAAACAACCAACAAAACCCACAACACTTTAGCGTTTATTACCCCTTGAATACATATACATTCACTGCCGATGAATAAATATTTATCTTCAGCAAAAATTTTATTTGCTGACTCTAGAAGTTGCTTTATAAAACTTTGACCTTTGAAATCAATGAGAATATTATCACCTGAGCAATGAGTATGTCCATAAAGCATAAAAATAATTTTTGTCTTATTATATGCCAGTTGCTGATGATTTTCTTTGGCATGTTTCAAGTACACTCAAGAACAACTAATATAAAGAACTGAATTTGAAATAAGCCCTGAAACCTTGGCTTCCAATTTCCTGCAGAAATAGGGAAATTTCTTTTGAGATGCCGTCTCTAGTTTCCTTGACATGTTCCACATGACAGAGTCTCTGAATAGAGCCGGGAAGATGAACAGTTACTGTTCTCTGCTCTGGACTTGGACAGTTTTTAAAGAAATATAAATTATTTCTGATACATTTTTAATGGTTGACAGGGGTTTTTTTCCCTTGCCACTCTGCATAGCTTTTAGCAAAAAAGTCTATTCCTTTGGGAAATCCCAGTGTTCCAGACTTGGTAGGTGTAGAAGATTCTTTACTGTACTTTAGAATCACTTCCATATACAGAAACAATTTCAAGTAGTTCTGAGGTCTTTTGCATATATTCCTTTCAAGCTTTCATCTTGTCTGAACCTTGAACTATTGCAGTCAAGTTAATTAGAGCAGCCTTTACAGGTTCAAGATTCAAACAACAATTGCAATACTGTTTTTACAAATTTTCAAATACTTTTCAAATAATTCCTCTCTGATGTATGTATTATATGGGAAAAAATGTAACACTATGATGTTATGTATAAAGACACTATTGTCTGCCCTCATTTGGGCTTACCTGCATGACTAATTCATAACTATGCTATTAATGAGTAATAATGGCATCATCCCATATTTATTTTAGAGAACTTTATAATATGTAGTGCTTATGCATGCCTGTGATGATCTAAGATTGTATCTTTGGGGACTGTTACACTGTTTTATTATAGCCAATACATATAGTAATGCCCAGGGTTAATGCTGCTTGATGCTTTCTAGCGTAAGACATTGTACATTGCTATCTTTGCTGATTTTAAAGCGTTTGGATTGCAACTTTTCAATATGTGACCCTTGATGAATTCTTTGAGGGAATACTTCATCTGAAAAGATTCTGTTTGTGGTTGGGTTTGGGTTTTTTTTGTTTGCTTGTTCCTTTCTTTCTTTTTTTCACAGAACAATGTTCAAAAAAAAAGTTATTCTTTGAATAGCTTTTGTAGTTTTCATTATTGGGATGTGTCAACAATACAACCTGACAGTGGATTGACTCCTTGAGAAAGTTCTTGCTGGAGTGTCTTGATAACTTCTTTGCTCACTTCAGCAAGCCAAAATGACAAAAATATAGTAACATCAACTGAAACCACCACAGGCATTTCGGTTAATTTCTCTGTTTGATTAGGCATAAGTTGAGATAATTTTGATTTAATAACTTTATTTTGTTGTGTTGCTTTTAAAAATAATGAATGTGCTGCAACACAAAATAAATAATACAAAAAAAAAAAGATAGTAATTGTGACTTTGTATGCTTGACTTTCTAGAGGAAAACTCATTCCCCATTACATTCCTGTAGAAAGACTGATAGAAACAAATCCATGCCCTTCTAAAACATGATCTCCTTGTGTGAGGACAATGAACACAGTCCAAGATGACACAGAGGCTTGATGGCAAAACCCCGTAAAGTGTTTACCAGTGAATTTACCTTTGTCTATTGATAGCAAAACTTGTATTATGATGCCAAATGATCGCCAGTGAGCAGCTGCTAAAATAAAACAGAGAAAATCCAGTAGAATTCAGCCTATCCTAATACAGGCAAACTTCTGGAACAAGGCCTTTTGTTCCAGTGCCGCCAGTCTAAACAACAAGGCTATTGACTGCGTGTGCCAGGCTTTGTTACTGGGGGCTACCTGAAAAGATTAAAATTACATGAATCTGCAATTTCAGGTCCATCGATTCTCAGCTGCAAAACCTCCATCTGTAAACTGACCCAGGAGGAGTAGACTGTTGACTTGAGCTTCTGTGTTAAAGGGTCATACTGTCATAGTCCATCCCTAGGAAATAAACTAATTTCCAGTGCCAGTGCTAAATAAGTTCCAAGAAACTGTAGCATAGTTTTGATTTTCGTATTGCCACGATTATTCCAAAAGGTCATTCATTCATCTATGGAGCATCAGTCAAATCAGTAAGTCCTTTAGAAAACAGAAAGGAAACAAAATGAAAGGCATTCAGACCACTCCACTTTGTCACAATTTTACCAAACTACATACTGACATCAACACACTTCTCCCAAAAGGAACTGTTTGTGAATCATCTCTAAGATGAGCCACTAAAGATTCCTTACCTTTTAGATCTCCTCCTTCACAGAATATAGTAATATTTTTGTTCAGGCTGCATTGAATCCAGAGTGAAATCTGCAGGCTAATGATGAATCAAGTATACATTTTACTTTCCCTTCTCTATGCTGAAAGGCAGCTTGCGCAGTTTTGTGAAAAGTTTTTCCAAGCACTAAGCCTAACATTAGCATAATATTCTTATATGAGTCAAGCTTCTGGTAAGAAGTACTGCTAGAACTAGGCTGCACTGCAGTGTACTGAAAAAATCTACACTATGATGATCACAGGATTATTTTCCTGGTTCCACTCAGGACAGGGGTAATTTTTACATTAGCCAGGAGGGGCATGGGTAGGACCCAGAGGTTATTCTTTACCATCTCACATAATTTTCCAGGGATGGAGAAGGATTCCCTTCTGAGTCAGCATAGTGTGGCAGAGGGAGCGGCTGGCTGTTTTCTATTTTGTGTGAATCGTTTGGTTTTTGTACCCCCTGTCATTAGTATTATTGGTTATTTGTTATAGTGTTTGTTTTCCTAGCTCATGGCTATGTCCAGTAAATTGGTGTTGAATCTTCAAGTTGAAAAAACCCCATAGATCTTAAGTTCATATTGTTTATTCATAAAAAGGCATTTATATTGCTTTAGAAGATAACTTTCCTCTATGTTGTTCAGTTTTCCCTTTTTCAGTTATTTAAGAAGAAAAAATTGTTAGGCTTTTTTATTTTTCTCATCTGAATGGAAAGAAATTATGGGTTTTAGTCTTCCTCCAATTTTCAGAAGAAACATCCTGTTCTTTCACAACATTTACAAATGTCCTTATTTTCTTAAAGGAAAACAACTTACAGTTTACCACCCAAACTAACATTCTCCTCATTGGAAAACACTGGTTATAGGATTCAGAAAATACTTGATAGGCCATGTTAAGACATAAAATGCTGGAGACATTTACACTCTTGAAAAGTCAACCTCTAAATACTATACCTATACCCAGAAAAAAACCCAAAATTCTCCATGAAAAAAATATCCTGCATGAGCTGTAACAGAATATATACTTCATTAAAAATAGGTAAGGCTCTCTGCATTCTCTGTAAAAGCACAGAATTTCAGATGTCCCTATTCTCCATGTACTTACTCATCCTTAAAGTGTACTCAGTCATGAGAATGCAAATTACAAATTCAAAGAGAAAAGCAAAGAATGTCTTTCAGATATGGCACCTACATTTGCATCAGTTCTCAGCCTGCCCCATTATGCTATGACACCGTCTTTCAAAAACTGAAGAGGACATTCCCTAATTTAATGTTCAGGAAATGCACTCTTCATAATGATCATTGCATTGACTATGAGAATGAGCAAATTGTTATGGCTGATCAGACATTTAAAGTGTTCTATAAGGATAAAATTATCCTTCATCTTCACTCTATGCTCCCATCCCAATCCAACTATTAAGCTAGGATTTTGCTTTCTTAGTCATTTTTTAAACCTGTTCTCATCCTCACCATGGAAAGAGAAGGTACATTGCAGTGGTAAGACAGTACTGCTTTGAATAGAGTCAAGGAGTTCAAGGAGGTAGCTAAAAGTTTTTATCTCTCATGTGGATGTAAATACCTAAATTCTGCTGGTGACCAACAGGGTGAGCTGAAAGGGCATGAGATGTGATTGCACAAGATTATTCTTATTTTAGATTTCCAGTTTGAGGCTTTTAAACATAAATTTTAAGTTAGGTAATATTGGTACATCTTCACTTTCTATGTGTGTTCTCCAATGAGCTGTTTGAATTGCCTTTGCCTTGGTGCTTTTGTCTCATTCAAGGCACAGATCCTCTTCTAGGAATAAATCAGAAATGTGTAGAACATATGTAGACTAACCAGGGATGCAAAGATATTGATCTCATTTCTGTTAGCACTGGCTTCATGGTGCCCATAGTCAGGGCTATCTATGTCTGTTGCAGGTGGAAGTTGTTGCATGTAAGATTCCAGTTTCAAGTGTTGCTGAACTAGAAAGGTGGGTGGGGAAAGTGCCAAGAAAATGCACAAAGAGAGAAGCAGGTCCTGTAGATAAAATGTGCATTCTGTCCCATGAAATTTAGTCCTAATTCTGATGTAAAACTTCTGTTTGATACTAAGCAAGCCATTAAAACATAGCCAAGCGTGGATTCTATAACTTTGGAAAGTCGATTCAAGATATTGGGTATCCAGCTAGAGGTACAAAAGCATCTAGCATTTTACACCTGTAACAAATATCAATAAAAATGCTACTTTAAAATAAAAGATATTATATTCTATTGGGTTTTTAAATCTAGGACACTTTAATTGAATGGCAGAAGTCAGTGGACAACGCTGACAATATTTGCTGTAATTTCATATCTTAATTCTACATGGGCAGAGAATAGATAACAAATCTCTCCTTATTTAACGGGCACATTGCAAAGAAAAAAATATTGGTTCTTAAAAAAAATGGCTACAATGAGTTTATCATTGAAGTCCTCAAGGAAACAGAGGTGTATTGATCATATTCTTTGAAAGCAAAAATTTGGGTAAAGAAACTGTCCTTATCAATAAAGAACTAAATATCATAATGTCAGTCCAAGAAATTAGTGAGAATATATTACTCTAAATATTGCCATTCCTTTCTCCAGTTATTTAAACTTGATTGTGTTACTGTCTTAATCTAATCTAGAATCAATGTTTTTCAGATCAGTGGAAGGAATGTCTCAGTAGTTTAGAGAAATAGGAGGTCTTCTCTCCCAGACTTTCATGTAAAGAATCTTGTTCAACAATTGTTCCTTCAAGTGATCCCACTTTCCTCCATGTGTTGAAAACTAAGTCATTTGTTGGGGGTTAGATCTGGGTTTTTTTCTTCCCTATAGAATTTTCCCCCACAAAGTCGCTAGGAGACTAATTGCTGGGTACTTACGGGTGCTTGACCAAAACAATACAAGTGGCTAGGAAAGAGTAGCACCAGGCTACACCCTCTTTTGGTCTCAGGGAGTTTCCTCTCTCCGAGGGAAAAAGGTGATACCGCGAGGTTTTGGGAGGTAAAGAACATGGGTGGGGACAGTTATACTCTTGCTCTCAGCATCGGAGANTTATTTGCCTCTCTTGAAACCGCACCCACTACAAAATGGGAAACACAACTCTCAGCTCTGGAGTGTTGGAACTACAGATTGCAAGAAATACTTTTTTCTATAGTTTCTGTTTCTCCATTTTAACTTAAACATCTCAGACCACTTAGAAGACAACAGACTGAGATGGAGATGAGGAAGAGGTGAGGAAACTAAGAGCGACAGAATTTACAGAGAATAACAAATTCCAAGGATGAGTGCCATCCCAGAAGTCAAGGGCAGATGAGCATAGGATCAAAATAGGAGAGAAAAAATATTAGGTGCAAAGGGATATTATGCATTTCAGACCTAAACTGTCAACTTAATTTGTTCATTAAAGAGTTTTAAATCATCCAGTTGTCTTAGATCAAGAAAGCCTGGGTTATAGAAACATGAGTAGAATTAATCTTAACTTTCTCTAAGCAGTTGCAGAATAGATGACATAATTCTGATCAGTAAAAAAAAAGTCAACAAAACAAATAAAGTTTAGACTTTGATTCAGCTGACCAGACATAGGCATCTGCATTAGGATGAGATGAAGCATGTGGGGAATTCCACCAACGATGCTGACTATCTTTCCTTTGACTGGGAAAAAGTGTATAGGATGATTGGATCAGGTGCTAATGCCTACAGCACAGACCATCCCATTTAGCCATATCAGTCCTACCTTTTGAAATCCTTTATCTAATCATTGGCTGTAACGCCATGACTAAATGCTTCCTTTCTAGGTCTTATTCTGAACTACTAAAGGGCAGATAATCACCTTAATGTAAACAAACGTAAGTTATTGATAGTCACTTTATTATAAAGAGTTCTGATCTTGTGGATAAATCTCTGTATATCAAATACGTCTGCGATCCCTTGGTTAGAGCAAATCCTAGAGATGTAGACCCATTCCCATCCAATACAGATCTCCATGATATTTTCGATACTGTAAACTTTCAGCTAGCTGTGACCTACCACCACAACTACTTCAAATTCTGCTGTTCCACCATCTATGAAGATCTTTATAGACATTACAGTGGCACACAACGAGGTCAAAATTGAGTTGACCTTTCAAATGAACTTGGTTCCATGATCTGTATTTCACCCATAAATTAGAACATTCTTTATTCTGCTAGATGGAAGAACAATTGTCCTCCTGACTCCACCAGGAGTGCCACTAAGGCAATTCTCCACTTCAGACTGGAGGCTCTGTAGGGACATTGCAACACTTCCTGCCTGGCTGATATTGTCTGGTTCTTTCCCAAGGTGGATTAACCAAGGTTGTTCAACCACCTCTGAAAACATTTGCCACTGTCGGAACTCAAACTGGCCTGGATTTCCAGCCTTCCTAGACTGCTCCATTACTGCATTCCACACAAATTCTCTTCTGGAAGTATTTATATGCAATGTTAGGAAAGCCATTTAGGAAGCTGGCAGTAAGGTTGGTTTCAACAGACAAAATATCGTTGAAATTTGATGCGTCCTGCCTCCAGTGAGGAACGTATGAAACACCTTAAGAAATAAGAAAGAAACAATGGGTTCATCAATCATCATGCAATATCTGGACAACTTGATTTTTTTCTAGAGAAAGCAGGATGAGAGCAAGTCTTGTGTAGCAAAATACAACTGCAAAACCTGGTAGCTCTCAGATGCTAGAACCATAGCAGTATCACATGGTATTTTGGAATCGTGTGATTGATTCTCCTGTAAAGTCTTACCAAGCAACAAGGACAAAAGGTTAGAATGGAAGGCAAAAAAGTATTATATGGCAATGCAAGCAAAGAATATGTGTAAAAGAAGAAATTCTTTCACTGAAGATGAATTGTAGAGTATGGCCAGAACACCAAAAACTAGTGTTAACTGAGCTTTGGCTCTTTCCTTGAAATACTAAAAATGGAGAAGTACTGATGAAGAGTATTTCTTTTGAATCATCCAGAAAATCAAAATGCCTAAGACCTGGTTTACTACAATGGTGAGACCATTAGTACAGATTAAGATGTTCTATTTTTATGCCTTTGGAAAGCAAAGTAACATCTTCAGCAACCACTGCTGCCATCTCTTTGCTACCATGTGAATACTGATTACCGTCAAAGACTGTCCTTCAAAGGGATGCTACAACAGTGACATTATGCTGTGTACAGCTCAAAAAAAAATTGGCCTACCTCTTAGGAACAGTGATTACATGCTTATCTCCAGAAGGCAGTCACAGATTTACTACATCTTAACCATCTTAATTTTGCATGTAGGCCCATCCTTCCACCAACGATCCTGTTACTGTTACTGAACGACCCCCTCTTTTACCACCTTAGATAATGCCTACCCCTTAAAGATATCAAGGAGTGGATTAAAAACCTTTTTGTAGAGTAGTTAGAAGATTAGGAAAGTATGAAAAGTATGAAAGTTCTTAGATGTTTTATCTGCACAAATGATGTCCATCTCGAAGTCCAGGACAGAATTTCAGTTATCCAGATGAAGGATGTTGACCTTGGAGACACTGACATATTTGTCATAAAGAATGGGCGGATTAATCAAGTCTGTGAAAGGAATCTCCAGCTCTGTCTACATAAATCATCCAAAGCCCATAAATGGACCAACATTTTCCAAATGAGCATCTGATGGACGACGGTCCAAAACTTGTCCATCAAAGTAGAACATTTGAGAACACTTTTTTCTGAAAGACCTTTGAAAGACTTTAAAAAAATAATACAAACTTTGGTCAAAAATGAGTCGACTCAATGGGTTGGTTGATTACCCAAATGTGACAAACTCTGCGTCAGCCTGTGCTGTTCTGTGGCAGAGAATAGGAAACACTTGCTGAAACAAACACTGTGGTGCGACAGAACGCACAGTTTGTCATTCCTGTCCTGACACCGGTTTTGTCCCACCCTTAGCTCTTTTGAGATCAGAAACTATGCCTTAAAGATTTCTCTCGAAGTGACTCGTTACATCTACCTTTGCATAATGAAGCCTTCCGTTCGTCAAGTTAATGGCTTGCTACACAGCACCTCATGTGAGGCACCCCCAGATGACACACGAGGTGACAAAAACAGGTTGTGGGGTGTAACTAGCGATGGGCTCATAAGCAAGTCAACAGTTCAGCTACTTTCTGTTGGCCCATCATCCCACGGAGGCCTTGGCGGGGCCTTCCCGGCTTGGCAAACACCGTCAGCCGGGAGATGGAAGGCACACATCCGGTGTTGGCAGCCACCTTCGAGGGCCGCTTAGTTTCTTTTAGGGCAAAGGCATCCAAGCAAGGAAGTTTGGACGGGGAAGAAGCGCGTGCAGACGCGCTACGCGTGGCCCTACCGCCGGGCGGCGGAGCGGGCGCTGGCGGAGCCCGGCGGGGCAGCGGGGCTCGGGGGGTCGCGGCGGGG
>WBMY01002485.1:29250-108773 GCA_013397315.1 Donacobius atricapilla
GTCCTTTCCCCACGTTCACCCAACACTTTGACTCCGGGAGGAGAAGGGGGGGGGGTGCTGGATGGGGCGAGCGGCGCTGACAGCCCCGGCAGTGAGCACACGTCGAAGTGCGAGCCCGGCGCTGTGCAAAAATGTGAGCAAAGCCGAGTTATTGCCTCTGTCCGGGCCGGGGCGGGGGAGGTGGGGGAGAGGAGTGCTGAGGGGCTTTCCTCTTGGATTTGTGTCCATGCCAAAGTCCTGTGCCACCATCGTGGCAGCAAGCTGCGGCGGTGCAAAATATCAAAAATTAAACTCCTCGGCTCTTCGTGCTCCAACGAAAGGGTTGAGGTTGCAAGAGAAGCCAAAAAGATTGAAAGTTAAGGCTCTGACACGCCATCCTTCTCTCGTCACTCGGGAGGTGGTCAAAGCGTGTGCTGACGGGAGAGGGAGGTCTTGGGGTGAAGAAGGGAACAAGGTGACCGCCGAACTTTGAATTTCCTATCTTATGTGTGGAAATTTCACATCCTTGCCCTTAACTGAAAAGCATCATGGTTCTCTTGGATTGAACTTCCTTGTTTTTATTTTTACAAGAAGTCATCCCTGGGAGTGAAAAGCCATTGTTGTTTTGGAGCTGTTCTTGCCTTTTGGGTAGAGAAGTGGCCTCCCAAAACCAAAAATGCTCTTATCTGATAGTTAATATGCATTCAGATAGTGATCTATTAAAAAAATATATCCAGAGGCTGGAACTCTTAAGGTTAAAAAGAGGCAGACAGCCTTCAGGACACTTGACAGAAGATGTCTTACTGTACAGCTGGTGCACATGTATGTCTCATTAATTGAGTTGCATCTGTGATGCAATCGGTGGACAGACCCTGTAGAAGTCAGTGGAAGGTGCCCTTGGTGGGCTTGTATTTTAAGCAAGTTGACTGTCAAGCAGAGGTGCTGAACTGATGGACTAGAGAGAAGACCGAAGGCCTGTATTCCCAAGGCAGATAAATCATGGTTAATTGCTTTGGCAAGTTTCCCCATCCTCACAATGTGGCTTAAGCCAATCTTGAAGGAATCGTCCCTGGAAGTAGGAGAGAAATTTAGGAACCACTCTGTCTCAAGGGATTGCCAAAAACTTGCTTTGAGTTTGGAAAAAGTTCTGTTGGGTTTTTGGAGTTGGGCCTGTGGACTGTGCTGCGGCCAATACTTGCCCTTCGTGTATTGCTGTGTTTGATCAAAGACGGAAAATGAAATGTTGGTTTCGATGGGCGCAAAGAAATGACCAGAAAAATTCTGTTTGCTGGGCATTGGGCTAAGAATGACCATTGTGCATGACTCTCCTTGGCTGTCTTAAAGAATGCTGACTTGTTGGCTCAGTAGTCTGTGGGGCACAGTTGTCCTCTGGGCAGGTGGCAGGTAGTGGCCATTGCGCAAACACCGCTTTTGAAAAATACCTGGAGATACTCTTAAATTTTAAAAATCAGACCCATTCTTTAATTGTATAAGTGCAAAGTTTATTTAAGATGCCAAAATTGTTAAAGCTTTTGGACTCACATGTGGTCAAGCTCTTTTTTTCTAAATTGTTGTTTATTTTTGACAAGTTCTGTCTTACAATGAATTTTCTAGCCATGTCTGAAAAATCATAAAATAATAAATTATTTAAATCTAGTGAGCACTAAATTGGGAAAGACATAGCTGCAAGTTGACCTGAAATGTTGATTATTAAGTAATTTAAACTGTTTTGTGAACTGCCTGTGTTATTGACTGTGGGTTTACTTCTGTTTCATGGTTGTCTTATTTGTAAGTCATACCATACAATATTTGAATCCGGTGTTTAAAATCTGGTGCCATTTGTTACACTTCCATTTCTCCTTCTGGATCTTGATCTGGTGTCTTAAGCTAACAATTGCAAATAGATTACACAACATTTTTTTGATCAAGTATGAATGCCAACTATTTCTGCTGACACGTGTCATGGTTCTTCCAAAATACAAATGAAAAATCCTCTTATAAAAAAAAATTAAGTTAATTTTCCTTAAAAAAAAAAAATCTTAATGGATTCACTTGTTTGTGGGATTCTTTTTATTGTGGGTGTCATCCCTGAAGAGAGGGAGCCGATCTCTATGTAGGCCAGTGATTTGGAATTCAAAGATCAAGACCTTGAAATCTACCAATGGATTGGCAGTGTGACTGTGGGGCTGGCTGTGTATCCTCAATGTCATTTGTCCCTATGCATTTTAGAGGTTGTGGTGATGACTACCCACTCTTTTTTTTTTTTTTTTCTTTTCTAGATGGAAAATGAAACAGTAACGTTGCTAGCCTCTCTCTGTGGGAGAGGCAAATAACAAATAAAGTGTTTTCCTGTTTGCAAGTGTGTTTCTTCAAGGGGCAACCTGTTAGTTAGTGAAGTGGACAAACGTGGAGAAACTGATCAACAAGACCAGTGGAGGAAAATGTAAGAAAAGGTGCAAGTTTGTTTCAACAGGCATTGACATCTTATGGCACCTCTCTTTGTACGTGCCTGCTGCAATTTGTTAGTGTGGATTTTGAAAAATCCTTTGTACAGCCTTTGGGCAAATGGTAGGGTTACCTTCTTCAGTGTAACAACTTTCCTTTGTCATAATGACTTCCCACCAACTGAAACATCGTTGGTGGGAAACATTATTTTTTCTCACCATCTTTACTGGAATAATTCCATGTAGACCTCATTCCAAGGTCTTTTGGAGGAAAACTGTGTTTGCCCTCTCTGCAGTCAAATTCGTTGACCTCCTTTGGCAAATTCTTGCAAGTGATGTCTGGGGTTGAAGTCATCCCGAGTTGTGGTTGGCATGACAAGTTTGTTGGATGAAATGTGGAAATGATTCCATACAAGTGCTCTGTGGGAGAACTGTGTGCTAGCTAGCAGGTCAGACGTACCAAGTCGCAGGAGGTAGACAACGAATAATCTGTGCTGAGTTTGGAAGAGTCTCTTTCTTATAAAATTTAATAATTTGTTTTTGTATTAGGTGAGGTGGAAATGCATTCAAGTTCTCTGCTGTTGGACATTGAATCTAGTCGAATAACTGAGTGTTTCTGCCTTTCCTCAGGGAACTACTGGTACACCTGATAAGCATAATATACATTGGATCCATTTGTGTAACTCTGGCTAGGCTTGGGCCATGATTGCTACTCATATCAAAACATTTTTACTGGGTTTTACTGATAAGTAAGGAAAACATTTTGTGTGAACTTCGCTGGTGCACCTATGCCTTGATGCCTTTTCTTCACTCTGTATTTCACCTTGGCATTAGTCATAAACCTAGTGTTTTAAGGTGTCTTAACCAATTCCCATTAAAACATTACAAATTAACATATTGAGAGCCTTGTACTTCAAAATTATACATTTTTGTATGTGTTATAGAATGGAAAATATATATATATATTTTTTTAATTCTTCCAGTGCCTTGCAGAAAATATCTGCATCTTTCCATACTGGTGTCTAGTATTCTCAAAGGTGATACTTTACTTCCAATGATGATTCAGTACTTTTGGTTTTATTTTTAGAACTAAAGCGTTTGACATTAAATTATACAGATACAGTGAAATTACAAAGTGTAACAAATTTCAGGAGCAACTGGCTGAAGTTCTATGGCCTGGCATTAAGCTATGTGTCAGGTTTAATCACCTAATAAGTAAGCCCAAAGACACATATTCCAAGAAAATTTAAGTTTGTATATAGAGTAGTGGCCACAAGTCAAAAAAAGCAATCCTATGGGCTGTTGTTCGTCTAGTGTGCTAGTTTTTTAAATGATAGACTGTAGAAAACTGATGGGGAAATGCTGTCATTTTGTTGAAAATTTGATACTGCATAGGAATTACTCACTTAAACCCAATGTTTCTCTCACAGCCCTAGTAACGCTGCAGCAATCCAATCTTCATCATGTTTTGTCTGCAATTACTTTAAAGTTTAAACATTTGTTTTGCTTAAGTTAACTAAAAGGGTAAATCCATTATCTACGGTATAGTGCCTTGGAGTTGTAATTTTTTACTGCTATTTGATGAAAAATTACTATTAACAAATTAGAATTGGCTGTTCAGGCAATAGCCATTTTTTTTCCTCATTGAAATGGGTTGTTTTCATTCAACCTGTCTTGCAGGAAGTCCAGATTGTCTTGGGATCTATCTTCTGCTGCTTGTTTGTGATGTGCTGATTCCCAAGACCTTGGTTAAAGATCTTGTTCATAAGGAGGGTCTTATAGTCATTGAGGTGTAATGCCTGAGTTTTTATGAGTTTATTTTGACAACTGGTGGAAATGTTACTGCGTGTTTCAGGACAGGTAAAAGACATAAATTTGCTTGACTGACCCTACCCAAATAAGTAAGACTAGCAATTTACATCAGACGTGTTTATGTTGCTTCCACCCCCTAGGAACTACACATCTGGCTTAAAATAGAGTTGAGGATTAGCTGTTCATCCTCCATGGGTGACTTTCACTTCTTCAAATCAGAGCACAAATGCAAGAGCACTGCAGGAATGGAGCCATCACATTTAGTGCAAGAAACTTGACTTTTCCATGTCCCTTGCCAAGCTGCTTTTCACCAGCGTGATTAGCCCCAGAACTCTGGACAAAATTGAGGACTAGTGCCCCGTCTTCTGGTACTACTGCAGGGGAAGTGCCTGAGCTGCCGCTGGGGTTTTCTCCAGTGTGCGCTTCCCTCCATGGTGCCACTGGCCTGGCAAGGCTCGGGGCTGCTCCCAGGATGAGCTCAAACACATGCAAGCAAAGGAATGAACCTCTGTCTGTGTGCCGTGTGGAATGCAAATGGTTCACAGATATGGAGATGTCTTAGCAGGTTTTATGTGCAAAGCTCCTTTGTAGGTGCATGTACAAAATCAGTATAGTAAAAAAAAAGTTTTTATTTTTTCTGTATTACTTTTTTTGAATTGCTCATGTCCATCACCAAAAAAAAAAAAAATAGATGGAAGGGAGAGAAAGTGGGAAAGAGATGCCTCATGCATAAAGCATGTGAGGCTCTGATAATTCTTAACGTTCACAGCCTGTCTTTTCCTGTGTTTTAATTTCTTGAGTTTTTTGGTCAATCAGATTTACTACTGCAGTGCCAGTCATGTTTAGAGTTACAGAACAATTACTTCCAGCTTGCAAGACTGTACTATCACAGAAGGTTGCTTCCACCGTGCTGATGTTCAGTACCTCTTGAATGAGGATAAATTATTGGACACAAAGAACTTAATGAGACATGCCACAGCCCGTTGTTCTTAGGAAGGTTGGCGTAGCCGGAACAGCATCAGTGATGCTGTGTCCCTTTTAGACCTCTTAGTAGGTGCAGCTTCATTTCTTCCTGACTGCTGCAGCATTTCTGATCTGTGCCAAAGCAATAGAAAGACCAAGTTACTAACAGTTATGCTTTCATCTTATTCAACCAGAATATGTGATAACTGGGTGTGCAGATCTGCTGTTACTGGGCAGTGTATTATTTTTGTGTATCTGTTGGAAGCACAAGCTCCACAAACCGTATTTGCAGGGTAAAAAGTGATGCACGAGTCTCTCTCTGTTCTCTTCTGTGCCTTTGAGGTTTTGAATGGCTGGATGCCACATGATAGATATTATGGGTCAATAAATACAGGGTTGATTATTTTTTTTAAACTTAGAATAAAATATTTATGATTCACATATTAAACATACCATGTGGTTTGTCTGACAGTATGGCGTTAGCCCAGAAAATATCTTAAAAGTTCAGTGTTTTGTATTATCAATTGTATTTTCCAGAGCTGTAGTATCTCTCTAGGAAGAGCTTTTATTTTTCTAGTTTCTGATGAGCTTTTAATATTTACATGCAAGAACTTTGTGCTCTTTGAAATTATTTCTTTGAACTTCTCTCCATATGACTTAAGAGGAAAATAAAACTGGCATGTTACTGGCTCATTACACTATAAAGGCAAAAATATTTACTGTTGTCATAAACATCCTCAGGAGATTTACATGTGTCCCTTAATGGTGACCTGTGGCAGATATTTTTCAAGGCATCTATTAATATGTATGAATACATAGGATGGATGTGGATTAAAAAATATTTTTTAATCGTAGATTTACATTTTTAAGTTACTTTAAAGCCACTTCGGTAGGATTAATTACAAAATAAAGCAACTATTTTCTAAGTATCTTTTAACTGTAAATTAGTTGTATTGAATAATGGAACTACTGTACCTCACTTTTGTTGTGATTCTTCAGTGAGGCTTCACATTTTATTATCACAGTACATACAATAAATTAGTAAAGCTCTGATCAAATCTTTCTTCTTGGCCATGTTAAGTCTGAGGGTTTGTTTCATTTCTTTTGTGGGGAAAGATAAAATATGTATTTCAAGTGGCCTAACCACATTTGTAGTTGTGTTTCTCCAACTCTTCTGCCCCCATAGTTTCTTCAAGTTTACGCCTTTTAAGGAAATTAAGTATTAATGCTCATTCTTTGCTGATTGTTGTAGTAGCACATGAAAAATCAAAACTGTTGTTTTTTTAATGCCCTGGATTGAAAGGGAAGGAAGGAGCCTCTCCCTCTCCCTCTCCCTCTCCCTCTCCCTCTCCTTCTCCCGTATCTTTCCGTTTGCTTTGGGTTTTTTTGTTAAAGTGAAAAAATTGGCTTTACTTTGGAGATGCCATAGTTTAAAGCAAGTTGTGAGAAATATATTGTGATGTATTTATCACAGAAAAATGTTACATTTTGTAAATACGTATGTAGGGGAGCCATTGAGGTACATTTTAAGAATGTTGAAATGGATATAAATCAACTTTAAAATACTTTAAGACTATGATGTTGCATTCAGTGGATATTCAGAAGTCTGTAATTTATGAAGTTCCTTCCATTAAATGCAGTTCTTCAATGAAGCGCCATGAGGATATTGATAACGTTTTTTGTTACCAATAAGTAGATTTATGAAGGGTACAAAACAATTCAAAGTAAATTTGAGAATTAACTGGAATATAGTCAAGCTAGTTGCTAAATCATGCTCATTTGTTGTGTTTTGATTTCAGCACCTGATTTTCCCCGGTTCTCGTGATAGTTCAGTGTGACAATTCCATTTTATTTCAGTGGCAAAGTCACTTACGAAGTTAAAACCAACAGACCTGGGATTGTGTCTGTAAGAAATAATGGGAACGTAAAGCTCTATGTACTGACACAAAAGATCCATCCAGTTCAGCACCCTGATTCCTATCGCAGGTCCATAATGTCTTACTGTACAGCGAAAAAATGGGAAGTGTGGCTCAGCAATAGCCATTGGGAACTTTCATGGCTGGCTTTGTTGGGACAAGGCGGATTATAACCAAGCCTTGGTTATAAAATACTGGCAGCATAACCTGAGCTGCCTAGTTGTTCAGAACCCACGTTCATTACCTGTGCGCATCTGCCGGGGGTTGTGGCTGCAGGCCACAGATACATTGTTGTTCCTGAATTCTGAATTAACTTGAACTCAGATTTTTCAAGAGGAGGTTTACTCTGTGTAAAACCTCAAGTCATCAGCAGCATATGTTCTAGATAACCTATGGAGTCTTCAGCGCACACTTGATGTGCTTGAAGGCTGTATCCCAAAATAAGGTCTGTCTGGCAGCTTTGTGTGAGTACACTTAGCCTAGAAAATTTGGAGAGAGGAATGTGCCCACAAAATTAGACAAATTGTAATAGCACTTGTAATAGTAACTCGAGGAATTAATCTCATTATTTGAAGTTACTACTATTTTGTAAGTATAAACCATAGTAGATTGTACTGAAGTATAATATATAGAATTAGGGAGACTGATGGAAAACTTTTCTGAAAATAGGACAAAAGTGTTTCTTTCTCCTCTGTAGGCTTCTTGCCATATAGTTACTTTATGATATATCTCTTAGGTGGCCAGTCATGTTTTCAAGACTAGCACATTTTTTTTCTCACTTGTTTAGGTCACAGATAAGGACCAAACTTGATCTTGGATTAGCAGTGCTTTCTAAAAACAAAGAAACATAAAGTAAGAGCAATGATGTTTACATCAGACAGAATCTTTAGCTTTTGTTCGCAGTGTATTTTTCTGTGGAATTAGTTTGTAAGTATAGTTATGCTAAATAGATATATTCAAAGCAACTTGTCAGTTGAGTGAACATTTCCATCAAAACAATTTCTAATGTTTCCTGAAAATGGTGCTTTGTCCCGAGCTTGCCACCCTCTTTTGCAGCTGGAGGAGTTACTAACTAGATGTCATTCCCAAGTGTAACAGAAGATTTAATGGAGTGCAGTTGTAGAGCAGTCAATCAGTTTTCACTGGTGATAATAGCAAAGTCAGAAGTTTCAAAGAGAAAATTTAAACTGTTGGTGCACATCAGGTTTGTTTTGTAATATACGTATGTAGGGAAGGTTAAAGCCCAGCTTTGAAATTTGTTCTCTTCTTTGTCTGGTTCATATGCTTAGTGTTATGTACTTCGGGTTTTGATTTGATTGTACAAAAGGGAATGTGTTGAGTGGAAGGAAAAAAGGACGCTTGATCGCTATTTGGTTTTAATCTGAAAAAACTTCCATGACACAATATAATACAGAAGTCTAGGACAAGTTTATCATTATATGCCTTTTGAAGACATTGGCTTCAAGAGAATTAACATTAGAATGAGCTGTATTTTTACCCAGGTCATCAAGGAATGATCAATAACAACAAAGAAATTTTTTTCCAGATTTTTTTCCAGAGGGCAAGTAAGTTAGCTTCCTGTTTCAAAAGATCTATCAGTGTTTCAGATTCTATTTCGCTCCTGTTAGAGGCTTCTGTCTTCTATCAGGGCAGCTCCTTAATTGATTTGTTTTTCCTGTCTCCCACATTGTACTCATCAGGTCTCCTGAGGTTTATGCTTATTTATTTAGGCTACTCAAGAATAAAATATTAGGTTCTGAATGAGAAGATGGAAATCACTATATTTGAGGATGCTTCTTTGAGATGTAACATGGTAGGACTCTTAAAACATGGAAGGTGGTGCATCAAGCAGATGTTGATTTGACATCTTATGTCCATGACTACAGAAACCCAGTGGCTATAAAAGATAACGACTTCACTAAACTTTAAAACTATACAAAGATGGGATCTTGTTCATTTTTTCATCAGCAGGATCCACACCACAGGTGTATGCAAACTGTACCATGCTTCTGTACTTTCATAACAATAAAGATTTAATAACGTAGTTGCTACTCTTTTATTGGATTTTTATTTTAAATTTTATTGAGGAAAATCATTAAAACACCTTATCTTTAAAACCAGTTCTTTACAAGGATCAATTTAGATTTTAAGTTCAGTTCTGCTCTGAAACTGGTGTGATGCAGAAGAAGTGTATTGAATAAGACAGTGTTTTGTGGGTTATCTGTGCATGCCACAAAACATGGATTTAGTAGAGAGATAGAATGAGCACAGAGATGTGATATGGTTTCTGTCCCCATGAACGTTAGGTTTTGAGCCACTCATAGTGACAAATGAAACTTTGCTGTTATTCATTTATATATATACCTATGTTATTTTCCTACATTTATTCAGATAAAATAACTTGCTATGCTCTGTTCTTCATACCTTCAGATACTTATGAAAAGAAAGCAATGATGGACAGCTGTCTGTTAAGTTACACTTCAAGAGTGTGAGATGTATTTTTTCAGTACAAGTGAACATCTTAGTTAAACATAATGCTGGTATTGGTCTGTAATATGTGAAGCCAATGTGAAGTTCTTTATTGATGTGTGTTATTTGAATATATTCAGTGTTAATTGAATCATCCAACTCTAAGTTCCTTGTTTAAGTAATTAAAAACTAGTTTATTAAAAAAAATCAATCTTTTACACCTGAGCGCATATATATATATATAATCAAAGCTAAGAAATGTAACAAAACTGATTCCTTGCATGCACATGAAGTAATTTCTTTGTTATGATATTCTTATTGTCAAGCAAAAATAATGGGAATTAATGACAGTCATCGTTCTAGTCTATATATCTCTCTATATGGGTGTATTATTTCTATTAGTAAAATAATGCTTTATTTGGCCCTTTATTATTTCTTATGTGCTCTTGTTTATATTTATGAGGCTTGAACTAAAAGTGTGTGACTAAAGGTGATTAATTTGGAGAATGGGATTTTATATCTGTATGCTAAATAAAGACTTAAAGTATACTGAGACAGTAAATTATGAGAAGGGGAAGAAGAAAATAGTGCTTGACTGTAGAACCAGTGAAATTTTATCTTGTGCTGTTCACTAAATTAGTGCTCCCTTTCTATTAATTTGTCCTTTTTGTCCAATATTTGAGTTCTACCTTCCCAAAGTCTTTTCAATACCTGCCTCTCTCATTTTCAGTCAAACCACCAGAAAATTCTTTTTCCATCCAACTTGTTCAGAAAAAGGCACTTTCAATGTGGAATTAGTTGTCTATTGATTGTAAAATGAGGATATTTTCTGGCTTTCTGCAAGAATCTGGAACTTGGTTATGTAGTGAGAAAAAGGCCTATGCATAAAAATTGCTTCATCTTTTGTTGAAAGATGGGTAGGAAGGGGTTGTTGAGTGAAAATGCAGGTTCTCATCATTAGGACCACCTGAGTGCTGTCTCAAAAAATGTAATTCTCTCTTTTCTCTGTCACAGTTTAGCATTGAGTGTATCACTCAGACTCGGTATTTTGGAGATGATTGCTCATCTCCCTGATAAAGTTTGAATCCCTGAGCCAAAGCACAAGCAGAATAAATCCTTTTTTTGTGTGTGTGTTTCTTTTTTCCCCCGCAAGTAAATATTGTCAGAACATCTTAGGATAAAGTAGAGCAGGCTAATTGGGTCTGATAAAGAGAAGCGATGCTGGAAGTCCAAGCTACAGACAGACCTGTCCCCTTTTGTGTTGGTGTTTGGTTTAGTTTTCATGGGGCTAACTGCAGAGAGGTATTCAACTTGCATGCAATGTATTCTTTGATGTCCTCTGCAGTCAGTGAGGACTTTAGGCCAGAAGGCTCTTTAGACCATCTAAGTGAAATTTCTCTAAAAGGTCATAGACTTCATCCCCTTCCTCTGTAAAAAAATATCGAAAAGCTAATTGGGTTCATTTAGTCAGTTAAATTAAGTATACTTAAATCTGGCCTCCTAAGCAGTAAGGTTTTGTTTCCTTTTTCTACAGTCTTCTGATCCTAATGCAGGATAATACCCAACTTTTCATTCATTATAGGCTTTCCCTTGGGGGTGTAAACTGTGTTAGTAGGTGAATGTTGCTAAGGGATTGTACTGTTGAAGCATAAAGAGTTTAGGCACAGCAGTGAACTACTGTGGTGTAAGCTAAGGTTTGTTATCTGAGTGACAATAACTGATCAAGGTATGTTTTTAAATAATTGTTGTATTTTACTTCCTTTTATATTAAATCTTAAAAGATTTGGCTATGCTTTATGACTGACTTCAGTAGTCTTCAGAATGCTTAGCTGTTCCTTCTGTTTGAGCCACAACAGCAGCTTGGCCATGTTTTAAGAGGATTGGAAAATTGATCTGGCATCGTTAAAAACTACCAAACAAAAAACTCTGGCTCAGAAATGTTTGTTTGGTTGAAGCAGTTCCTCAGCCTGTTTCTGTGCGTGGCCATACATGTACTTGCCAGGATGACAAAGTAGGTGTGAAAGGTTATTGGAGCTGTTGAGCGTCTGAGTGATGGCCACAAAAATCAGCCTCAGTGAGCAAGCCCTGAGACCAGGGGAAAAACTATATCCTGACAGTGTCTGTGTTGTTTTTTTTTCCTGTAATGTTTCTTTGAATGGTGTGATATTTAACATTTAGGAGATTGTCTATTCCTTGTCCACTTTCAGCTGTGGGTACTAGGGCTCTCTTCTCTACAGCTTAAGCAAATTTAAGTGTCACAAGCCTTGCTTGCCAGCACTGTCTTCTCCAGGAAACCGCTCATTCTTCCTCCTTCCTTTGCACCCACACCGATTTCTGTCGCTGGGTGAGGTGAACGCTCATTAAGGAAACTTGCCTAGCTGAAGGTTGCCCACTGCTTTTACAGAAATAGTTTCTTGGTATTTTATTGACTGGCCAAGGTTGAAATCCAAGAGGTGCCACTTCAAGGGAAGAAACAGAAATATATGGCATGTTTGAAGAGAGACAGGAGAAAATGGGTTAGATGTAGGGGGTTGGTTGCAGCAATTACTTGGCTCTGTTAAAAAAAAAAAAAAGTGTCAAACTGCAAACGTAATTTTCAGCTGGATCAACACGCTGGACAGACTTGCAGTGCGACTGCACAGCTTCCTGCCCATGGCTTGAGCTGACTCAGAGCCGTGTCCCCAGACTCCACCTTGAGGTCACGCAGCCCGTGCGGGATGGGCTGAGGAGCAGCGCTCTGGGGAAAAAGGGCTGCGGAGGCTGGCGGGCGGGCACGGGCAGAGCAGAAGACGCTGTGCTGGATGTTTTGTGGCTGGTTACCCTTCCATTTCTTGTGAAAATGGCAAACTTGTGTTTGCAAGAATTTGGGATTCCAGTTACTTCTCAGTGTTGCAAAACTTAAATTCCCAGAATTTCACCGTAGCAAAGCTTGGTGAAACTTACAACCTTTAGTGCGCTATGCAGGTAATGACAATAATGCAGCAGTGTAAGGTTTTATTTTCCTTGTCCACCTTCATTATACTGTAACATGCTCTGAGGCTGTTGTGCAAACCCAGTTTGAAGATGCAGGTGACTGCAAGTATAGTTAAAAAATATAATTTGTTTCTAAGTGGTTATTCACTGAGCGGGCAGTGGGCAGGGAGTGGGATGAGAAAGGATGTCTTCTCGTAGTTGAGCTCGCTTTGAGCTGCATTTCATTTAAAATGCTGATATTCATAAAGATTATTTTTAGTCCCTCCAGTGGAATTAAAGTTCAGAGTATAAGTGCTGTCAATATCTGTTGGGTAGAAAAACTTTGGCTTTAATTACTTTTGGTTTCAGTTTCACGAGCAGGAACAAATTATTTTCGTTTTGAGTGTGTTTACATGAAGGTGGGAAAACTGATAAGGAAAGTAAACTGCGTTGCTCTCTAAGTCCTTCCAATATATAAATAAAAAATGGTTAGGAAGGAAAAATATCTATTAATACTAAAGATTACAAGGCCAGTGTTATGGAAGAATTTGGGAATACAGAGATAGTAATTGAGTGAGAGTTTAGAAAGCAGCTGGGTGCTTTAAGTGCCCCAAATCCAATATTCTCAGTTCTTTGTGTGTGCGTAAGCCCCTTATTTTGCTTATATTAAGTAAAAATATTCTCTCAATTATTTAGGTATAGGTAATAATTAAGAGATTTATTATTTCTGTATAGTAAATATTATTATAAAATACTAGACTATGTATTCAGCATTTTAAAGACAATTTTGTTAAAAAGATTTAATATACTTATTACAAATTCTGCATTTGTATGCAGTTTGAAAACATAAAATAGGTTAAAATATTGGTTATCCAGGGATGTAGCACACAAAAATTAAAATTGCCTGAATGTACATTCAGATGACTCATTGTTTTAACAGGTGCATGTAGCAATAAGTTTTAAAGCTATACTTAGCTTCTAAACCAGTACAATTTAGTAGTATTGCCAGCCATTAACATTGGTCCTTCATTTAGTTAAAAAACCCCAAACCAACAAATTATTAAATAAATAATTCAAAAGTAGAAAACGGGATTACAGTCAGAAAAAAATCTATTGATCATTGTCTAGCAAATAAGTCCAATATATTCAAATTTATTTACTTGCCAACAAAGTATTTAAAACAACCTCCAAAACAGTGAATACTTCAGACTACTTATGTGAAAATTACTAAGTCAAATAAACTTTCAGTGTGTCAATTTTTATTGAGTACCACACTTTAGCAAGAGCAAAATGAAATTATAAAATAGTCTATTATTATTGGCCCTTCCACTCTTCCTTGGTTTTGACATAGTTTTAACAGCCAACCTGGCCTAGACATTAGGTTCATTACACACAAAAAGCAAGGAATAAAACATTCTGGTTTTGATTTTTCAGAAGATAAAAATAAATAAATAAATTATACATTTAAGGATAGGAAGTTGCCTCAGAAAGTTCTGTAAGGTCTACATTTTCTTTTTTTAGACGTAAGGCACATTTTCCTTATATTTATGTGACAGAGTAATCTTTCTCTAAATGTCTAGATGCGAAGAAACCATGCACTGTTATTTCAGAGTGATTACATTAGCTGATGATTATTGACATTTTCTTGGAATTACTAATATGTGTCGGTCATTCATCATACTTTTCTGAGAAAAAGCAATTGTGTTGTCTTCAATTTTACTCTTCTGACAAAATTGAAATGATACATAAGATCATTTCCATGAAAACAATCAGCACCGATAGTTATCATTGCTTATTTCAGTGTTCTACCAATACTGGCTTTGTCAATAATACATAATCACTCTGTAGGGATGATTTCCTAAAAACAATTTGCTGAAAATATAAAGAACTCAGTTTTGTCTCAAACTTATATTACTTTCAAATGAAAGCTACTTAGGTGTTTTTTAATTCCTACAGTGAAAAGTCATTAGGGAAAGGTATGAAACTGTCCTAATGCAGTAAGACAGAGGTGAATATTCAAATGTATGAAGATTCAGAGAAAATGCCATGAACAGTAGTGGCTATTAGCTGTCACAAAAAAACCCCAACCCCATTCATAGTAGATGGTATAGACATTATTCATAAGCCTTCTATCCTTGGGGCTAAGAACAATATGAAAATTCTCTTATCTGTTGAGACCAAAAAAATGCCAGTAACTACATGTTAGGGATATTAATAGTTGAGACAAAAATGCTGAAAAAACTATTATTCTATGGTTTTTTAAAAAACATACTGTGAGTCAGACTACTGTTGTTTTCTGGCCAAAATCTGGATGTTTTGTTCTCAATTTTCAGTGACTTACAAACACATATTTCTTTATTCTGATAGAAGCAAACAAATTGAAGTTTTTCTTTAGTCTACAGGACACAGGGTTTAAAACAAACAAACAAAAGACTGCAACCAACTGAAGATATCTAAGGTATTGGGGTTTGTATTTTGTTTTGTATTAGTTATAATTGTTTGCAAGTACAAATTAGATTGGATAGGATAGGCCTGGGTGTAACATGAGTACTAGACTGGACAGGTTGATGTTGATTGCAAAAAGAACTGTAAAAGGTTGAAATGAGAACTGCTTAGCAGAAAATTAAAGAAAGCAGAGTCACTGCTTGCCCAAGTGTTCATGACAATTTGAACTGATTTGTGCTTACTTTTTTATGTTGAGGCTGAAAGTTCTCATTCACAAAGATACTTATGTGGGTATAGTAAGCTTTTGTAAAGCACCTGATGCAGTCCTGCATGGTATTCTGATTTCTGAAATCTGTCTCCTTGCTAAGTCAACATGGTCCATATCAAATGCATTTCAAACTAGTTGACTGACAGATCATAAAGCTGTAATAGATTAAGGATATTTGTGTTGGATTTTATAGAAGTTTTTTACAGTCCATTGCTTTGAGGATTTGGATAATGATTTGGAGGAAAATGGAATGTAATCTCAGGTAAAATGCATATGTGCAGAAATGGATGGATTCATAAGTGTGAAGGGTGGTCTGTACCTAGTAATGGGGATCATTTGAACATACCTTAATATAGCTGAAGGTACCTGTCCTGACAGTAGGGTCATACATGCAGAATGGAGAGAGATGCTTTGAAAATGAGTAATTAGGTGATAAAATACAGCAGCTAAAATGCACATTTCAGTCTCTTGGTATGGATATTGGGGACCTCAAATGAAGTTAGGTGTGCTGTTACCTTGCTATGTCGCTTTTAGTGAGATGTTAGAAAATTGCATTTTATTTGAGCTTAAAGTGAAAAAAACCATCAAAACCTTGGTGAACTTACAAAGATTCAGAAAAACATGTCAAGGACAATTAAAAACCTTAAAAACAAAGAAGTCAACAAACCCTGGTGTGTACAGCAGGAGCCTGGAGAAACTCCCTCTTTGTAGTATTTAACAAAGGTGACTGATGACCTATAAGTACTTATATGGGGCAAGATTTCAGACAAAATAGTCCTTTAGGTACACTACATTTTGGATGAGCAGAAGCTCAAAGCTGTACTTAGGTGTATTGCTTCTAGAAATAGAATAAATTTAAAATTGAAGTCAGTTATCTATCAGAACAGCTTATTTAGCGGTATATCACAAGAAAAAAAAAAAGCTGTGAATTTTTCCAAGAAGATGCCTTTAGTTCTAGCACAAAATGATGATCTGATGCAGGAATTTTGGAGTGAAATTATCTCTTACACAGGAAGGCAGACTAAGTAATTTTTACTTACTGGGGTCATCTACAAAATCTGATTTGAAAAGTGTTCTCAGCATCAAAGGCACACTGCCCTGTCGTAACGTGTGCCGGTGTTTTTGATGGGAAGGCTGAAAAAAGAGGGGGAAAGGGAAGATTGGGGATGTAGTGAGAGGATATGATAAAGAGGGGTTTAAATTTTATTTTACATATAGAGAGGAACTGAGTATGAGATTTATTAAATCAAAATATATGATCATCCAAGCAACACATACATCTTCCATATAGCATTTCAAAAGGTTTTTGCATGCTAATCGTGTGAATTAGCTACCAGCTGGGAACAATACCGTGCTATTTGTTAAAGGAGAGACAATAAAGTTCTTCTAGACAGGAAAGAATCTACATTGTTAACAGATGACCTGAAAGTTCAGCTCATTGAAAAGGCAAATATTTTGACCAGGAGAATAATTCTTCCTGTGGAGCAGTATGAGTTGCTGTGCTAAAGCCGTACAGCTATTTTTAACCATGTCACAGCTATTGAGCTTAGTCTTCAATTTAGTTCATAAGCAGCGTAAAAAAGACTAAGTAGGTCTTTCTTTTTGATGAATGTAGAGGTGAATATGTCAGAATCCTCCTTTTTTGCAGTTTGTTTGTTTTGTGCAATTTCTACATTGGTTTTAACAGTTTGGATGTAGATTTTTGTCCCTTGTGGTTAGTATCTGCCACATTCTGTTTTGTTAAACTCCAGAAACACTATTGCAGTGGAGTAACTATGGGCAAAAGATGAAGTTGCATGTGAAATGAAGGTTTGCTATGGTCTAGGGGGAAAAAAGTGGAGGGTCTGTATAAAATCCTACTTCCTTCCAAATGACACAGTTTTTCATAAGTTTGTTCTTGAACACTTCTGTGGTTTAAAAAGTTTTATTCCAGTTTTGTTTTGTGGCAGCTCTACAGCAGCTTTTGAGTCCAATATGTAACATTTGAGCTTGCCCAGAGTCTTTTGGATGTTTGACTTGAGCATCTAAAGTCTTTATCAGAAAATCTTAATTTGATTTCCTGAATTCTAGGTTTTTCTGTTTTAAATACTGATTTTTTTGGGTTTTTTTTACTATGATAAAGGTCTCTGAATTACTTCAGTGCTTTCCAACATTAAAGTTGTTGCCTAAATTATGTCTGCCGGTTAAGGTTCTTCACAAGATATGATTGTAATATAATTAATATCTTATTGAAAAATATTTGTAGGAATGAAATGCTATTCTTAAGACCTACACATATTGTAGATTTAAGATATCTCATTTTTCAAAGACATTAGACTGGAGAATGATAATGAATGTAAATATATTTTAACTTCAGAATTGGACATCATGGACAGGCTTATGTATCTATATAGGTAGTCTTTTGTGGCAATCTCTGGATGTTATTTTGTGATATAACTCTTGAGACTGTGTATTGTGTATTTAGATTCTATATCATTTCTTTGGGACACGCTGCAGATTTTATGCTGAATCTGTGTATGTACATCAGAGTGTACTGCATTTTTTGGTAAGAAAACAAGCATCTTACATCTTTAATTATCATTCCTTGCAATGCAGAAAATGTGTAAGAAAAAGTGTTTCCAAACAGGAGAAACAACTATGAATTGCATAGAATGCAAAGGCCAATGAATTTTGTTCTTTTCGCTTTTGCAGTTAGTGAGTTTACTCACTGTATCTATCAAAATGATGAGATTGGGTCAGGCCTAATCTTTTCCTTCTTTTCACCACTTCCCCACTCCAGTGTTAATGTTTGTGGGACAATAGGAAGCAGGTACAATGTACTAAATTCATGATAACTTGATGATTTGGGGGCAGGCTGAGAATAGATCAGACTACCTTTGAGTATTATTCATGGAAATAAACTAGAAAGTGTAACCAAACACAGAAATGTTCCTTATGTTAGGGCACATTCTGATAGTTCACTCTAACTTTTTAAATAACCACTTTGACAAAGACCATTTGACTGACCAAAAACAAGTGATACAATATAAGTGAAATTATACTGAGTCTCCTTTGTGATACAGTTAATTGGCAATGCATAAGTGTTACCACAAAAAAAAAAAAAAAAGAAAAAAGAAAAGCTTCAAATTCAGCTTCCACCAAATTATGAGATGATTGCTCTTGCTTGACTGATAAAGTCAATATAAACAAACCAAATTTAGATTAGCCCCTTGTTCATATCTACTAGATAAATCTAATAAAACTCAAGGACTATGCCTAAGCATCTTTTTTTTTCCTTTATAGATTTTGTACCGCATTGTAAAAATACTATTATTTACATCACAAATTGAAACACTTTCAACTGAGGAAATGCCAGATTAACGATTGCCTGTGTGTTTTTAATTCTCTTTATATCTAATTTATGCACAGACTGGATCATAGGTCTGCTGGTCAGGGAAGAAAACCATTGCAGTCATAATTGACAGAGAACTGGAAGGTTCACAGATAAGCGCAGCTAATCTACACTTTCAAATGAATTTACTGGGAAGAGATTCTTCCCCTTTGGTGCTCCCAGAGGGGAAGCATAAGACATGAGCAAAAGCCTGCCATGCTTAAGTTCACCTGTTTGTCCTTATTCTCAAGGACTAGAGATTCCCCACGTATTTCCGAGGCAGTGTATGTTGATGTCCTGCCCTTTCCTCATCTCCTCAGTTGGGTATTCCCTCTACCAACATGTGTAGTCAGGATTCCATACAGAGACATCTTAAAAGGAGTTTATCCAGATGAAAAGTCTCCCTCATAACCCCCGATTATTTTTTCTTTCTTTCCCTCGTGTTTTGCTTAATAGAGTTAGTTTGAGGCTAGATTTTCTTCCAGAAACAGGTTCAGTTTAAATTTTGGCAATCCCATGTGTATTACTTTGAACAGCTGTGAAAAAGCATCCTTGAACTGTTAATCTCTTGAGTTTCAGAAGCTGCTGACAACTTTGGAGGTGGTATAACTTTGAAATGAGACTGCAATTTATACTTGCCGTTATTTCACTACCAACTCCTTTTTAATGAAATATCCTTAAAGTGGCATGAGAATTACATTAAAGGTATGATAACTTTCTAGAAGTACCAGCTTTTTGTATTGATTGCAAGCATCTAGAGTGAATTTGTTTAATTAAAAACTGCTGTTCTATGTACTTTAAACAAAAATGCAAAGCTCAAGTTCTCAATTTTGAAGTTAAGAAAACTTCCCAGAAATTTGACGTAAGGCTGCCTGTTATCACAAGAGAGCAAAGTTTGTTTCTCTTATAGGATTTGCTCTTTAGTATTTGTTTTTCAATAATTTTCTTAGATAGTATATGAAGTTCTGATGATTTTGTTGATTTTTTTTTCCCTTTGCATAGTGAGAAAATTTATGGAGTGGGGGGACTACTTCTAAGTAGCATTGCTATGTTTCAAATAATCATTGTTATGATCCAGCTATATTGGTAAGGAGTTGGGAATTTTTTCCATACTATCAGACCTGTAATTCATAATAATGATTTTCTTTGTCTGCATGGGTTGCAGTTAATGTGCTCAACTTCTTGCTCATGGGATCAATTTTGTGGGCTCTTAGCTGCTTCCTAGAAGCCATTGCTCCTGCCTCTTGCCATTTGAACTTAAGAGTACCTGTTTTTAAGAGAGTAATATATTTCCTGTACATATAGCTTCTCTTGATGTCTATTACCAGGCTTACAAAACAGCAGCAACCTGCCTATTATATATATATATATTTTTTTTTTTACTTCCTTCTTCAGCAGTAGTTTTGTCAATGGAAGAGCAAGTCTACCCCAGAGCATTCATCACTGCCCTCTACCTGGGGTTAGTGCCCTCTCTGGTCTGCTGGCTGAGCTGCTCATGGAAGCTCTTCTTAATCCAATTCAGTCAAGTTGAGCCATGTTAGGAAAGATTTGTTATTTAAATTACTTAAGCTGATCTAGCTTATTTTGACTGACATGTTTAGGGAGTTCTTATATATGCAGCTCAGCCAGAAGATTTGAGAAGTGGTAACCATCAGCAGGAGGTGATGATAAGCTGGGGCAGTGGGTGGCAAAGAGCAGGTCTGTCCCAGCTGTGCTCAAACTGGTTGATATGTACTCATCTACAGCCTGAAATTTGGGAACCTGGCTTTTCTTCATGGAACACTCTGAAGTTTTTTAGGCCATTAAAAAGGAGAAGTCTGCCTGTGCCAGTTCCTCTCTGAGTGCTCCCATTAGCCACAATTCTACCCAGAAACACCTAGAGCATATTGGCCAAGAGGCTTTGATTGTCCACTTTTGAATGACTCCTGCCGGCATTATTTCATAGTTGAACTAAAGTGCAGGTCTCCCTCTGGTGCCTACTTTGTAAAAGCACAAGATTTTATAATTGGGCAGAGCAATTGAAAACCAACGGTATGAAAAGAGAAAGGTCCTTTGTTGTCCTGGTAATAGCAGTTCTGAGAGCGCTGACAGTAACGTTAGACAGTAGACTAGTTTTTTCCTTGTGGTACATAGTGCTAATCTGCACATACATTCAGAACTCTGTAGTCACTGTCAGCTGCAGCAGTGCTCATCCTCTGCACCTCTTCGAACAGCAAAATCTTCTTTTTGGGAGGTATGTTTGTTAGTGTGTGGATATATGGGTACTGGATATCTGGATGTAGATGCATATATGGAAATAAAACCAGAAAATTTCCATCAGTTTCTAACCTTTTTTACTTTCTTACTGATTCCTTTTAGCTGTTCATTTTTGGAAATTAGTTGACCATACAAACATTGATCTTTCTAATACAACTAGAATTTTCTAATTGATGGATTTTAATCTAATTTCAAACACTTAACCCAGAGTTGGAAAGGCTCAGACATCAGTACATTGAGAGGAGCACACTACCACACATCCTCAACAAAAATACTGAAAACTGACATCATCACTGTGGGAGGAATTTCTCATTTATGTCTCCTTCTACTTCAGGCCCTCTGCACCTTTCAGAGAACCACATTTTGCATTATCAGTCCTACTGCTCAGGGCTATCTGTGTGTAAATTTTCCCATTCATATTCCCAAGAACACACAGCACAAATATTTCTCAGAAAGATCCTGGTTATGCCATACATCAAAAGAACTCCATGCCTTTTGGACTTGGTACCTTTTGGTTGTACCTTGCTGACACAGAGCATACTTTGACTACGCCTGCTGTCAGCAGGGGTTTCTCAAACAACCACAAGTGATGTGTAGGACTCAGTTCAGCAAGTTGCTATTTCCTGATAAAAGTCTGCTCTAAAAATACCTCAAACAATTTTTTACGAATACAGTTCAGGAGGAATTCTGGTTAATGTTTCAGACATACTATTTTTTCATCCTTTGTTGTGAACCAACATGTGTCTAAACCCTTCCCTGGTATGAGAAACAAAGCAACATAAAAGAACTAGTTTGGACTGCCCAGCATGAGCGAGGTCAAGTTGATGCTTAAAAACAATAAGCTGAAGGCAGCCTCCCATCAGGTCACCTGTCTGATACAGTCTTACAGCACAGCCTAATCCTGCATTTGAAGCTTGCTTGGGCGTATCTCTAGGGACAGTCCAGCACAACAGCCTGCTTGGCTGAGGCTTAGGGTGCTTAGTTCTAAAGCAGAGGGACAAGGAAGCATGTGGAACAGGAGTTCATTGTGGGGAATCCAGTCTTCTTGGGATGTTCATTGCTGTCTATGTGGGGGACAAGCTGGCAGCCCTGGAAAGAGGCCAGGTGATCTTTTGACTCGCTCTTTGGAAATCTGCAAAGGATGATGATGATCAGGTTCTTTGGGGGTTTGTCAGGGGGCTGGGGTGATGTCAACCTTTAGTCTCCCTGTATTTCTCTACTCCCTTTATGTAAAACTAGTGTTTCTCCTGAGTGTTAGGCCACAGTTTTCATATGTTTTAAGTCAATACTGCAGTGGGAATGGGGGGAGGAGACAACATTTGTTTTTTGGGAATTTATTCCAGTGCTGCTTCCACTGTGCTGGCTAATCTGTTTATATGGCTGGATGTGAACCAGGTCCAGAAATTCAGCTAAAATATAAATATTAGCTTTCTCAGCAGAATTACTTCTATGAATGAGTCCAGTACACATCTGTTCAACCACTATGCCAGTGTCCCTTTTTTNGTCGTCCAGTGAGGAATGCTTTTTTGCAGGCTGCCATTAAAGGGCTTTTGTTCATTCCCAGTAGAATGAATTCTCAGCTTGAACATCTGGATGTAACTGGTCCTTGTCTGCTTGTCACATATTTTTCAAAATTCTTTCATAGAAAACGAATCAAAGTGTTGAAGAAACTCTCTCACACTTTCCTCATCTACTTTCAAAAGCAATACATTGGCCTCAAAATACTTTGTAATTGTGTTGTTCTCCAAGGCAGGTCAGTGACCTCCTCTAAGAGCAAATCAGAGTACTAGATTACATCCTCACTGCTAGCATTTAGTACCTCCTTAAATTCTGCCCTTGAGTTTAAACATCCTCTGAAAGAAATACTATCTGTGTCCTAGTGGTAGCAGATGGAGATGGAGAGGTGTCAAAAGATTGCCTAGAAGGCTCTCAGTTCTCCAGTGGTATATAAATAATTGTTTTGTCCTGGCAGCTCAGACAATTTATAGGGCTTTTGAACCTTACTCCTCCATTTCCTTCCCAAGAAAACTTCATTTCTTCAAGTAATTACTTTAAGAATTTGTTTGTTTATAAGCTTCCAAAGTGTCTTGGAATCAGAGAAACCCTCTCTAGAATACTGTGTTCTCAAAATGTACTCAGTGCTGTGAAGGAATATTGCTCAAAAAAGCTTCATAATAAAATAAAGAAGGCACAAAAGATTGATGGAAGGTACCCAAATCTCTGTCAGAGACAGATTATGGTAAGGTTTGATGAACTGTAGTTGTCCATCTACCTCTTCATACCCGCATTAGATCCTTAAACTGGGAATCACAGTAAGGATTGCACTGCAAAACAAATAATGAAAACCATTCTTCTATGTTGAGAATTCAAATTCAGACCTTAAAATAGCTGCTAGGGGGGAAGAAGGTGTTCAGAATATATTGCACAACTGTAAAGGTACCTCAAAATATCCAAAAGCTTTTCTTGAGAGAAACACCAACACCTTTGTGGAAGGCAATACTTAAAGAAGATGATCATTTCAATGCTGTCCAGTTTCACTGTGTAGAAATAATTAATGTTTAGCCTGAGAGAAAAACTAAGTGGTGGTGCATTTCTGTTTCTTAAAATGGCCCTTTTCCTAATTTTTTTTTCAGCATTGCTTACATTATTTTTGGACACATCTTGAGCAGATGAGCTTTGTGTAGACTTCAGTGAAATTTGAGTGTTACTTGTAGTCTGAGCCTATCTGCTAGACCACAATCTTCACTGGAGCTTAAGTACGTATTTGATCCTTTGTGAGTACTGAGTGTAGCCAGGAAGTCGTGTCTCAAACCACAGAGCCATGGAGCATCAGCCAGGCAACTGCTATGCTCACGGTGCTCTAGCCCACTTCTTTCTTCATCCACAGTGTTTTTCCAGCTTTTCCATTTGGCCATTTTACTCCCACCTTCCACTCCAAGTCACTTGTAAATCTGTTAGTGCAGGCAGTGCTAAAAAGTCACCTGCTTGTCTCTTTGATGCTGCTGCTGCTGTACTTTCTATATGCAACCTTCATACCCTTTGTGCTATCCTAATCCTCACCTTCTTTTCTCTTGGCTTCTTTCACAGACGCTGTTCTCTTCTGCTTGAATCCTTATTCTCAAACAATATTTCCTTAAGCCCTTATTAAAAAAAACATACTGTCTATTCTTCCACCTTAAGAACTGAACACAGCAAGGGATTTGGAGATGTCTTTAATGTTCTTTTTCTGAGTGTACAGTATTGTTCTTTTCTGTTGACCCTCTTGTCCTCTTTACTCTTTTCTTTCTCTTGCTGTATTTTCAATCTTTTTGGATCAACGATGTAACTAAGTGCTTACCAGCAGGATTTCAAGTTGTTTGTCAGGTGCCAAGCTGAGCATTTTCTTAGGTTCCCTCTGGTGTCACAGTATGATCTGGTGGTTCTGAGTTGATGCATTAGTGTTGTTGGTAGTCTGCAAAATCTCTCTCAAACTGCATTGCTGTGATTGATCCACAAGACTAAGTATAAAACTAGGTATTTAAAATTGAAATAAATCAGAATAAAGTAAATGCCGGTATCTTGCTAAGTAGTAGGATGTTGACACAAAATCAATCTTGCAACTTATGTGGAAAATGCATACTCAAGTAAACCAACCATTTTTTAGACTGAAAAATTATTTTTTCCCAAACATTATTAAGGTATAGTAAAAAAATTGTTTGTTTTCTCATATGTGAAACATGGACATACTGTTTAGGCCAGAAGAAGTTACAGAGGTGTAAATGTATTGGATATGCTACACAATAATATGTAAAAGAAGTCTATGTTGATTCATGGATCTGAGAGTGGTTATCTGAACAAATCCTCATATACTCTGCTTGGGGCTCCTCGTGTTCCTTGACATACTTCCCTGTTCATTTCTTAGGTTTAAATAGCTGTCCTCAGCTGTTGTGCATTAGCAGATCCTCACTACTAGTCTAAAGAATTGTCTGAAACTGCTCTTTAAATTTAGAATTTGTTCTGAGTTTAATTTGGGCGATGTATACTACTATAACTTCTCTTTCTCTGGAGAGAGGCTCAGGCAGTGAAGTAATAACATTTAACAGATATAGTAACATTTATTGTAACTGTAGCTGTAAGAAAACTGAATCTGAGGAATTAAAAAATTATTCTTGGCAGAATATTAAAGAAATTATGCTAAAAAGGCAAAAAATATGCAGATTAATATAAAAATCTGAATATGTGATAGTATGATGAGGTGTATTTTAAATAAGTATTTAACTTCATTAAAAACTTACTTAAAATATGATACATGCATTAATGTCTGAACTCTTTATAATTTACTAATGTATAGGAAACAGCAGAAAAATATAAAATACTGTGTGTTTTTCTGCCACAGAACCTACATCACTGAATCAGTCATGGGCAGATAAATTTAAGTACCTAATCCAATCTTATCAGTAGTGGCAAACCTTTTGTAGATGCACATCTTCTTCATTCCAACTTATTCAGCTGTCAATAGAGTATCTTACTAAAAGCTAGGAAAATAGTTTCCATTTCAGAAATCAATGTCTTATATGTTTCTGTCTAAATAAAAGAATAGGTATGAGTTCAGATATTTTACTTCCAAAATCTTGAAGCATAGACAGAAATCCAAGTTTAGCTCCATAATAAGGCTTATGTTCTTTAAATGATTTATAATAAAATAATAATAATTGAAGAAAAAAAATCAAATATTTAAATGCATTATCTATTTTTAGTTAAATAATACTGAAATAAACAATCAGAAATGTAAGCGTTTTTCATTGTTGCAAAATTTTAGTTTACATAAAAAATAAAATCTAAATGAACCCTGAGTTTCCTTAATTCTTTAAGGATTAAAAATGATGCATTTCCTGACTGAATAAAAAGCAGTTAAATCTTTTCACATCTTTAACATCACACTGTGTTGTCCTGTTCAGAAAAACCTGCCAACTATGCTTAAAATATGGTATTTATCATTCTGATTATACAATACCAACCATCAAAACTGGGCCTTTCATTGAAATGTAGGATGCAGCTGCTGTTAAAATATAAGATTCAAGCCAGCAGAAAACCTTGACTGAAACCAGGATTACATCTGTGGTGGTCTTAGATTGGTTGTTTGTGGAGGTTTTTTTGTTTGTCTGGTTTTTTTTGTTGTGTTGGTTGGTTACTTGGTTGGTTGGTTGGGGTTTTTTGGGGTTTTTTGTTTTGTTGTGTTGTTGTTTTTTTTTAATTCCATTGAATCTATTCTGCTGCTCCCATGCCTCTGAGTTTATTCATTCTTATTAATTCGCCTATCTGATGCAGCAGGGAAGGGCATAACTGTAAAGAAGAACTGACCAAACTGAATCACAAAGGATTTGTTCCCAAAATATAATGAAAGAGAAACAAAACTGGATCTTGACTCTTTGAAAGCTGCAGATATGGTGGAAGAGGAGAAAAAAGGTTATTGAACTGAACCAGAGAAGCAGCTCTCGCTAAATTGATTTGATTCATTCCCATTGTGTGTGTGTGTCCTGAAAAGTTAAAAGGAGTAGGAAAGAAGGTGGGAACGAAATTGAGTTAAAGTAAATTTGATTAGTGGCTAGATGAAGAGAAGGACTGAGTGGGAAAAGTAAATTTAAAAAGCAGGTTGAGCAAGACCCAGCTGAACTTTGTTCTAGTCCATTTGCAGTACCTGAATTCTACTTCATTTTCTCCTTTAAAGGTGGCTTTCTATTTGGTATGGTTTAGTTTATTTCTTATTCTCTGTCTGCGGTTTTTAGGTTATGGGTTTGTGGTTTTTTTCTTTTTTCTGATAACTAGCAGTGAAAGAACCCCACCAAACTCAATTTGAACTTAAATGAGAGAGCAAATGTGGAGTTAACTGCTCATCAAAGTGTAGGATGAGTCAGGAGACTCTTGGATTGAAAACGTCCTCAATTACTCGGGGCTGTACCCAGGTATCTAGACAATAGAGGATGGAGCTGAGTGGCTTCGAGGTGCATTTCAATGGCAGCTTTTAGTCTGAGCTGAATGGGGACTTTTTGAGGTTTCCCTTTTGACCCATCCCAAGCTCCAGTTTCCTGCCTTGTATGAGAGCTGCCGGTGAAGTCGTGAGGCACTTCGGAGGGCTGGTGAGTTTTATAGCATTTTTAAGAAGTGTGCGAGTATGGGGGTGATAAAAAATTCCTAAGTCCTCCCTCTGAGATGAGATGAACTCCGGTGCTACTCCTAAGGCAGGGGTCTGGGACACCCTCGAGGTGGGAACAGTAGGACTGTGAAATACTTTACTTGTCAGGAAACTTCTCTTATAGGAGAACCAGGGAAATTGTAATGTCATGTGGTGAAATGACCTCCTTTAAGGCTTTGACTTGATTTGCTGAATCAGTAGGAACATTGCAATACTTAAAAATGTATTTAATATTCTATGGGCTCAGTTAGGAGGGGCCAGTTGATTGTGGGGAGGAAGAGAGGAAAAGAGAAGAGGGAAGATAAAACCAGACTGTAAGACATATTGGGACAGTGGGACAAAATGTTCCAAAGGTATTTTCACAAGAACAGTTGTAATTGATCACTGAGTGGTGCCGTTTCTCAGGAGTCATAAGAACAGTGAAATGACGGCAAGGAGAAGGGAGAAATTGCAATTCCAGGGAAGAGCTATCTTCAGTGGGAACTATATCAGATGCCTGCAAAGGCCGACCAACCCAGCAACAAGGTCTCTGAGCTGCACCCAGCTATCCTTTTTAAAGACCTTTTTCTCTGTTTTGGTTTCATCTAGTTACTGTCAAAGTTCTTTGTTTCAAAGTAAAACAAAAAAAAACCTTTCTGATGCCTGTTAGCTGGCAGAAAAAAAATTAATTAAAGGAAAACAACCCAGTTATTTCCCATAATGACTAGCTTTCTACTGATTAAAGTAATTGAAGTGATTTTTCAGGAGCTGTAATATCCTTACAATTGATATAAGTGGTGGAAAAAAGTAATAGTGAAATTATGATGGTCTTAGTTATTGTTTATCATTTACCTGCAACATAACGGCTTACCTGTAAGCATCTTTAGACCTTCATGCTATTCCATCAGCACTAAATGGAGCAGCTAAAATTAACGTTTTGTTGGCATAAGTTAGCATAGGTACCACAGAATGCACTTTTCCTGCGCCTGGCTGCTCCTTCCTGCCCTTCTGCGTGGCAGACATTTTGATCAACAGTGATGCAACATGATACTGGAAACTAAGTTTAAAATATTTTTTTGTTGTGACATTTTACACCTGGCTCTGTTTCCCCAGTTAGTTTGTTGTGTAGCTAAAAAGGCCCTGTGCTTTGTTGGGGCGTGGTCTAAAGAGCACCAGCCCTCATACCAAAAGGAAAATTGTATTAGATACCCTTGTCTCCGTTATCCTGGTACTTTTAGCATATTCTTATGAAAGTGTGTGGGGGGGTTGTGTTTTAATTTAGAGGGCAAGACTTTTGTCTTGCCACCGGTCTCTGGCATTGGTATCCCAGGTATGTGATTGCCTGAATATCACCTTGTGTTAGGGTATGATTGAATTCCACTGAAGGTGTGAAGTGCTGCGACTGGGTGGAACAGCTCACTTCTGGGGTCGGGTAATCTGGATCTGAGTGGTGGCTTTCTGCTCCTTAAAGTGTTGTGTTTTCAGATCGTCTCCTTTGCCTGATAGGAAGCTAATTAACCTTCAAACGTCAGGCTCCTCATAAAAGCATTTCAATTAAGAACTAGCTAATTTTCAACATGGAATTTCTGACAAACACGATTTGGTTTTTTGAAGAGTTTGGGAGGAACCATGGAGGTCAGTTGGGGGGCATTTTTCTTAGTGGAAGTCAGTTGAAATTAACTTCCCAACAGTAGAAATTCTTGTCTTTTTTTGAAATGTTGACATTGAGCTGACTTTCGATCCTTCAGCCTGCATTTTGCCTCTGTGGCATATCATCTTCAGGGTGCTGTTGTTAGGAACTTTAGTGTATTATTTACCCAAAAGAACGGAGAGCTTTGGCCAAGTTATTTTGCCTAGAATGTGCAGAGTTTTGTCTCTTTTGTGCTTTTTGGACAGTCAGGTGGGGATTATTGCCTTCATAACGGGAGGAAATGCATCATTTTCTGAGGAAGGGCTTGTGATTCTCTGAAGACTGGGGGCTTTCATCATGTCAACTTGTCTAGGAAAGGGAAGTTAAATTGGTTTTGAATTACATTAAGGCAGAGCGCATTAAGTTGCTTTAAGTATCATGTTGAGATGCTGCAACTTGTATCAGACAAAAAATGAAAAAGTGTCTTATGATGTTATTGATCAGAGAAAATAAAATTTGCAGGAGAATTGAAATTCCTGATGATAGCATCGATTTAATGAAAACAACCTCACTGATAAGAAATACTTCATTAGAAAAATTCCTTAAACAGTTAAATTTAATAGGTAGTTGTCTTTACGTTGCCTACATTTTCCAAACTGCCTCTGTAACACAGACTCTGAAATGTCACTGGTCAGAATGAAACAGAAGATAAGGGCTACTACTCCAGTTCAAGCACTTGATTGATCTGCTGGTGGCCTTAGCTTTTCCATAAAGTTTCTTTACCCCTGCTCTCAGTGAAGTGTTAATCCTTATCTTCATACTTCTTAAAAATGCCAAGTAGCTTTTGATATAAGAAATGCTCTACTGGACTAGCCCAAAAATCCACCTACGTGGTAATGAACAGATAAAGACTAATAAGACACCACAAAGTGCGTCTTCTTTGGCATACCCTTCTTGTCACTGGGGAACAGTCATTTAGGAACTTCGTGAGTTATGGTCTGCACTTAGTGTTTACTGATCTATAATGCATCTGTAGATCCTGAATTTGTCTAGTCGCTCCACTATGCAATGAGACAATAAAGTCTACAACTTGGCTGCATTTTTAATAGTTGGGGGTTTTTCCCCACTAAGTATTTCCTGCTCTTTTTTGCTGTTATGGGAAGTAGAGGAAACGTTTCCTTTTCATTTTCCTATTCATCATATCATACACCTCTTAACTGAAGGGTCAGTCTGTTCTGTTTTTCCTTCTTTGGAAACTGATAGTTCTTGCTACTTGAGATCATCTGCTCTCAAAAAAAGATGGAAAGACAACTGCACATGTGATGTGGGTGGTATTTGAGTTTTTACCATGCAGTCCTTGAGAAATTGAGGTGAACTTCAAAAATTTCTTTAGTTATGTTTTGGCATTTTCCAAGTTGGAAAAAGGTCTGATCCCCACAGTTGAACATTTTTGTATTTGTGATGAGTGGTTTAAACAAGATGAACCCCGTGGCAAACGGGTAGTACAAAAAAAGATAGTGCTTTAGGTTTCTTTGAGGAGAAGATGGGGTGAACTAAAATAACTTTGGACAAAACGTAAGAGAAAAGCACACTTGGAAGGCCGCTGGTCCTCATAAAGATATGTTTAGAGGCTTTGGGATCTCAAGCTGGTTTTGGCAAAGGATTCAGTTTACCGCATAGGGTAGTGTAGCTCATCTTGCCATTCCTTGCAAGTGTCAGAAGTTTCAAAAAGAAGCCTCTCAGGGTACCCCTGTTCCCCTGTTACCCTCTCTAACTTTCCAACCCTGTAGCCGTGGGGTAAAGTTGTCTTGTCTGTCCAGTCCCACCATCCATCCCGTAGACGTGTAAATTTTAGATACTGTCAGCAGAACCTTAGTTTCAGTTGTCAGTTTAGTAAAGTCTCGAGGATTTTCACTTTAATTCTGGATGTCACCAGTTTCATTCTTCAGAACTAGCTCCAAACTCTTTGATAGAGAGAATCACAGCACTTTAATGTGGAAATTTGTTAAGGTGTAAGAGAGAACCAGCATGACTTATGCAGCAGTGATTTTGGGTGTTAGGAGGCAGATTAAAACAGTAACTTTATGACTGACAGGAGAAGAAAGCTTAGACTGCTTCAAATACACACATTGCTCAGCAAAAGGGCTGTCGCTCTCAAAACATTAAGCTAAAAAAAAAAAAGAAAAGGCAATATAAATGTGCTTTAGCAATCATTGGTCTGCAACAGTGTCTCTCTTCCATATCCTGTCATAGACTCGTGTACGGGGAAGAAAGCAGCCCATTATAAGTTCAGGTGGTGGTAGCAGGATGTCTATAAGGTACGTACACACCAGTGCATACAGAATCCTTTATAGGAATAAACCATTTTCCCTCAGATTTCTTTTTCAAAGTGACATTGTATAATTGTGTATAATATATACATATTTATAGGGCAAACCAAAATGAAATTTCACATCCATCAGTAACTTTATTCTTTAGAAATCAAGAGTTGTCTGTTTCACTTCCCTTTCTCCTCCCTCCTTTGAGATGTCACAGACTTACGGATCTATCAGAAGAATAATTTCTTTCAGAAATCTGCATCTGAGTATTTAGATTTAAAAGTTTTAAAAAGCTTGACTGAAATGCTTTTCTAGTTTGGAAGCAGTCATGCATTGTTCTTCTTAGTGAAACAGAACTCTGAATAAAGATTCTATTTTGACTCTAGAATAATTATTTCTAAATGTGAGATGGCAAGTTAAAATGACATTGTGTTTATAGACCAGAAATAAAACCTTTTACTTAACCCTTCTTGTGTTTATGACAAAGTTCCTTGCAATTTTTTGTTTATTTGTTTTTTGGATTAGAATGGTTTCATTTTTACTTATTCTCTGCTTTAGTTGTTAGAAAGCAAGGCTTCTTTAAACATGCAGTAGTCAACATAAGGAATACATCGAAGAAGAAATAAAGTCCTAATCCTTTCTTTTCACACCACATTGTATTTGATTACTGTGAAAATATTCATGTCATAAAACAAATAGACTTAAGATAGAAAAGTTTTTGAAGGTGAGTGACTTTTCAAAATGCTTGATATCCTCATGTAATTGAAGACATTTTAAAAACAAGGAGTAAAAGACAAACATGCAGGCAAGAAATTGAAAGGTTTTAATTCATACACTTCCCAGTACTTTAAAATGTAATTAATTAGTCTTTAAGAATTCTTGATTATGCATTTAATTATATATGATACTTATATACAATTTGTAATTATTTTCATGCATATAAACTCAGTATTTAGTCTTTAAAACAGTCTCCAAAAATAATGTATTCCTTCAGGTAACTCCCTCACCTCTGGGGTTTTTTTTCAGGTGAAGGCACCTGGGGTTAAATTTCCTTTCTGTTCATGACAAACCCATATAAACCATGCTGCTATGGAACTACATCAATTTTCACCATAATTCCATATTATATTTTTCCAGAAAACTTATCAATTCTGTATCTCCACTTCATTTTTTCACTGCTGTCTCTCACTTGCATCACATAAGGGGATGATTATACAATAAACCAGCTGAAAGCCAAAGCAATTTGGATGTATTTAAGTTCAGGGAGAATCATTCACCAGTTTAATTTGTAACGTTGCTACTTTTTGCAAGAGGAAGGAATCAGCTATGTTCTTCACAGTAAAAGAGCCAAGTTGTTCCTGATTTATCAGAATATGAAACAAAGATGTTTATTGTCATGGATTATAATTATGAAAGTTAGAAAGGTGTGTTTTTAAGACCTTTTCTGTTCAAGGGAAAAAGCCCTAAATAGATATTGCATTCCCCCAGAAATTACGTTCATACATTACTCCCATGTCTTAAAAGTAATAAAAAGTTAAGAGAAAAATACTTTTTTTAAGGAAAAAAGTTGAAAGAGGTATTAAAGGGTATTTAACTTTACCTAACACTTAGCTATTTTATTTGAGCTAAAAAAAGCTATTTCCCATTGATGGCATGACTAATCTCACTCAATATTATAAAAACATAGCTTTAAAATTAAAATCTAAATCAGTGCTATATGTTGAATCATAGAACAGTTTCCTTTCGAAGGAACCTTAAAGATCATCTGTTTCCAACCCTGTAGCCGTGGGGGTTCTGTCCTGGTTTGAAAGCAGGTATCTACTATGGAGGGGCAGGGCCTCCCTTGCAATGGAGAATTCAAATCCCCTCCCTCCAAGTTATTATAATTTAGAAAATTAAAGGGGCTTTCAGGCAGAGGTAGGGGGATAGGAATAACAGTTCCTTACTGGTATGTATAACAAGGCAAACAAACTTAACAACAACTACAGCATTTGTGATGAACAGAACCAGGAACCTCGAAGGGGCTTTTGTTTCACAAAGCCCAGGGCAGTCTGGTCTCAGTGCAGGGCTCCAAGAGCACCAAGCTGGAATGGTGGAAAACCCCGGCCTGGTGGGTGGGATGTACCAGAAGCTCCACAGTGGTAGCTGGAAGGGCAGGGGTGTCCTGGCAGGGCCGGGCAGTGCAGGGACACAGCGTATCCAAAGCGGTGCCAAAGAAAAGCAGCAGCAGTGGGACGCGGCCGGCCCAGCTCCAGCAGGGCAGGAGGAGGTGAGCTCTGAGTTCCTGGGCACACGAGGAGATGATGGGAGATTTCCTCAGGACCGGACCCGGTGATGGCAGTGAGAAGCTCTTCCTGCAGCAAGAGCATCCTGACCATTTTCTCTCTGATGCTGAGAGCAAGAGCAAAGCTGCCCCTTGCCCCTGTCCTTTACCTGCCCAAAACCTTGTGGTGTCTTTTTTTTTCCCCCCTCTGAGAGAAAAACTCTGAGACCAAAAAAGGGTGTTGCTCCTTTGGCCACTTCTTTGTTTTGGTCAAGCACCCATAAGCACCCAGTAGTTAGTCTCCTAGCAACTCTATGGGGAAAAAATTCTATAAGTAAAAAAGCAAATCTAACCCCCAACATGTTCCTTCCTTCTTTCCACCAGAACAAGCTGCTCAAAGCCCTGTCCAGTCTGGGTCATGAACACTTCCAGGAACAAGGGATCCACAACTTCCCTGGGCAACCTCTTTCATTGCCTCACCACCTTCACAGTAAAGAGTTTCTTCTGTATATCTAACCCTTCTGTATATTTAACCAAATTTTCAGTTTGTGCCCTTTACTCCTTGGCCTATCTACAGTTCCTGTTGAAGAGACCCTCCCCAGCCTCCCTATAGGGCCTTTAGAGATACTGGAAGGCTGCTACAAGATCTCCATGCAACCTTCTCTTCTCCAGGCTGAACTCTCCTCAATCAAGATTTTAAAGGATCTAGAGGGAAAGCCATATGAAGAGTGGCTGAGGCTACTTGGTCTGTTCATCCTGGAGAGGAGGAGACTGAGAGGAGATGTCACAGCAGTCTAGAGCTTCCTTACAAGGTGAAGAAAAAGAGCAGATTCATCTCTTCCCATGGTGCCCAGTGACAGGAATGGCCTGGAGTTCTGTCACAGGAAGTTTAGGTTGGATATTACAAAAATTTTCTTCACCCAGGGGGTAGTTGGGCACTGGAATAGGCTCCCCAAGCCTGGCAGCGTTCAAGAAGTGTACTGATAATGCTCTCAGGCACATGGTGTGAGCCTTGGGGTTGGTGCTGTGCAGGGCCAGGAACTGGAGCTGATGACCCTTCCAGCTGAGGATATTCTATGGTTCTATGATAACCTTCTTAGCCTGTTCTCTGACCTTCTCCAGTCCTCTTATCAACTTCGTGGCCTTCCTCTAAACTTACTCCAACAGTTCCATCTCCTTATGTTGAAGGCCCCAGAACTGTACTTAGTGTTCCAGGCGGAGTCTTGTGAGAGCAAAGTAGAGTGAAGAATCACCTCCATCAACCTTTTAGCCAGTCTCCTTTGGATGCAGCCCAGGGCACCACTGGCTTTCTGGGCTGTGACCACACACTGCCGGCTCATGTTGAGTTTTTTGTCAGCCACCCCCCACCAAGTTCTTCTCCTCAAGGCTGCTCCCTAACACCTCTCTGCCCAGCCTGTGGGTGTTCCTGGGATTGCCCTGACCCATGTGGAGGACCCTGCGGTTGGCCTTGTTGAACTCCATGGGGTTTGCACAGGCCCAGCTCTCCAGCCTGCCCAGTCCCTCTGGATGCCATCCCTTCCCTCCAGCGTGCTGACCACACCACACGGCTCAGTGTTGTCAGTGAACTGGCTGAGGGTGCCCTTGATCCCACTGTCCATGTCACTGACAAGGATATAGAGCAGCACTGGCCCCAGGACTGACCTCTCAGGGACACCACTTGGCAGTGTTCTCCGCATGGACATTGAGCCATTGACTGCAGCTCTCTTCATGTGGCAATCCTGCCAGTGCTTTATCCACTGAATGGTCTGTACATATATCCATATCTTGGTGACTGATTAGTAATTATAAAAATAGCAAGGAAAAATCTGAATTTTTGGGTTGCTCAAGTAGCAAGGTGTAGAAGATGCAGTCTCATGAGCTACATGATAAAGTACAGTATTCTGGACACAATTTACAGGAAATCCCTTTACACACATATTAATGCTTTGGATGGCATCTAAATTTGTGCATTTGTTTTAGAGACTAAATTCTGTTCGCTGTACCACTGCTGTAAGGCTAACAATATGAATTGATTTAGTTTCATTTTTAGTAACTATAGAGATAAGATAAAATCCTGTGCTGAGTATACTGTGGTGCTAAAATATTAAAAATGCTATCCAAAATGATCACAGAAGACCTCTTATATACAAAATTATTTTTTAAAGTTATTCCTTAAAATATGTTGAAGTTAATCACTAGGTATTTTGAATTTACAGAGGGTACTGGGTATTGAAAACAAATTACTAGATTAATAAGCAGCACCTGATAGAAGGGAAAGTATCTATTTTAATGAAGATTCTGGATTCCAAATGTTTTTTAAATGTGACTATAAACAGACAGACACTTGACAAGGAATTTGCAGCAGAAATTCTTTGAATGCACTGTTGTAATGCTAAGTATAAACACAAATGTATAGGAAAAAAAGGAGCTCTCACCTGTCCTTCCAGGCAAATTTTAAGGAAAGCAAAATATGCTTTTATATTTCGATGTTACTGTAACTGGGTTATGAAAAAATAACTATGATGCCATATTCTTATAATTTGGAAATTTGCTTCTAAATAAATTATTTCTGTTTTATGGAGGCAGGGATTACCAAGGTTAGAAGTGTGGAAGACCAACCAGCTCAGGCTTGGCTGAGCATACCATGAATTTGAGGACTTCTTAGTGCAAAGAAATCGACTGGTATTGCTTCTGTAGGGAAGAGGTTTTGTGAGGGCAGTAGCTATTTCTGAAGGGTTTCTCCCCACTGGTGACTCTGGCCTGTGATGACTGTTTCTCAGTGCAGGCAACTGTAAATAGTGCTTGTATTGGGATGTGAAGATAATGTTATATAAATTTCCATGTTCTCTTTGTGGTATTACTTTGGATATCAGATTTTTTTGGATGGAGAAAGAGAAATATGGCTAGGGTGTTATATATAAAAAACAGCTCTGAAGCAAAAAAGTCTTCATGATTACAGTGTGTATTTAAACTGACTTTAGATATGAAAAGACATAGTGGAGGGGAAGATAGATGCCAGTGTATTAGATGTTTAAGTCTTGATATTCCATGCACACCTCAAATTAGTGAATTTGTCCATTTCATAAGCAATGAGGTGAGACAGTCATTTATTCTCTACACTGTAGAAATAATTTGAGATTTATCAGTGAAATAACTAAGGCAAAAAGAAACGTTTGGGCCTAAATTGAAATAATTTCTATATAAAAAATCCTGTTTGTGAACAGTTGCATTACTACAAGTATCTGCATAAATTGAAGTGAACAAGATGATTTTTATTTTTTTTTTTTTTTTAATAAGTGTTATTTTACAGAGTGTTTTGCAAATTACTTCAACACTTCCAGTGTTGAATCTGGAGAAAAGAGTAAGGGTTTAATGCACCATTACAGTATAAAATTATCAGGAAAAATAATCCTCAAGGCATATTTTGGAGAGCAAAGTGTGATGTGGGATTAGGAAAAGCAATGCAAATAGCAATTTCAGAGTCACACAGGGATAGAGGGAAAGGAATAAAAAGCAACTGAAAGTGAGGGAGACAGCATGAGAGGTGATTTTACTGTTTTCCAAAGAACAAAAGAAGTCCAGCAGGTGGGTCAGGATACACCAAAAGCTAGTATAGTATCCATATCTGGACGAAAATACAGAAAAATATATTCTTTCTCTGCAAAAAGCATGTGATAATTTGTTTACCATATTTTTGTAGTTATAATAGAAAGTTGGCAGTTTATTTTATGTGACATCTGTGCCGAGGGAAAGACTGGAATGCAGAGAGAGAAGGATATTTGTGCTTGTAGAAGGTAACTCTTGGTCCCTTTCTCGAGGAAGGACTTTAACAAGTTGTAGTGCTGTATCATTCCTGCCTAAGTGAAGATTTCAGTTGTGGCCCTTTTTTAGGAAGAAGCGCTATCTATTCACACACTTTAAAGAGCAGTGGCTGAATCTGCAGTACAAATAGTTCAGGTTGCTTTAGTATCTGTGTTGTGACCTTAAAGGGCACAATTTTTAAGTGTTTTGTCAAGAGTTCAGTGGCTCCTTCATGCTACAGCCACTGTTGAGGTCATGCTTTCTGGAGAAAAATAATGTTCAAGAAGAAGTGGTTTGAGTAAAAAATAACCATTCACAATATTTTATTACCCAGTTCTGGAAACTGCATGTGTTTTTCCTTATCCTACTTCATTTCAGAATACAGGAAATAGAAGATGCTTATGGAGAACGTTTTTATATGTATATTGCTTCAGAAATTCGTGTTAACCATGTAATAGAGAAGTTGCTGCTGCCCAGCTTTTTTAAAAAAAATCTGAATTATTGAAAGATGAGTTTAATTACCTCAACAAAAGCTGCTGTTAGTGAAGCTGACATTTTCCAAGCCTAAAATGCTTTCCTTTTTCTGCTTTGTTCTCCTTGCCAAAGCATGTGGGATTTTGAAATGGGAGGTGTTTTATTGACCAACATCAGAGTAATCAGATTAATACCTAGTGTCTGTTACTTTTAGTATGCATATATGAACTGATTGTGGATAGGATCAGCAAGTGACAGAGCTTAACACAGTGCGTATTTTCAAAAGACAACAAAAACCAGTCTTAGTCATCAATCCCTTTGATTAAGGAGTTTTAATATCAGTGTAATGTGTTAGGTTGAGTAATTAGTGATTTGATGCTAAAATGTATGTCAGCATTAGATCCATTTCAGGAAAATGGTAATTTTTGGGAATGTATCTTCATGCAAATTACATCAGCAGGAGGTAATATGTGTGTCAAAACCAGTCATGCAGTGTGGGGTAGTTTTATTTCTGATTGACATGTTTGAAGGATAAAGCATAGGAAGTTACAAATACTGGTGAAACAGGAAAGTCATTTGAATTCATACCTTACTGGATAACTTGTGCTACTCATGTGCAATGTGCAGGCCTAGTAAAAAGCTAATTAAATGTGAAGAGCATGAACTTATTTGTACGTTCTCTGAGTCTTTTTTTTAATTGTTATTAGGAAGGTACACAATGGGTGAACATTGTTTTTATGAATAAACTTTACAAACTTGAAATTCGAAAGAGTCTTTGCCAAGCAGAGTTACCAGTGATCCCACAGCCTGGTTACAAAAGTGAATGGGAGAGTGTAGTCATGGAAGCTGCTGTGGTATCAAATAAGAAATGAGTTCAGGTTCAGACTAAAGATGGAGAGAGGGAGGGACTTGAGACCAAAAACAAGGAAATACCTTTTTCCATCTGGAAAAAATAATTCATCTACTAATAAATCTCATAAAGAAATAGAATGTCAGAACTGAGAGGCAGCTGTGCAAGCACTGAAGTTGATTAATTAGGGGAAAGTTCTGTATCACCAGCTTTTCTAGATCAAGTATTGAGAGAAGTCCTACTGCAGGAAGAGTGACTAGGGATACATATTCCTCTAGGAGTGTTGGCACTGAGGTAAGGAATACAGAAGGAGCCAGCAAAGAATGTTGTTCTTAACTGTGATCTAGAATTGTTTAGCATCTTCGTATTTGAAAACAAAAATTCAGTCACGGTCTTGTATCCAGGAGCTTTATTTCTTATGGAAATAAGCTTTTGATGCAAGGGTGAGAGAAGCCAGGTAGGAGGCTCCAAGTATGTATTGTGCCTTCCTGGATGGAATGATTCCAGAGAAAGCTCTTGCTACTATATTTAGAACTAGCATCCCAGGACCTCCAAGACGAAAAAGGAAGAAGAGACTGCTATTGAATAAGCTTCTAGGACCTGAGGTCTGTGTCCCTTCTTACTGAGGTTTGGTCAAGTCTACCGTAGATCTGATCTACAGTAGCAGACTTGTCACTGCTGCTTCTGCAAGCAGTAGGCTGCTGAAAAGCTTTCTTTAGTGTTGGTAGATGAAACTGTTAAGGAATTAAATGAAATTTGATAAATTGACTACAGCATACCAAGTTCACTCTGCAATTGTTCTATGATTTTGCTCCTCATTCTTTCCCATTTCTGAAGTTTGCGTAACTGTGACAAGGTGTTCTCTAAAACTTGGAGTGAAGTTTTGCTGTGACCTACGCTCTCCTTAGGACATTCTTTTTAGATAAAATATTTTGAATCTTTATCAGTCATTTGTACTTGAACACTGTTGAAGGTCCAGTTTCTCCTGCTTTGAAAGCAAGTCTGTAGTCCTGATGCTTAATATTGACAAATTCTTTGTTTGCTACTCTGTATTATTCTCACTGAAGGACAAAGTGACAATATTTCTGTTGGCCTTATCCTTTAAGTAAATAGTTGTCAAGGTGTTGAAGCTGTGATGTAGCTTTAGATTATTTCTACATTTTCCCAAATTATTACATCCAAAATATGGGCATCTTTGGGTGAGAGTTTTTTCTTTCACGTTGCCAGAGTTGCCAATAATAAGTATGCATTTTGGTTTTCTGTATTTGTTTATTTAGCAAAAAACTGGTAGCACCAAGTTTTGTACTGCAGTGGAGAGATACAAGCAAGAGAATTTGGCAAATGCAGACAGAATATTTACCTCTGGGAACAAAATATCCAGGATTTGCCTCCTGACATGAAGCTTTTACAAATGAATTGAAGATGGGAAGAATTTCCTTTAGGGTTCTATATGTGGGTGATGCTGAAATCTTCTAGTAATGATAAATTTTTGGTAACTTAATAACACAGTAAATACTTATTTAATAGCTTTGACTGACAAAAATGTGTATCCTAAATCCAATGCTAGTGGTTTTTAATAGTTTCTTCTAATTAGGACCTTTTCCATTTAAGGTGATAAGCCTATTTGATACTACTTGTTCTTATTTCAAAAGGAGGACAATAGTGCATGTTTAGTAAGAATCCATTATTGCAGGTATTTGTTTATATTATATTTGTACAGATATTAACAGCTTCACATGGATTTTCATTCTGCTTTTGTAGAAAATGTATGTCTGTCTTAGTGTAAATAAAAGGTCAGAACAGTTGCAAACCAGGAGTTGATAAAATAAGATTAAGATTTTCTAACCATTCTTGCTATAGCTAGGTGACTCTAATTAGGGTAAAGCAGCTGAAAAATTCTGCAGTAGGCTGTAACTTGCATCACAACTGTTGTAACTATTTCTCTGTAAATTATATCTGGAAAGATCTGAGATGCTGACAGTTCAGCATCAGTCATCACTGGTGACTTGTGAGGAAGTAAATCTCAGGCAACCAGTTTATCCAGGGAGTTAATTCTCTAAAGCAGAGTGACTTTGTCACAGGTCCTCCCTCCACACACGTTTCCCTCATGTCCTGTACAGAAAAGGCTTCCTACAAGATCTGCTTTCTGATTGTGATCTGCACTTTTGAATATGTCATAAAGGAGTTTCACATACAGTGATTAGTTTGTTTAATGTAAGTACGAGGTATAAAACTTTCTGAAATGCTTTTTCAGGAGGTGGCTGTGCAGCCAGGCATGGCATGCACCATAACTGTGATTCCCTAGAATCATCAACTGGCATTGATGAGAATGCAGTAATTAAACTATTTTGTCTATTGTCTTTGCTAAGACCATGAAAGGATGTAAAACTTAAAGCTGAAGAGAAATCATGAGCTTCACTGGGACAATTGTAATTGTATAGGCAACTTGATTAGAAATTTATGTAGAGGGTGAATTAAAATGTGAATTATAACCTGCAGGCCACTATATTAATTGAATGTTACAGATAGCCTCAAAGTTAGCTCTTGCATGACTTGTGTCCAGGAATCCTAAAGGAATGGACAGCCTTTGATTGAATTAGAGCTTGGGAAAAAGAGAAATCTTAATATTTGTTTTAGCACAGCTGTTTAATTTTTGAAGGGAGGGTTGAGCTGTGTAGTTCTCTTTATTGCACTGCTAGCATGAAGGACCACAGGAAGTGCATTAGTCCCACATGGGACTCCTGCTCATAGACATGAATGTGTTCCAACCTCACTGCACACACTGCTGCCTCCAAAGGAGGTTGGGAGTGGCTGTAGGTTGCAAAGTGATGATCTTGTATGAACTCATCCTGCTGGTCCCGATTGCCTGAAGACAGTTGAGTTGGTGGACTCTGTATTGTCAGGCCTTGGGCTGGATCAGGTATCGTCCCTCATTGCAGAGCTGTCACAAAAGCAACACAAAAGCTGCATCATCTGCTGTAGCTAATTTGACAGGTAATAATCTTCCCACATCTGATCCACGTTTATTTCGTACAGCTCTGGCTTCCAGTACAATATATGTGTAATACAGCCCTCACCATGGCCAGTCCTGTACTGTACAGACGTTCTGGTCAGTCATGCCATAAGGATGCGGCAGCTCAGTTTACAGCAATTCATCGACTGTTAATCCAATCAGTCTGTTCTGCTAATCAAATCAGTCAGCTCCGGGAGCATGTGGCAGCAGGCTTATGTGTGCCCTCCCAGGCTCCTGTCAATGGAGCAGCATGGAGCTGCAGTGAAGATAAACTCTTGGATTTATATGGTATCCTAGTGCAATTTTTTAATGATGCTGTTTGAACTTAAACCATGCAGTATTGTTTTGTTTTTTTTTTTTTTTTTAATATTCTAAGGGTATGTGTTGAGCGGTTTTTAAAATTTCCCTGCTGGTGCTAACTGCAATGAGCAATACTCTGACTTGGCCTTAAGTCATCCTATGGGGACTTGTGTATTTTCTAATAAAATGTGTACATTTAAGATTTTAGTGCACATTTCACAGACCTTCAGGTGTGTTTTGGCATCCTCATCACATATCTGTTTCGATAACTGTTTTCCCAGAGCTACTTTAAGCAAAACATGGTACTTAATGGTTTTTGTGTGGTATGCTGATATATATTAGTTTTTTTTAATGTAGAATGCATTTATTTTATTTACTATGAGAAGTATTTGAATACTCTTTATCATTGACTTCTGGAAGATTTTAATAAATGGAAGATACAACCAGCTGTAAACACTGCTGATTGCTTATGGGGGATCATTTAGGTCCCATTTGTGTTTGAAATAGTTGCCAATTTAAGAAAGGGTGACTATTCACTTGTAGAGCATACATATGTCATGTAAGACTTGCATTTATTCTGGCTTTCTGTCTCTGACTTGGGGAATATCTCCAGTAGTAATTTGGCTCCTGTGGTGAAAATCAGTAGAGTGAAGCAGTTGGTGCTGTGACCCCCACCTCTACGTATTCTGCTGTGCAGCACTTTTATTTTGGACTAGATTTAGTGGAGCCTCCCAGGCTCAAATATCCATGCCACTACATGTATTGAAACTGCTCAGAGGTGTTACTTGCTTGGATCTGTGTCCCCTTAGGGGTTGAAGTGTGACAGATGCACTGGTACCTTTCTATTTCAAGTTTATATTTCTCCATAAAGAATCCACATCCTGTATACCAAAACTGGTCTGTGAATAAAACTATTCCACAGTAAGCAGGAATAGAGCAGAGGAGGGAAGGATTTGCTTCCAAATTGCACTACTGCTCAGAACAAAATCAGTAATGTAAACATAGCCTTCAGCTAACAGAATAAGGTCTTCTCCTGTATTTTACAGACAACTGATAGAGTATGAAGTCCAATAGATTCTATTCTGTAAACTTTAAATTAATTTAGCTGGACATGAATGTGAGGACAGAGAGCAACATGATGGGAATTCACAATGGATTTATTATAAACAAGGCAATACTCATTGAATATTTACATGCCCACATGTGTTTATTTTGGTCTTTCTGATTTTTGTTGCCTTCCCACCCCCTGACAGATGTAGCTTTAGTTTAATTTATTCAAATGTTCAAAGTATTATCTTTTTTATATATATACATATAAAATGACTGAGCGCATGCCTTATATCGAGTTTACCAATGTGCCCAAATTATAATGCTTTAGATTGAGAATGTTCTTTTGAATTTCATGCTTACTTTTATTAACTTGAGCTAAAGAGTTTTCATCGGGGATTAAGAATTCATGTCCTTTTCCTGACAATGAGGTTATTGGACTAGTCCTGCCTATAGGTGTTTGTTGTCCTCTGCTGAAAGTGCAGTTCTCTTAGATGTGTCAGAAAATCCTGCATATGTGGCTGCTCTCCAAACCAGTTATTTCAGGATGCCTATATTAACTCAGGTATTCTTAATATCTAAACCAGGTCACTTTGACAGACCTACATTAGGGAATAATTACAGAAGAAGGTGTGCTGACAGATGGGGAGGAGCTGTTGTCTCTGAGCACAGGACAGGGAGGAGGAGTTGCGGTGTTGCCATTTTCACCTGGTGCAGCTGTAGCCAAACAGCACTTCAGCCTGCAACCATATATTGCTTTTGTTTGTTTATTTGTTTGTTTGTTGGGAATTTTTTTGAGTGTAAGTTCTGTATAATTTGCTAATAAAAGCAATTAAAGTCCTCGGGGAGGGAGAGCAAGGATGAACCAATTTTTCCACATTCATGGAAGGAAGGGAATTTACCATTTTACAGATGGGAAATCTCAGGTATAGTTGTAGTGGGTGGGATTATAATTTGTGCATTTCAGTGTTGGATTATAGCTCTGAGCAGCTCATTGTTATTCTGTCAGTTCTTCTGCTGCCTGAGATTTTAAGTGTCATTGATCAGTACCCCCCCGGGTGGGGAAAGTGATAACTTAGCATGCTAAAATAAACTGGGGGATGTTGGAGTCCAGGGCATGTGGAAAGCCCCTCAAACTGCCCTGGGGTCTGAGACCCTGGCTAGGACCCCAGGAAAGCACTGTCTTTGACCTTAGTCCATAAGAAAAATTTTCAACACTCATAGATGAATTGAAAACAACAAAGATTTAAAATAAATAGTAGTTTAGTTTGTCACAGGGTGAAAATTTGTAGGTTTGGGTTTTTAGTATGGAAGTAGATCGGAGCAAGGTGGAGAATTTTGGGTGTTGTTTCATGTTCTTCGTCTACTCCATTTTCTGCTGTGACAGTGGCACAGAGATGCTGGTAGAATGGATTTGAGGTAGAAATTGCGTGTCTAGAATAAGTGATAGTTATTGGCACAAAACTGTAAATATAGTACACTTTAAGAGTTAATTGGATTAGAAATCTTTAAAATTACCTTGGACTCTCCATCCATGCTCCTGTAGCTGCTTGCCTTCAGTGCACTGAGACTGCTGTAAGACCTTGAGATAAGAAATAGAAAAAACACCTTTGAAGACCGAGCCACCGGTTCCATCTCATCCTTTAAACCCTAGTACGGGACTCTAAGAGACAGAAAACCCCTAACTGGGGTCATGACGGGGTGAAAATCCCATCAGAGCAATGTTATTTTTTTTCCACCCTGGCAGTCTGCCTGATAACTTTCCCTCACACCTGTTTTATCTTTTTTATGTTATTTTGTCTTTTGTTGTGATTCTTCCACAACACTTGAAAACTCACCATTAATGGCAAATCCTGCAGTACAGAACCTTTTAATCTCTAAAAAATAAGTACTACCCATGACACAGGGCATGGGACACTGTAGAAATAGTAGTTGTCACAAAGTATTAGTCAGCATTTCTAGTGTGGTTATGGCTGTGGATGTGTCTTGCTCCCAGCTCTGGATGAGAAACACTTATGTAGCTGTTATCTTCAGCAGCAAAAGTACTGAGGCAGAATATTCCTGAGCACTTTTTCAAGTGCTTCTAGGGGAGTCAGACTAACCAAATTGAGTCAATCCAAAAAAAGCAGTCCCTCACTAAAGCTCTGAAGCTGCAAGATAAATTGTGTAGCACAAGTTAATTGTTGTAAATTTTGTGCTGGATATAAAACAAAAAATGTATTCAAGAAAAAATAAAGGGTCATGTAAAAAATCCTTTTTATCAAAAAGAGCACTGTCAAAGTAGGTTTTGTTGCAGGCTTGGACAATACAGCTAAATATAACTGTTTTCTTCATGCATTTCTGCTTGCTCCGTAAATCATCAGGTTAAGAATGGATTTTGTGTCTCCTGCTCTAGAGTTCATCTGTTATCTCTGCCAGGTATCTGTTTTTTTGGATGAGAGGGATGGCTTCCTACTTGAAAAGGGCATGTCCTTAATGGGTGGCCTTTCAGTATAGAAAGACAGTGGCAGAACTTTGTGCTCAGTAATTAATTGATGCTGTTCATTACAAAGATTTTGTACTAGAGAATAAAAATACCTTGGTAGTAGTAGAGACCTTTCTCTGAGAATTGTGCTCTTAAAGTCTATTTTAGAAGGTCAGGAGAGGCAGAGAGGATAAGCAAGACTATCAGTAACAGCTTTTTTAACAAGATAGGAAGTTTGATTCATGAGTTTGTTCTTAGTTTTTAATTTAACATTTCTGACTTAATATTTGAAGGTCTCAGTCTCTACTAAGATTAAAGGCATGTTTCTCCACTGTGACTTTCTTTAACACTTGGAGTTGCATTTTCTTTTAAGATGTCTTTAAATAGTTTAATGGAAAAACAAGTTTTATTTTTCTAGCTGCATGTTTTTTTAATCCCAGTAACTACCAGAAGGTTAGATAATCAGAATAAAAATAGTTTTAATATATTTTCAGATTTTAAATAAAATTTGGACAATTTGTTTCATGTCTCTATAGTATGCATTGTACTGATTAACAAGGAAAAGGTAGAGCTTGTTTGTATTTGATTCTTATTTTTGTGTTGTTGATTTGAGTGAGTTTTTAAGACCTGTGCAGACAGAGCTGAGCAACACCTGATGACGCAGTACAACACCTGCAGGGTATCACATGCCATTGTAGGGTATGTCCTTATATTGCTGCTGAGGTTATAATAATAGTAATCATTTAACCTTACTGTTGAAAAACGGAGTACATTATGATAGCATGCCACGTGTGAAATTGAGATGCACTCCTAATAAAATCTGTTGTCAGCAGTCATGTGATATGGTAATGAATCATATACCATATATGTACACCGTTTATAGGTGCATGATACATACTTGTATTTTCCTCCCATCCTTCTAAACTGTTCTGTAGACATTTCTTTTGGTTAATGCTACTCCAGTAAATTCACTCTTTCTTCAAAGGTTCTTCTAGGTAGGTGTGATCTTGGCTTCTGTGCATGGTTTTTGTTCATGAAGGCCTGGGAGTTAAATTAATAAGTAATAGACCCAAACATGTGCCTTTTTTTTTTTTTTTTAAATTATTACTAAAAAGAAGAGGGAGATGAGTAAGAATGCTATATCAGTCCCATAACTGAAATGAAGTGGGATGGAGGATTTACCAGAAGAATCAGCCTGGGTAGGAAAAAGGAAATAAAAAGGGGAAACCCTAAGACTAGCTGTGCAGTTACATCTTGTTCTGTGAAAGAATTCCCTTTCCACAGGATTAGCATGATTGGCATAAGTTTTAGGCTGAGGCATGAGCCTCTGTCTGTGCAGCTGCTTCTGTCTGCCCTGTCTGCTTTACCTCGGTGCCTGAATTCCTCCAGCCTGTGGGTCCCACATGCAGTTGCAGAATGTGAATGCCTAATACTTGTGGCATAAATATCATCTCTGTTTGCAGATAAGTGAGGCATGGTAATTTGTTCAAGTATGTGTATCAAAGACTCTGGCAAAAACAAATTCTCTGTTTTCACAAGAAGCCTCTAAAATTGTCTGAATTTGCCCCAGCTCCTAAGCCGTTCCATATTGTCCCTGGTAGCTAAAGGTTAGCTCACTGTAAGTAAGAGATTCTCACATACGCCTTATGCTAAGCAAACAAATTATTCAAACAATATCAAATTGATAAGTTTGGTAAAGTAAACACACTATATTTATATAGCCTATTTAAACATGGCTTCTCTATTGAGAGAGGGAAATCATGTCCACATTGAGGTTGGTGCAAGAGCTTCTCTGAAACCAGTGCTGATTGTCAATTTTAATATGTCATATTCAGATTCTCGTGCATGCATAATACTTAGTGAAGAACAATTTTGGCATTCTAGAACATGTTTTTGAGATAAAAGTAATAATCTAAAGTTTAAAGTGAGGGATTTCCAGTCAGCAGTGAAAGACTATAATACTATAGAGCTACAGTACAGAATCACAAATCTACAAGTCGGTTTTATAATATGTCTGCACTTAAATTATTTATGTGCAGGTGACTCTCTTGAGTTGTCTATCTGCCCATGCCTAATGCTTATTTTTGCTTTTTAACAGGTAGAGAGAATTGTTGACAAGAGGAAAAACAAGAAAGGAAAAACAGAGTATTTGGTGCGATGGAAAGGATATGATAGTGAAGATGATACTTGGGAGCCAGAACAGCACCTTGTCAATTGTGAGGAATATATACATGAATTTAACAGACGCCACAATGAAAAGCAGAAAGAAAGCACATTAACCAGGACAAACAGGACCTCTCCAAATAATGCCAGAAAACAAATTTCTAAATCTACCAATAGTTCTTTTTCAAAGACATCTTCTAAATCTTTAGTTATGACTAAAGAACATGAGTCAAAAAATAGTCAACTTTTTTCTGCTACACAGAAGTTCCGGAAAAACAATTCACCATCTCTTTCTGGACGTAAAAATATGGACCTTGCAAAATCAGGTATTAAAATCCTAGTGCCCAAGAGTCCAATTAAGAGCCGGACAACAGTTGATGGATTCCAGAATGAAAGCCCAGATAAAATGGACCATATAGAGCCGGATCAAGATGACTCTGTAGCACCAGAAGTAGCAGCAGAAAAACCTGTGGGAGCTTTGTTAGGACCTGGTGCGGAGCGTGCTAGGATGGGGAGCCGACCAAGGATACATCCATTAGTGCCACAATTGCCAGTGCCAGTAACAGCCACAATTGCATCAGCATTAACAATAAATGGAAAAGGTAGGTGTACGAGTCGTCATTTTGGTGGTGATTTTTCATTTGACTGGGGTTCTTTTGCTGTTGAGATGCAGAGAAATTACCCACTCTTTTTCAGCCATGTTAAATCAAGTCTGGAAAACTTCACTTTATTTTACATAACTATATAACTACAAAGCCATTTGGAATTTTACTGGCTTTTGGTTTCCTTGCAGAGATTCATTGGTATTTGTGTTTTCAGAATCACCATAAGGTACATCTGTGTTTGCCTTGACATTGTGTGGTACACATATTTAGTGTACCATTTCCAGATATTACATCATTGCTTTAAGTTTATTTAAATAGGTCAAATTTGATATGAATATTAGAAACGTTAATTATGGGAAGAGATGAATGGTGTGAGCAGGGATTCTTCATAACAGTGTATATATCTTTTTTGTTATAAATATTGCCTGGAGAAAAAAACAGTGAGAGTGATGTTACTTAAAAAACAAAGTGAATAAGCTTTGTTTCTCCTAAAATTTGAGCCAGTTATGGAAATGCATATGCCTTCTGCCTGGATTGAAATTTGTTTTCATTATATTTTATCAATATTTTGTTGTTTATACCTCATCTGATATTAAGCACCTATTTAGGAGTGATGTCTGGCTTGCTAATATCTCAGTAGATCACAGATCAATTTGTACTGTAAAATTTATGACACCAAAGTAACTCAAAATGCTATTCTAGGAGGGAGTTGTTTGTCCCTCATCCAGCTGAGACCCTTGTTTAAGATTTTTCAGTCCTTATTGTTGTGCCCTAAACCTTTGTTCTTCCCTGACAGACTCAGTTGTGCAGTCACAAGTGTCCATGTAAGCATGTTTTTGAGGTTAAATTTCCAAGTTTAAATTTTCAAGTAAAGACTGCGCCCTCAAATAAAATGCAGCAGGTCAAGTGTGCAGGTGTGCTATTGATGACAGCTTGCTGGAAAAATTGTCTGGAATTTTTCAAGGACTGGGCCTGCCAAAAAACCACACTTAGAGACACTGTATAGGGAAAAAACATGCTGAAGACTTTGGGAAAGTTTGTGTTGGGTACCCCACTGTTGCTCGCATTGAGATTTTTCCAAAAGAACAGCTGCAGCTGGAAAGGTTGAGAAGTGGTGGACAAGGGAGGAATGTGTTCCTGGAGCTGCGGTGTCAGGTCACGGACCAACCCATTTCGCTGCAAATGAACTAGGTAACCATGGCAATGCATACAGGGATGTCAGGAATATCTCTTGCTTTGCATGGGCTAAAGAAGGGATGCAGATTTCAGAAGATGTAAACAAAGCTGAAGGGCAAGAGATGCCAGGATGAGAGTTCTCTGAGTAGGTGAGGTAGAGGAGTTTTCATATGGGATGGTTTTATGATAATTAATAGGCATTTTGGAGTATGGTGGAGCTCCTTGTGAAGTGACTGATAAGTTCTACCTTTGGTGTCCTGTTTTTTTGCCTCATGGCATCCAGGAAAAATGCCTGGGACATGAAGGACCTTTTTGAGTAGATCAGATTAAGTCATTCCCACCAACCTCTCACTTCGGTAATAGTGGTATGGCAAGGGCCCAGTCACAAGGCATCAAATGGATGCAGAGAGGCCTGCAGAGGAAAGGGTGTGACACAGAACGTGTTAGGTGAGATACATTCCTGTTTCACTGCCCTGTGAAAATTTCCTCAACTGCCACCACCTCCTTCAGCTCTTCCTAGGCATTTGTCTGGGCAACACAAGGAAAGCTATTGACTGACTCTAGAGATGATGGCAATCCAAGAGTTTTCTCACACTTAGGTGTTCACAAGATTGTAAGGTGTAGATCAAAAAAAGGAGAGCCAAGGAGATAGTCACAATACGTGGTTGATGAAACATACACAATATGTTCCACCTTCTGTCTGCTGCTGGAGGCATATCAGTGCTTTAACTGAGGCTTTTCCTGTCTTCCCTGACACACCACTGCCAATCCCCAAGATGAGCTGTGCAATCTGCTGGGAAATGGATGCTAAATATTTATTGGGGTTTTATTTTGTTCACCTGCAACACTTTTCGGGGTAACCTTCTAATCGTGCAATATTCCTTTGATTATAAAGCTTGGAAAAAAATTGCAAAAGAAAAATACTTTGCACTTATATCTGACATCAGTCTCTCTTCCTGACTTTTCCAGATTTCTTTGACATATCTTCCTCATGGAAACCCAGGCTCCAACTCAGCCATTATGCGTGGCCTGAGTGGATTTATTTAGGGAGAAGCAGAGAGAGGCAGCCCTGTCTTCTAGAGCTCTCCTGGCCTTGGAGCTTCCTGAGCTGACACATTTGCTGTCTTTTCACTCCTTGAAGATGCACTCTTCTCCTTGCTGTTTTTATTTTTAACTTCACACTGCAACTCATTAAAAGTGTTGTAAATAGGTGCTTCCCTCCCCTGCATGGGGCTGCTGCAGTTCAGGATCCTGTTTTTATCCTTACTCAGGACATTCCTTCAGTCTTAAATAGACACCTCATCACATTTTCAGAACAGCCTCGGGAATGGTATATCATGAGGGGTATTCATTGCACAGAAATGCATCTTCCTATGCACCAGATATGACATATTAATAATACAGATGATAGATCTGGCATTTGGAGCACTCTTTCCAAACTTCCTACCTCCTCTGCATACACCTGTTAATTTTAAGAATTCCTACTACCACTTAGAGGATGCTTGTCAGGAAGACAAAAGCATGTTTTGAAAAATAACTTCTTACTTGAGCTGGTGTAGGAATTTTTTATCAAGATGTTTTTGTTGGTAAACTGAATTGGTCTAAACAGAAATCACTAGTCATAAAGCATAATTTTGGAAGATTCTAGAAAAATACATATTACACTTCAAAAAAATTTTAGACAGCTTTTAAAATTAAATGGAATTACATTTTTGAAAGTAATATTGGAAAAAAGTTTTAATACGAAAACAGTGTTCCTCATTTTGAGTATATTGCTATCACTTTTTGAATAGTGTGACTCAGGTTGATCTTTAAGTCCTACGTCAGGATGGTGAAACTCCTCAGTGTTTAGTCTGTCATTTGTTTTCCCCGGTGTTGTTTTACCTTTTTTTTTTTGTTTAATTTATAAGAGAAGTGCGTACCAAAAGTCCCAGAAACATGTATGCATGTGGAAATACCATGACAGCAATTACTGGGAAATATTAGTGTTGTTGTAGCACCTAATCCTGCTTTTCCTGAGACAAACTTCAGTGGCGTAGTTCACGTTCCAAAATCTTATGGTCTCAGAAAAGGCAATCAGCAAATATCTGTATAAATATACAGGGGTTCTGGGGAATAAAATAACAGTAATGTTCACTCTGGGAGCTGCTGGTCTCAGTACACTGAAATCAAGCTACTATCAAAAAGAACAGCATTGTGTTGAATGTTCATGTGTTGAAGGCTTGGCCTTGAAAACTGAGTCAATGGAGTAATATATGTACAAGTCAAAGAATTAGGTTGGTGTAGGGAAGAAGTGAGGACAGGTGACTGAACTGAACATTGCGGTGGTTCTGATATTTTGAAATATGTGGGGATCATCAGCTGTTACTAAAAGTTAATAAAAGCAATCCTGAAAAAAATGAACAAAATAGAAAGACAATACCAAAGAAATGGAATGTTGTAGAAAAGATGTTAGTGGCACCTACAGGTGATAATAATACTTAGAACTAGGCAAGACAAAAAGTGGCTTTGCATCTAACAACAGGTTCTGATACCTTATAAGTTTCCTTCATCGAAGTGATATTAAAAAGTAGCTTTGAAATCTTATTGCAAATGGTTTCAGCATAGTACAGTCATAATAACGAGGGAAGTTCTATTTAATAGAGTGCACAAGAAGAGAAGCTGTAAAGGGAATCTGATCTGTAAGTCAGAGAGGACTAGAGAGTTGGCTTGAAATTTTAGGAAGGATCATAAGCCAGGGGAATACAGTTTCTTGGCAAATTCTAGTATTTTTTATTCTGGGTAACCCTATGTTGCTACAGTTTTTATTCAGCTAGCAATGTCCCACATGTGGTTGTAATTGAGAATAAATGCCACAAGAAGGGAAGTTATGGGCAGAAAGGCATGCAAAACTCAAAGTCAAAAATAAGGAAGAAAAGCACATCTAGCTGTATATGTTTTCAAAATTAGAATGAGACAGGCTGATGCTGGTGTATAGGAAGAGAAGAAATTCAAGAAATGCAGTGAATTACATCACTTGTTAGTCAGACAAGCACCACCAGTGTGCACGGTGACATTAGCATCTCCCTCTTTACACATATTATTCGTTCAGATGAACAACTTGCAGGAGCAGCAGGCTGGCAATACAAAGATGCTTGCAGTGTAGCACCCTTCAAGGAACAAGGGTGTCTGCTGATGTTTTAATTGGATAATGGCGCTGTTTTTATCCCAAAACAATGGTACTGTCAGCAAAAGAAAAGCAGGCATCAGAAAGAAAAAACCCACCCAAAAGAACCCCAGGAAGATAAGACTGAACTTAAATTTTGTTTATTACCTATTCTCTCCTTTCCCCAACCAGCATATCGGATTAAAACCCAGAGATTTGGAAAAATAAAAATCCACTCAAACACTAAAGGAAAATAGTGTCTGTTTGGTTAAATGTCTGAGAGCTTTAGTCTCAAAAGGAATCAAGCAAGCGGGGAAGGTTTTATGGAGGCCTCTGGAACTGAGGAAAACATCTATTCTCAATGCAGTACCAAGCCCAGCTGAAAGGAGTTCAGTCCCTCCTGGTTCATGAGGGTGAAGGAAGCTCAGACACTTCCCTCCCAAATTCTCTCCCAGTTACTTTTTCACCTCTGCCTGTGTGTGCCTGGGTGTTGAACTCTGCATAAGGAAAGCTCTGCTGTCACCAGCATAACTGGCCAAGCTCAAGAGTCCCATGGGGAAGAGCCCAGCACTGACAGAGCTGTGAACCAGAGTTGTCCAGATGGACCACAAGCCATGCATATAAACCCTCTGAGAAAGCAGAATTAAGAGGAGGGTTGAAGAAGTTAATTGCTGTGAATTTAGAGTACAACAAAAGGAAAGTTGGGATGATGTGCTACAGTTTGTTTGGATTTCTTTTTGGCATCCTGAAAGGACAGAAGCAGCTTTGAGCCCTCCTTTTGTTAGTTGGGAGATTTTTTTGGTTAAGTAGTAAAATGTAATTCAAAAAAAAGAGCCCTAAGAGAAGAACGTCCTTTTTCAGTGTGTTTTGTATGTTGCACTTGGATGGTGGCTTGATCTCTGCTGAGTGATCTGGAAAGTAACCAAATATTTTATTAGTGCAAACAAAAGCCTATGAAATGGGTTAAAGTCCTTTGCAAAGCCCTCTTAACTTCTGAAATTACTGGTTAAACTTCTTTTTCAAATGCAAAAGGTTGTAATTTTCTATCTTTGGTTGTGTATCCATTTAGCAAATCACTAAAGAGTAAAGCAGTTTTAATTAAATCAAGCTTAAAGATACTTTTGGGTTGGTTTTTTTTTTTTTCTCCAGAAGTTGAATTTTGTTTTGATTTTATTTCTTAAGAATTCACGTTATCATGGCCCTTTTGCACCATATTGCGACATTTTTACCTAACATCAATTTTTCCTTCTCTCTTACCTCACGTTCTTCGACATCTTTACTGTTAACTAAAAATAATCGAATTTTTGCCAATTTCTTGTTTATCTATATTTTCTGGCTTAGTATAAATCCAAAAATCTTAAGCAATATGGTAAAGTGCGTGGTCTATGTCATGTGGAGCATTGATCTGTTATTCTGGTTTTTTGTCTTCCCTCTGCCCTATTGCTTTTGCAGTTTATAGTACACATTATTCTTACTTCACATGGAGCTCCAGGGTTGAGAACTTGCTGTGAAAATCTCTTATCTTTAGAACCATATTGGTTTATGTCAACAGATTATCATAATAATAGTAATCAGGATCTAAATGCAGAGTTTGCTTTCATTTTAAGGCTTTATTCCTGAGAAACATAAGGCATAACTGAATGGTCTCTTTCTTTTTCTGCCTTCTGCCATTCTCCAGTATTCAAAATGGAAATGTCTCAGTTGGATGCTGCATCAGTGTAGACTTTTAATTCAGCTGAGCTAGTGTAAAATGTAGTTACTTTGAAAAGAGTGATTCCTTTCCTTTCCCCAATCCCAGGTATGGGAGATTTATTTATATATATGATCAATCATATATATATATGTGGCGTAACCAACTGCTCCTTTAAAGGCAGGGTTATTTTTATCAGCCATCTGGAAGTGACAGTGAGGTAGAGGATGTGTTCCTGGGGAGGGAGATGGACACATACTTTTTTCCTTTCCTTATTCTGTCCCTGAAAAACTTTTAAAGGAAACTCTGAATGAAACACATTAAAAAAATAAGGTAAGAAATTTCCCAATAAATTCTCAGTTTGGACATAAAAACCTCGGCCTAAGTTACTAGAAAAACTTCTATGTTGTTCTCACTGGAATTTGTATTACAGCTGTAGCACATTGGTAAACATGAAGCACATAACTGTGCAGTTCCTCTGTTGCTACATCAGTTTACATCAGCTGAGGATCTGGAGTCTCAGTCAAGACTGACTGCTCAGATGGGATCAGTAATGATCTGCCATTACATTCTCATGTAGCACATGTGCCTACATGAGACAAAAGTAGATTCTGAGGACAGGTTTGTCACACCTGCTGTGCCAAAACTTCGGACAGATGAAGCACAGTGAAGCAGAGCTTCTGTTTACAAGGCACCCTTTCAACCTACTTTGCATATACCTGTACAGAGAAAGTGTGCTAAAGATCGGATTGAATGCTAGAACAAAAATGTTGAGCTAGATACTTTTTTTTTTATCCAACATTGTCAAAATTGCAGAACTTGAGAACAGCTTTTGAAATGTGAAGCGCAATCAGAAACACTCATGTGGTGCCTGTTGCAGTTGTGCCTGGTAGAGTAACCAGCCACTTTTTTTGTCTCTTGCTGTTTCAATTTTTTGCAAAAGGTTTAATCTCCCATCTCTGTTAAAGCTGTGAAGTGGATGGAATGCATGTTTGCTAAGGCAACTGTCATTATGAATCTGTGTTCTCTTGAAGAGAAGATTAGTCTTAACAGTTTGATGCAAAAATCCATTAAAAAAACTCGACTAAAACAACTGTAATGTGGTTTGTGGAAGATTTGCCTAAATCACATTGTCTACATAAAATAAAATCAACAAAACATCCTCACAGGGAGACTGTTACAGCTGGGATAAAATATCATGCAATTAAGAAAAAACTCTGAAATAATTTGTTTACACCAATGCTTGTGAAAGAGAGAAAATAGTTAGATTTAAGAAGATGTAAAACTAGGATTCAAAACCAAGTTTTTTTAAGGCTAGCTGTTGGGATAACAGCTGGATACAGTCTTGAATGTTGCAGGTGTTCATAAAAATACCTTTTATGTATACATATAGATATATTATATTGCCCTGGAATAACTCTACTTCATAACCAGCCAGAGAAATTTCAATACTCAAGGTGGCATAGTCATGATCCAGAGACGTTACTGTGAGTTACTGATAATAATACAACGAAGTACTGTCATTTAAAAGAAAATAAATACAGAAACTGTATGTTTGTAATACTGAATACATTTTTTATCCAAAGAAAAATATCTTCATTATCTGCTTCACATGCCATTTACATTGTAAACTTGTTTAAAAACACACACTGAAATGGATTAATTTTCAATGCAAAAGTTATCAAACAGTTAATTCTTTTTTAAGAAGAGTTTTCTTCTTTAGTAACTGTTTTCTTAATTTTACAATCTGAGAATGCATAAAAAAGCTTTTGTCTTTAGTAAGTGAGTGTACTTTATGATGCTTTAAAGTTTATTATTTTTAGACACCTTTAAGAAACAAATACAAATCATAAACATTGGCACTTTTGAGCTATAATATTCTAAATCTAAATGCATCTGAAAACTGGGAAGTCCTAAACTTTAATGTGGAAGAAGAGGAGGAAAGACAGCATCGTACTCTTGTATTATGAGTTCTTTAAACATCTTATTGAAGCAAGGATAAAGATATAAAGACTGTCATCTATTTTCTTTGAAAATATTCCTTGAAAGAGGCAACCAAAGAAAGTAAGAAGCTGTGCTTCAAAAGACTGCTCTGAAGCTGATTGGAAAGAAGGAAAATAGAATATGCTTAGTGGTTCATTGTAGTTGTATCACAAAGTTGACAGTGGGATATGTGTTTATTTGTATTTAGTGATTTCTTTTTAAAAAAAGCATTGCAGTGAGCAGCAAAGGTACGAAATTTGCAGAGAAATACTTTATTACTTAAAGTACAAGAAAACAGAAATTTCAGAGGGGCATACCTGAAGCAGGAGGCTAAGTGAAGTGATGAACAGCAAGAAGATAACTTGGGCTGATCGTTTTTCTTGCCAGCCCCTGAACAGAATTTTTAGTTTGGGATGCAGTAGGAATGCCTGAACACTGCTAAGGGCACCTCCAAGAAGACTTGGCCTTCAGAAGGCCTTCAGAAGCTCTCAGGGTTTCTGTGTTTGTCACACACATTTGTTATTGCTCTCCAGTCACACCTGGTGTGTAATTAATCTGTAGATAACACATTGGCTGGCACAATGTCTTCCATGCCTTAGCACTGCCATCCTTTGGATTTCAGCTTGAATTCCTGTGGTTTTTGAGTTGGGCTAGAATGAGAGGGAGCAGAGTAAGTGGCTGACAAGGTCCCTTTGAGAAGTGTCCCGGTGTACTTCCAGTGCATACACAGTTGGGGAATCGAGGCCAAGCCACTGGTGAAATCTGGTACAACAGGAACAAAGAGGATATCAAATAATTTGTTAAAAAATCCTGTATCTAAAGGGAATACAGTAAATATTTTGGAGAAGAAACAAATTATAGACATGATGGAATACTGGCTGATGTAATTAGAAATTTCTATTCTGGAATGGAATGAAAAAGACAAGAGGACATGTAGAGAAATCAAAGGGTGTCAAATTCAAAAGAGAGAGATTTAGTTACAGCTTTAGTGGTAGCTTCCATTTAGTCCTGAGAACTCTTTGCTAAAACATGTTTGAGTCCAAGAGAGGAAGGTGATGGCCATTTTTAAAAAATAGGCATTTATGAGGATAAAGGGAATATACTGTATTTACAGGCTTGGTATAGTTTTACAAAGAAGGTAAATTCTCTTTCCTCAGAAGTAAGGAAGTGTTTTGTGACCTATGTGAAAATTTTAATTCAGTCATTTTTATGTGTTTTTCTGCACCATTAGCCAGTATTATTTATGGAATTATTCTCTTAAATATATTCCATAGAATTAGCTTTTTTTTCTGTGCAGATGTTCAGAGATTCTAGTCATTGCCCTGTTAGGGCATCAGGGTAGACAGTGGAAAAGCAGTGAGAAGGTAGAGCTCTGGTCTGGCTCCTGCTGAGGTCCTTATGTGAAGCACCCCACCTTTACAAAACTTGCTTATAGAAATGTATAAAACAATCATTTTAGGAAAAAAATGCTTCAAAGTTCAGATGCTTTAGGTAAAGAACACTGATTGTCATTCGTCCTCTTTTGGTTTGGTATAGTCAGCTGAAAACCCCATCCAGTGTAAACAGAATTATTGCATTGTATTCTCCCCTCATCCATTTGTTTTCTGGATGGATTTCAAATTCAGTGGACACTTTTGAGAAATACAGGAATGAATTAAAAGCAATAGTAAATGCAAAGGTTATTTTACCAGACATGACACTTTATTGATAGAGCTAATTTAAAAACAATTTTCAGCAAACAGAAAGAATATCCTACCAGGGCTTCTCTCAAAGTTTGTAAGTGTGTGAATATGTATTTGTGGCAGTGCAGTCCCTTTCACCAAGGAATTCAAAGATAGTGGGTTTTTTCTTACATTAGTGCAAGCAGGCAAATTCAATATGGTCATAATGGGTATTTCAAACAACTTACTATATGGTTTGTGATTTTCTGTTTCAACTTCTGAGTAGAAAGGACGACAGATAATTCTCTGTTCTTTAGAGAATCATCTATTTTTACTTTTTGTACATGGGTAAGCAATTAGCTTGGAAACCTGTTTTAAATATTTTAAAGTCTATACAAAATACAAGTTACATATTTGCTATTATTGAAAGCTAGTGAGGATTTTGTTTTCTTGTTTCTTTTCACATTGATAGTTCTTTTTGTTCCATTAGGTTTATTGGGTCCTGTATAGTCAGTTAGGTTTGGGAGGGGTTTTTACAAATGATCTTTCTGAGCACAGACAGTGGAGCAGTGGAAAAAACCTTTTTAAATAGATAAGAGGGAGAAAACCCCCAAAATTTAAACAATTCTTATTCCATGTCCCTGTAGGAAGTTGAAATTTGTCCATTAAAAAAATGGTAAAAAGCAAACAGATTAGAATTTTTACCATTAATATGTATAATATTAATATGTATTATGTAATAACTCTATAGCAAGAGAATGGATTTTGTCAAATGGTCACATAGTACCACATTAGTAGTGACAGGAAGTGGAGGGCTTGCCCAAATCATGGGTCAGGAGCCAGGACCTCTTCTGAAAGAAATACTCTGAAAATAGGGTTTTCTGAACTTGATTTATTTTCTGCTCTTAAGAATCAGAGGAAATGTTTATTCCAAGGATTTTCTTTCTCTTTCTGGAATGCTAGATTCCACAACTCTTTAGATGATCTAAAGAAAAAGTACAAAGTAACAAGTGTATTATGTTTAATCAGCTTTGAAAGCAATGGGTGAAATCATTTAGGTAAGAGTACCTTTAAGACACATAAAGATTGGTGGGTTTAGATACCTGTTATGTTTATTGACCTAATGGATAAGTGCTGATTTCTTTTTGCATTTCCAAATACAGATGTAACTAGCTAACATTAAAGACTGAGCAGTCTTCTGATAAAGTTAGAGAAGCCAAAACATTAGTATTGCCCACTGAGCCTTATTTTTCAGCTTCCTGTGAAGCTTTGAGGAAGAAAATGGACTTGTTACAGTATGTTAAGATATTTTGCTCTGAAGTCCTTTCTTTATTCTAGTGTTAAGTTTTACTCTGGCACAGTGGTCATCTTCAAGGAATCATTGTTCCTCTCCTGTATCTTGTAATAGTTAAGACTTCCCTGCTTCTGTTTTGTTGGCATAGTCCAGTTTGAAATGTCATTTTGTAGTTTAATAAGGTATATTAATAGAGTAGTGATTGGTCTATGACGTTAAGGAGTAGTCTGTTCTTTATTAAATGTTTTAGGCATGTCAGCAACACACAGTTTTAAAAAACAGTAATAAACTCTAGAGTCTTTTCAGTTAAAGTGTAATATGAAGAAATCTTCACCACACTATTGTGTATTATAAATTACAAACCTTATAGGCTACTACAGTACAGATATGACAAATACTCACATATGTTCAGATTACAAAGGGTGTGACTAATAATAAATAACATTTATTTCAGGGTAAACTTTGTATAAAAGTCAGTGGGTCTGTATTTGACCTGATATTAACATCTCTATACTTTTCCTCTTGTAATTCTGTCTAATGTTTCAGTATTTAGTCAGTGTCGGCATTAGCTATACTGTGATCTTCTAACAACTCAGTCAAATTTAGTGATCACATTTTCAAATGTTTCAGTCTTGTGTGGGGGGTTTTTAAATATACTTAAATAATATTCTGTCTTTCTCCTATGAACTACTACATGCGCTCTCTGGACAGGCCTCATACTCTTTGAAGACTAAAAAGAGAGATTCAGTGTTCTGAGGCAATTTAGAGTCTCAGAAGTGATTGGGCAACATTGTGTCAGGGTTAGGGAAGGCTCCTGGAGAGGCTGTTGAAACCTTTGGAAAACTGAGATACTTCAGCATCACTGGCAATCCTCAACAGTTTAGGAAGATTTCTGTTGGTTGCAGGATGATATGAACTGTTTGTTACATGATCTTTGTGTGCTTTTACAGACCTTGTTTATAGGTCAGTAAATTCCTTGGTATGTGTCCAATTCTCACAGATACTCTTGTAATTCTGCTCTAATTGTATTGTGGCTTCATTTATGAGTAAAATATTTTTGTAGAAGGTGAAGTTAGGTAGGCAAATGGTTTATATTATTTAAGTTTCTTTTAATTTAGATTTGTCAGAAATTGCTGTGAAATCCTAGAACTGCTCTGCCCAGTATTTGTTGTACCTCAGATCAGTCTTGTTTACGTCTGTTAGATACTGTGAAATGACTGTTTCGAACAAATCAAAAAATTAAATGCAGTACTGCTTTGTAATATCTCTGCTACTGATAACTGTGGCTGCACTGCTCACAATATTGTAGTTTGGGATCCTGCTGAACACACGGAAGGTTAATATTAAGACAAATGCTTTAAATTTTAGAAGAGAAAACTTTGGCTTGCTCAGAGCTTGATTGGGAGGGATTCTGTAGAAAGCTTCCATGGAGGATAAAGGAGACAGCAAGTGCTAGGAGGTTTTCAAGAACACTCTCCTGGAAGCACAAAAACAATTCATGTCCTTTAAAGGTGAGGGTAGTAGGGAGAGACCTTCTTGGTTTAACTATGAGGCTTTTAAGTCTGCTCAAAGCCAGGAGAAGTGCACCATAGATGGAAAAGCAGATGGACACCCAGTGGGAACTACAAGAACATTACCAGGATGCAAAGATGCTATTTGACAAGCACAAGCTCAGCTCAAATTGAAGTTGACCAGAGACGTGAAAAACGACAAGAAAGGGTTCTTTAGGTAAGAAAACAAGCAGAAACAGAAGGAAAATACTGGCCCACTGTTAAACAGGACAAACCTCTGCCTTTCCACTAACTAGTGCCAGAAAGGCAGAGGGGTTCTCAACACTTTCTTCAACACCATCTTTATCCACACTGCTGGGTCCATGGCCTTGGGAATGAAAATCCAGGTGGATGCAAACACAGACCCTCCGTCAGTGAAGAAAGAGTTGGTGTGTGACCTGTCCCAGGAATTAGACCCATACACACTGATGGGCCCTGTCACTGTCCACAAGCGGTGTTAGGAGGCTGCTGACATCACCACAATGCCACTCTCCATAATTTTAGAGAAGTCAAGAAGTTGTGGAGATTAGGGATGTCCCAGAAAACTGGAAGAAGACTGATGTCACCCCCATCTAAAAGAAAGGCTTAGAGGAGAATCCAGGAAATTATAGGCTCATCAGTCTAACTTCAGTCCCTGGGAAAGTGATGGAATGAGTCCTGCTGGGAGCCATCACAGCTCAGATGAAGATGTCATTTGGAAGAGCCACCACAGATTCACCAAGGGAAATCTTGCTTGACAGACCTGACCACCTTCTATGACACAATAACCTGCTTGGTGGATATAGGGGGTGAGCGGTGATATTGTCTACCTGGATCTCTCCAGGGTTTCCAAGATGGTTTCCTGCAGCCTCCTCCTGAAGAAACTAGTATGTGACAGCCTGGTCTAGTATCCCGTGTAAGGAAGATGTAATCCAGGAGTGTGTCATAGGCTGGGATCTACCCAGCTGAGGGGCAACTCTTTGGAAAGGGACTTGGGTTTGGTCCTGGTGGACAAACAGCTCAATCTGAGCGAGCAGTGTGCTGCTGCTGCTGCTGCTGCAGCCAAGAAAGCCAGCGGGATGCTGTGCTGCATCAACGAGGGCATTGCCAGCAGAGATGGAGAAATCATTGTCCCTCTCTAATGGACACTTATCAGGCTGCACCTGTAATACTGTGTTCAGTTTTGGTCCCCACAATGCAAAAAGGTGTGCACAGACTGGGGAGGGTCCAGAGAAAGGCCACAAAGATGATCAAAGGCCTGGGTAGGCTGACGCCTGAGAGAGAAAGGGATTCATTCAGCCTTGAAAAAAAGAAGGCTGAGAGAAGGTCTTATCATGATGTCCCAATATTTTTAGCATGGCTACAAAGAAGATGGAGACTCCCTTTTAACAAGGAGTCATATGGAAAATATGAGGGCTAATGCGTGGATACAAGTTGCTCCTGGGTAGATAGGTTACAAGAGAAAACTTTTTCACAGTGTGAACAATTCCAGCCACTGGAATAATCTCCCCAGGCAAGTGGTGTATTCCTCAGAACTGGACACTTTCAAGAATCAGCTGGGCAGAGTGTTAGGTCTTCTTGTCTAGACCATGATTTTGCAAGAAAGGTTGGACCAGAAGATCCCTGAAGTCCCTTCCAACCTGGTATTCTGTGACTCTGTGGTACTGTTTCAGTGATGAAGTTTCTAATACTTATGCATTTAGTTGATTTATTTAAAATTAATTTATATATTTAAAAATGTGGTGTAGAAAGCTGAAGATTTATGAAGAAAAATATACAATTGAAATTTTGTTGACAGAATCTCTACATTCATGGAAAAAATATCTAAAGTTAGGGTAAAGCCTGTTAGAGGAACAGATGAAAATGGGACTGTACTCTAGTCTTCTCTTAATGGACAATGTAATGGCGTCCTTCACTTCTGAAATTTATAACCACAGTAAACTGTAATATCCCTAGTAAGCACAGCAATCCCAACTAGTTTTTATTTTCATCATAAATGACTAAAGCCAAAAAGTGACTACCTTGATTTCAGTATTTCTCGGTTTTAGTAGATGACAGGGGAAATGCTTTTTGTTATTGTCTTTTTCAATTTCAATTACAATTTTCTGGAAAGAACAGCAGCATCATTCCAGTTCCCTGAAGGAGTTACTTTCTCATTTGTTACATTTTTATATATAAGTTACATAATTTGCTGTAAACATTCATTTATCGAACTGTATCCTTATTCAACTCACAAAAAGTAACCAGGTTAATCTCTGAAAACACAGGAAATCTCTGGCTCATCAAGTGGGTTTTAGTACTAACTTAAGGGCAGCAGGCCCAGATCCTCAGGTCTTCATTTTCTTTTTATCTTAGTATCTCATGAGATGCACATTCAGAATTTGGTTTGGTTTTGTTTGTTTTTTTTAGGAAAAAGTTAAGAAGTGCAGACAGGTTTGAATAGCCCTTACCAGCTGGTTAGCTAGGTTTTTTCTAGTGTGGAGCTGCTAGTTGGCTGCATTTCCATGGGATTAGTTTTGGGATAGCCAGGCCATGGAGGGAGTTTGAAGCTTGGTAGCTCCTTCATATGAAGCTGTAGGAGCTTAGTCATCATCTCAGCTGCTCTTTCCCAAAAGGGGACAGAGAACACAAAACCAGACCAGCTGTCAGTACTTGGAAATAGTCTTCAGTATCAAAAACCATAGAAAAAAAAAGTATGAAAAATTGAATTTTCAGTGTTCCTTTCCAACCTCCAATGATATTTAGGTACCTGCTAAGTCTCTTACGCGTTCTGGATGTAGCAGAGAGGAAAGTGAGGATGCAGGCTAATCTTCACAAGAGCACTTGAGCTGGGCAAAATCATGCAAATAATAATGGCCCAAACTCTTAAAAATTAAGAGTTACACACATGTAAACAAAACCTAGCTTTTATTCTCTTACCCGTGTTCAGGCACAATAAAGTAAGAGTAAGTAGTAATTGGTAAGATATGGAATGTTCACACTGAAACTAGTTTAGATTTACCTACTCAATTTATCCTTATAAATATAAGAAGAGAAAGAGGGTGATAGAATTTCTTCATAATACTACTACAATTTTGTAAATTTTATCATTCTTTATCATGAGAACTTTGGATACAAGTTACCTTGCGATGCAGTAAGTTTGGAAAAGATACAACTTTTTTTCTTGTCATCTTTAACTCCATATAGTAGTTCTTCCAACAGTCAGGTCACGGGCTGAGTTGGTCCCAGAGAATCCATTCTTGGAGTCTTCTGCCCTTTCCCGAAGAGATGGGACCAAGTGTGGTCCAAATCCTCAAGTCCTTCTCTTCCCCTGCCTTACCAATGGAAGAAATGAAAGGCATAGGGAAGAGGGGTGGGAAGGACCTCCTTTCACAGAGTGGAAGCTGATGATCTCAGGTAGGGGTGCAAGGGTGGCATTGAAAAGAAACTGGAAATACTGGCAGGAAAAGAAAAGGACCTTAGAACTTTATTGTGATTTTATTGACTGCTGAATTTGAACCACCTTCATAAAGTACTTACAAATTCCTTGAGTTGGTATTAGTATTCTTTCAATGTGCTCTTATTTAAAAATAAAGCCATTAAATTGTTAAATTATTAGAAAATATTAGGACTGGTCACATTCTTCATGCAGAAAATTCTAAAATTACTTCAGTTTGTGGGAGTCCCTTATATTTTAATTATGTGTTGTATGAGGCCGTAATGAGAGGATGACTCACTTTTAGTGTATTGCATTGTACCACTGTGTGGCAAATTAACCTCAATACATCCATACACTTGGATATGTATGAGTTCCCTATTAAAAGGAAAACATGTAGTATCTATCAAAGATGGCACACAGTGGTATCTGAGTTGAGGTGTGGAGTAGAAAGGGTCAGGAGAGAGGGTAGTATTTGATAGTACTTTACTTCCTTCTAAATTGTGTTTTGTCTGCATGAAGAGATAACATTTTCTCTAACATGATATTCTACAAGTCTTTGTTGTGGTTGCTTAGACTTTGCAGTGAATGGAGATTAAGGGTCATGATTCAGCAGGAATTACACAAAAACTTAATATGAAAGCTATCTGCAGTGTCACACAGAATCCTACAATACAGTGATTGCATGGCAGTATTACTAACACTTTCTGACAAGATTTCTTGCCTTTGTTCTCCTTTGTTCAAATGCAAAAAAAAATTGCATTAGGCACTTCTGAGTAACCACAGGTCATGGGGCTTGTCTATCAAATGTGCTCGTCAGCACGGCGACTGCAATTTGTAATATTTTTTTTTCCCACAGTTGGAATGCTTTTTTGTGTAGCATTTTAAGTCAAAAGACACTGAGGTCATCTAGTCCACGCTCCAATGCATTACAAGTCATAACATTTCATCACTTACTGCTGTATCCTGAGTTAGCTTCAGTTAGCCTAGAGTATTATCAGACTCTGGAGACTAAATTTTTGTTTGTCACTTAATGATGAATAGCAGGGAGTTGATTAGAAAAAAATATGCTCAGATGAAAATACTTGTTTTGCATGTCATGTTCTGCATAACATCTTGAGAGGATGCCATCTGCTTCTGAATAAATAAATAAACTGGATTCCTATTAAAAGAGCTTGCTTGCAGAAAAGCAGCTTATGTTTCAGTCATGTACACATAGCCCAGCTTTGGTAATGTGCCCTCCAAACACTTCCTTCTTGCAACCTCTGCTCTTCCCACCAAGTCCCTTGCAGATTGTTATGCCTCCCTGAATGCCTGAGTGTGCTGACAATGAAAAACTGTGTGGGCTGGTTATTAAAACTTCGGCTGAGGTCATCCTAATAAAGGGCTTGCCTTTGCTGTTTGTAATTTCTTCCTTTAGCCTCCATCTCAGCTGAGGATGAAAGTAGAGCTGGACTTACATGATGCCTCGGTAGACCTCTGCAAATCAAACTCAAGACTTTCTCTTGGATGTGAAAGATCAGGGGTATAAGGGGCTTGATGAATACAAGAGAAGAATGAGGATTTTTTGAATTGCTGTTTCCCCCTTTAACAAAAAAGGATTGGTTTTTTTTTATTTTGATATGATCTTTATGTGATTTGTTTTTGTTGCAATTGTCTCTAGACTAGCATATCACCAGAGAGACTTCTTAATTTTAAATGTGTCAGGCTGAGCTGTAGTCTGGAAAGATACCTGCAGGGAGATCCAGTGTGAAGAGATTTTAAGATAAAGGTCTCACAAACACACTGCCTTTTTTTTTCCCTTGTATTGTCTAGGCTGTGAAGTTCTGCAAAAGTAAGGAAAATTTTAAGTGTCTTCTTCAGTTTCATTCAGTCTGTTGTATGCAGCCTCTTCAAAATCTTCATTCTGTACTGTTTTCTTGAAAAGAAGAAGAAATACAGTCACAGGTTTCTATTAGGCAACCCAGCGCAAGCCATACTTTCCCCACTATTAAGTACTGTGGTTAAACATTAAGTAGAAGTGCTTCTCTACACTTGCTTGCACAATGTCTTTTTTCCTTCTATCTGCCCCGCTTATCACTCCTTGGTTTTGGCTGCTTGTTCTTGTCCATATCCTTTAATTTGTGACAGCCTATTTAAGGGGACTGAGCATGGACTGAAACCAGCAGGCAACTGGACAAAGCAGAACCTTGAAACTGGCAGTGCTGCTAACTGAAGCATGCCCTAGGTGTATTTTGAAAAGGTTTAGTTCTCCTTTTTTTTCCTCCTAAAAATAGCTGGTAAAGTGGTGGGGAGAGTTACCAAGGCTGATTTCTTCACTGAGCAAAAGCCCTTATTACAATGAGTAGAGATACAGAGATGACTCTGAGGCCCCCTAATTAATAATCTCCGAGTTGCCCATAACCTGTTGCAATAGACCAGTCTGCTATCCCCTTATAGGTGCAATCTGTGTCACGAAGCAGCTTCTTCAAATACTGGCAATATGTAATACATGATCATAGAAACCTCTAGACTCCTACAGCAGTGGAAGGATTGCTTTTTATCTCAACTCAGCTAATACAGAGCCTTTTAAATGACAATTTAGTTTAGCCTTTTCCATTCTTTGCATTGGCAGCTGTGTCCCTGTGGATGATAAGAACGAAGGTACCTGGCTCAAACCTTTGCCTCAAATGAGAAGTTGGTAGTTCAGACCCAGCAAAATGTGGCCTGGGCCATTAGTCTGTGTAACTTCTTGGAACTGATGAAGGAAGTTGCCTTTTGACTTAATTTAGAATAGTGTGATAGCAGGTCATAGAGAGATACAGGCTAAACAAATTTTAAAAGGCAGTATTTAACAGGTAAATATGTCACTATTCTTTACTCACCTCTGTAATAAGAGTAATCACCAAGATCTAGCAGTTAATCCAATGAACAGGATATATTGGGTTGTATTTGGTTATTGAAAAAAATAATGTGGTTCTATCTTGTGCCTAAAGTTCTGGGGTTTTTTTGTTTTGCCTTTCATCATACATTTTGATGTCCTTGTGAAGGTTGTTCAGGGCTTGTTTAAAATAGTCAAATTGAGCTTGTAAACTGTATTCAGACCTTGTTAAGTATTAGTCATGCTTGAATCAGTTGATTATTTGGACATGTAGACTTCCAGTCTTTGTTACAAATCTGGAGAATTTAAGAGGTCAATTAGGAATTTTGAAGCAGGTGTTGTTACCAGGAGGGAATTCTGTGGTGTATGCTCTAGAGTAGATTTAGATCTCTTGGGGAGTTAATGTCCATACTGGTTCTGTCTTTAGTAGTGCTGATTTCTACCAATAGCTTGAAACTAGCAAGATGGTATCTATTTATAGTAAGCCTGTTACTCCAACACATTTTCTCCAGTTAAAAATACCAAACATCTTAAGTTTAAGAGCTGTGTAGAACAACATGTCACTGTAGCAATAAATATTGGCCTTCATTCAAAATACAATAGCATTGAAACTCGAACTATGCATGTGGAAAGAAGAATTTATTTTTAAACCTCAGGGATTTTGTATGGGCTACAGCTTGGACTCAAAGAGATGCTGATCATCTTAGTCCTTCTTGTACTAAGGCAGAATTGAGCATTTGTTTTCCCTGACACAGGTTGCATGATCAGTTCCTCAAATATACCCATAATGGAAATTAAACCATCTCTGACTCTCCTTTCATACTACTTTTATTTGGAAAGTCCAATTCTTTTCTTTCCTCACTATATTCTAATAGGAACAGGTCCAGCCAATGCCATTCAGTAGTGATTCTTCCAACAAACAATTAATGTGTGACTTGCACATGCTGTAGAACAGTGTCAGATCTCGACATTTACTCCTTATGGACTAAAAAGACCCTAATCTGTTAATCTTTCCTCTTACATATTGTTTTTAAGTCTCTTGACTTTGTTGATCAGCCACGAACAGTCCAAAATGTCTATTTCCAGGTACATTTCTCAAAACTGGATTGTTTCAGCAGATAATCAGTAGAATGTATTGTCATTTGCACATGTAAAGTTTCCTTATCAATGTGCCTCTGAATTGGTTGTTGCCTTTTATATATTAACATTTTTAATGGATGTAGACTTCATGATTGATTATTTATCCCAATAATATTTCCTATGTTTTGCTCCATAATCTGTTATTCCATATTTTAATGCAAGTTTTATTTTTCTTCCATGCAACTAAAAATTCTCTTTTCAAGCCGTCTTTCAAATTCAGCTATATAATTTACAAATGTGATACTCCCCTTTTAAACATTTGCAGTCTTTCCAGTTTAATGTAATCTGTTAATTTCATGAGTGTAGTTTCTCTTCCATCGTCCGAGTCTTGATTTAAAAGTAGTGCCTAGAATTAGGCCCAAGACAGACCTTTGAGATGAAAAGTAATTTTAATTCGATAGTGTGTGAATTTCTTCATGTATTTTTCAATTATTCATATACCTTGCTTCTCGACTTCCAGTGGTTATTACCCTTTGTGAATAATTCCTTGTTTTGCCACCGGTCTCAAAAACATCTCTTCTCTTTTCTTCCATCTTTACTCCTTATCATTAGGCTTTTTACTTGATTTCAAGCAACCTGTAGAGGAGGTTGGTTGCAGGTGTGTGGGTGTGTGTGTGTGTGTGTTGGTTGTGCTGGTGGTGACGAAGTGTTGTGGTTTTTTGGGGGCTGGAGATTGTGTCTCTTCAAAATTGGGTGGCCAAGAGCAGGAGCGAAAATTTTATTGAATAAACAACAGCAGTGGTCCAAGTATATTACAGGGAGAAACATAATACTGCCATTGGGGAGGGTTGCACCAGTGTCATTCCCCCATCAATTCCTATAACCAGTGTTCCAGTGATCTGTGTCACAGCACAGCTTTTTGGCCAGGCTTGTCTAATCCAGCAGCTATGACCTTCTGAGATTTTCTAACCTTGTTTTGTTGTTTCTAAAACTTAGGGGTGACATTAACACCTGTGAGACTTCCTAGAGTCTGACGACTTCCTAATTTTATCCTTGTAAAGCTAAAAAGGTGCCAAAGACAACCCACATGGTTCGCAGCGCAGTTTAATACCTTATTTGCTTCCATTGCACCAATATATCACTATGTCAAGAAAAATATTTCTTTTTTCTTTTCAGTTTTCCTCTTTTTTCTTTTCCCTCAGTGAGTTTCCTACATTATGGTTATGTTTTTTTGACTGGCACCAGAACGGCTCAGCATTTTGCTGTCTCCGTGCAGGACTGGGCTGTGCTCACTGCCCTACTTCCTCCCCTGTAGAAGGGAGTAGCCTTGTGACCTACCTGGAAGTTGTGACCCACTCTCCTCTCCTCCTGCATGACCTCTGGGTGATGGCAGCCCCCTGAACTGTCCCACATGAGGTTTCTCCATCCCGCTATGCAGGGCAACCTTGGGCTGCTTTAATTTATGCATGTCTCAAATTTTGATCGAGTTTAAATTGAAGTGTGTGCTGTTCCTGAATCAGCTAAAAATTTTACATGTTTTGCCTATCAGATGTTAAAGATCACTCCTGTTTTAAAGATCAGTGGCCCAAGATCTGTAGCTGCCTTTGCTATGCATTGTTTGCTCAGTCTGGTCAGGTGATGTTGTTTGCAGATATTTGCAGCATGCAGCAAATTCACTTCTTTCTTACTTTTACGAATTTTTTTTCTCCGCACATACAATTGCCAGTGTTTGTAGTGTACTGACTCTTTCATTGCACAGTGACCTGCAGTTTCAGTAGTTGACACTGCTGAATCAATTACACTTTGTTTCATTTTTATCTCCAGACTTTCCAAAAAACTATGCACAATGTTTGAATAATCTGAGTTCTATGCTTGTTCCTCATCGTTTCACAGTGACAATCCTTTCTTTTCCCACGTATTTCCCAGTGATCCTCATCCTTTCTTTTAAATTGGTGCCATAGTTATTTCAATCTCTTTTTCATGTGAAGAAGGTAAATGATTTATAGATTGCTTTGGCTATAGGCATGTGAACTAGTAGCCTTGTTACTGGGCCTTAGCTCTTGTATATTAAGGCTGTTATTCAGAGGGTGGAGGGAAAAACACATTCTCAGAATATCTCACAGATTTGTATAATACTAGAAAATGTATTGAAATAATGACTTCCACATTAATTTTATCACTTCTAGCTTGACATCATACAAAAAAAGTAATCTTGTAGTTTCATTTTGTTTGCTAGCTGTACGGAATTATGGAAAATGTTTTTGGTCAGACAATTGCCTGGTTAAGATATAAAAAGAAAGAACAAATCATAATGAGTGAGGTCGCTAATTATAAACTGGCAGAGTTTCAGTTAAGTGAATTCTGTTAAGAACTTTTTCTGTCCGGGCTCTGTCTTCCTGTCTCAGGCTTAAAGAAACAGCATGTATATTCTAAAAATCCACTTGTCCTTGTCTTCAAAACCCATGCATATTTTTCACTTTAAGACTGTTAAAATTATTTATTTGGACCATTTAATGCCATAAGCAGTGAAGCATTACCTGAGACTTTCCTGAAAACCTTTGACTCTCTCTGGTTTTAAACACATTCTAGAAAGTTGACAAATCTAGCCTGTGTTGGGTTTTTCTTGTTTGCAAGGTAAATAGGACCTCAGGCTTTTAAAGAACCAGCTTCACAGGGTCACCACTGAAATGGATTAGAATACTTCATTGTTAAATTTAAAGGAAAATTCTCTGTGCTTTAGAAAAATATTGGTAGTTTTTGTCTTTAATATTTTCTTTTCAAGATACAAGTAAAGACCACCGGATTTCAAGTGTTTGTGCTAGAGTTTGACAAATAAAAATGCATATCTCACCACTTAAATGTAGTCTGCAGTTTATGGGCTATCACGGGATGTTTACAAGGATCTTTATAGTTCTGTAAGAGGTAACAGTTTGCTGGAAGAAAGAGGCAAAATGCCCTCAAGAGCAATATACTTCCTAAGAGGTAGTAGTCCAGAAGGTTTGGAGTGTAGAGTGCTACTTTTGACATTGGACAGTGACAGAAAATGTATCCTGGCTCACTCTGTAAATGAGAAAATGGTCTTCATTTACAGGCTGACCAGAAATACTTAATTTAGGGCCTCTTGTGCTTGCATGCAATTGCAGGTTTGCTTTTTCTTTTGTCAGCAGCAAATCTTTACTGCTGTGTGAAAGCTGCACTGGGGTAGCTTCCTTCTAGTGCACCTGAGAGGGAAGTGGTGTAGTAGAATTCTTAAATGTGAATTTTCTAAGGTGAAATATTTGTATATTTATTTCACGGTGCAATTTGTGGTGATGCGTACACAAAGCAGTAGAAATATATTTGAGATGACATGGAAAATGAACTAAATTGTGTCTAACATTGACTTTGTCTAATATTACCTGGCCCATAAAATTCCAGAAACTGATGCCCAGTTCTGGAATGACTGCTTCAGAGACTCGTGCCTTGTAAATGCACAGAACAGGATGGCTACTGGTGTAATACATATCCAAGCTAATTAGCATCTTTTGTGGTCTAGAGGCTATAATATCCATAGAAACAACCAGTAGGAGGCCTGCAGTTAGTGGTGCTCCCCAGGGAGCAGTACTGGCTGCAGTCTTACCCAACTTGTTTGTGAATGACCTGGATGAAGGGCTGGAATGTACGCTCAGTAACCTTCCTGACAAAACTGGGGGGAGTGGCTGACACACCTGAAGGCTGTTCTGCCATCGAGCAGGACCTTCATAGGCCTGAGAGTTGCGGAGAGAGGAACCCAATGAGGGTCAACAAGGGTAAGTGCAGGCTCTTGCACCTATGGAGGAATAACCCCAAGTACTAGCCCAGGCTGGGGACTGACTCCCTAGAGAGCAGCTCTATGGAGAAGGACCTCAGAGTCACGGGTGACAAGTTGACCATGAGTCAGCAGCGTGTCCTTACAGCCAGGAGGGCCAGTGTTATCCTGGGGTGCGTGAGGAAGAGAGTGGCCAGCAGGAAAAGTGAGGTGATTGATCCTCTGCTCAGCCCTGGTGAGTCAACATCTGGAGTGCTGTGTCCATTTCTGGCTCCTTAGTACAGGAAAGACAAGGAGCTGCTGGAGGGGGTCCACTGGAGTACCACAAAGATGATTTGGGGTCCGGAGCATTTCTTATGAGGACAGACTGTGGGAGCTGGGCCTGTTTAGTCTGGAGAAAGGAAGACTGAGAGATCTCAATAATGCATATAAATATCTCTAAAGTGGGTGGGTGTCAACTGGATGGTGCCAGACTCATCTCAGTGGTGGTCATAAACTAAAACACAGAAAGTTCCACCTCAACATGAGGAACTTTTTTATACTTGAGGATGGCAGAGCTGGAACAGGCTGCCCAGGGAGGTCATGGAGTCTCTTTCTCCGGAGACATTCCAAACCCACCTGATGTGTTCCTGTGTCACCTGCTCTAGGTCACCCTGCCTTGGCAGAGGGGTTGGACTTGAACTCCAGAGGTTCCTTCCAAATGTAATGACTCTGTGAATAAATAATAAGGGGTGCGTGTTATTATATCTCAGTTAAATGAAATACACTTTAATCAACACTGTTTGGTTTTTATTGTCAGTATAATAGGCTTTTGCCCACAAAATTTACAGGATGGACTATAGAATGAAGTGTTGGGGCTTTTTGCTGAACTCGGGGAGAATTCAAGTTTCATTGCCTGAGTCTGCTGCTCTGAATTAAAACATGAGTAAATCTAAAAGGGAATGATCTGCATATCTCCACTGTAAATTCAAGACTATAGAATTTGATAAATTTGGTGAGGTATTTTATTATTTGGCTGAGACTTGTTTTGTTTGAGAGGTTATTTTGGGTGGGGTTTTGTTTTTCATGTTACGAAAGGTCAGGATAATAAGATACCCCAAGTCTGTGTCTGTTAAGTGTATAGAAAATCCCTCCTTCTCAGCTATTCTGCAGTCTTGTCATACCAGGGATCTGAGATCAACATGAAGTCATTAAGAAAGCTCTTTAGGTTGGTTGTAAGTGCTACAAAAGCATCAGGTTGATCTATAATCCCTAAGTTTTATGAAGACAGTTAATATGCTATGAAGAGTAATTTCATTCATGGGCATTTGCTACCTCTTCTGTTTCTTTTAGTCTTCTCATGATTTTTCTCAGGTGATTATTGAAAAACTCCGTCTTGTGGGAGAAAGGCTCAATAGCAAATCATTGAATAATTTGTGACTTAAAAAGGTGTTTCAAAAAGGAGAAAAAGAGACTTTTCCCACTATTTTCTGAGAGCATCTCATCAGTGCTTTCCCATTACACTTCTGAAATTACTTTTCTGAGCCTTGTTTCAGTACATAATATATATAAAATAGGTATTTAAATATAATAGATGGCCTTTACCTCTAGCTGGGATGTAAAGACCATCTTGTTTACCTTACAGATTATAAACTTAACAATTTTATAAACTTCTTCCAGTAACCTCCTGTACTGGGTAATTAATTCTAGGGTTCCTGAGATTTCAATTTTTGGCTTAAAATAAGTAAATGCCAAGGACATAGTAGTGTTTCAGTATCACTATCTTATGTTTCGGAGTATATGGGTATGTTCTTTCTTGCAGAGAGTCTTTGCTCGTTTCCAGTATGAATTTTCATTAAGGTCACTGGCATGTGTGATTTTTCTCATATTTATAGTTGCATACTTCTGATAGTTAATTGTTTTATAATAGTGTATGATAATTTACCATATTATGATCTCTCCATAAAGGAGCTAATATTTCTTCAAAGCCCTATTTTGCTTTTTTAATAAAAAGTTGAATTTTACTTGTGGTGATGTGGATGTGTTTTAGGGTGCTTTTGGAACACCTCTGTCTCTTTTTTCCTTCTTTTTTTTTCCTCCCTCCCCCCCCCCTTTTTTTTTTCCCTAAAAGAGTAAAGTGAGTTTATTCTTTTACAGTAGAGGCAAATACTATCATACTGTTCTATGCTTGTTGCTACCCAAACAAAAAAAAAAAAAAAAAATTGCATGATACCTCAGAACTAAGTTCAGATTTATACTTTTTTTTCTGTATATTATCTTCACTTTTTCTGCCCTCCTGTTTTAGCTTTTCAATACAATTCCCATAGCATGGGTTTGGGTTTTGATACTAATAGGTTTTTTGGGGTTTTTTATTTTTACTTTTTCCCCCCTGCCCCATATTTTTGGCACTTACTGTGTAACAGTTTTTCACTTGCTGTGAGGTGAAAAGTCATAGGGAACGGTAGTGGGATAGAAATGAAACCTGCAGAGAATGTTACTCTTTGATTTCCAGATTACTTGAGAGGATTTAAGCAGTAAAAATCTGCAAGACAGAAAGGAACGCTATGTAAGAGCACCACAGGCTTCACTGAGTGTAGATTTCTGTAAACCATTTCCTGGTTTGAAAGCCTATTCCCTCAAACCTGCCTAAGTTTCCTGAGCAGAAGACATTCTGTTTCATCTGATGCTTGCTGTTCCACAGCCCCCTTTTTTTTGCCAGTCACTTACTGTCTAGGCCTACAGAAAGATGTTCTGTGTTTTGTCTCGGTTCCATCTTTAAATATTTAGATTTCTGTGGGATGTCAGTATTTGTGGTTGGTCTGTATTTAATAGTTTTTTATACTTGCAACCATTGCTAGACATTTTAAATTGTGAAGCAGATGAACAGCTAAAACGCAAATATTTTAAAGTTTGGAGGGTATTTATTTTCTTTGTCTGTGTATCTTCCTCTCAAAACATTGTACATTGTTACAAACCAAAGGAATTCCATAGACAAACACTCTGTTTTACCAGATGGGTTTGCCTGAAATACCCAGGATTCTGTTACATTCATTTTATTGCAGTTGTTACCAGCACAGCAGAAAGTATTATTCTATCCTTCAATGCTGTCGTGGTTGGGACTTGCCGAACCTTGGTGCTGCCATAACCTTGCTATTCTTACCCTCTCATGAGGTTATGGTCTGGCAAGTGTTACAAGTTGCTCTGGCCTTTTTTGCTATAAATCTCATGTATATACTCATGGAGTACTCTTAAATGTTTCATTTGTTCTATTTATTTATTTCCTTGTGGAACTTCAGCACTTGGAACTTTCAGTGGGAATGTGAATACTCAATTTGAATGACTAATTTTCAAAATTAATCAATTTTTGGATGAACATATATATACTGGAAAAGTCTGTGTGCTTCTGATTATTTAATTTGATTATATGCCATTTTTTCTGTTTTATAATAATACAAATATTTACTTTGTCATATTTTGTGAAAGAAAATACGTCTTTAAGTGATCACATTGTTAAATTAACCAAGAAATTGGTCTGTACTAAGAGATAACAAGCTGTTTTTGAAATACAGGTTATAAATGTAAATTAGATGAGACAATGTTAAATTACTTTAATGAAGTTTAATACTGAAATCCACATAGTAAAAGAATCAATTACACTGGCAAAATTCAGTTTCTCTACAGAAACCGAATTTAACAATAATTGATTCTTTTGAATCATAAATGCAGCTCTGCTAAGCAGATGAGAAGGAACACTTTTGACTGCAAATTAACACCTCTTAGTATTATAGATGAAGGAACATGTTTTCCAGGAAGAAATTTTTAAAACAAAAATAAAGGTTTACAAAGAACTTTGTGTGTGTGTTCACACAGGTGAACTTGCAATGTCTGATGATTAGTTTTTGAAAAGTGTAACAGGGAGTCATTGCTAAATGTCACATTTTTGGGGGCTGGCTTTGTTTTTAGCCATCTTACTTGCAGTATTGAAACTTTGTGAAAGTGATGAAACTTTATTAGCTTGAGATTTTAGTCTTTTAAGAAGAGGAGGGGCAAAAACCTCAGGCTATTTACCTATTATCCAAACTCAAATTACTAAAGAATAAATGGAAGGAAAATGTCAATAGCAGAAAATTCTGCAGTGACTATTTAGTTTGCATCAGAGGGAATTATATGGTAGAAATGTATGGGATGTCAGGAATTCCCATATCCTGAGAATGTCGTGTTGCTCTGCAGTTTGCTTTCTGAGTATCTTTGCTGTCAAAGGCGATGGAGCCAATAATCTGCTCCTCACACAAGCCTTTGTGCAATGATTTGCAATTTAACAGAGCTTTGGCCTGTGTATCAGAGATGTGCTTTTGCTATCATTGTCATTTATAATCCATTCAGACTTGGCCACCTTTTATGTCTTTCTAAAAATGTTTGGCTTTGTGCACACTCAGCAAAACCCTCTTCATTTTTTATCCATTACGTTGCCTGAAGATCGCCTACACTGAGCGCAGTCTGGCTTGGAAATGGATGTAATGATGCCTGCAGATGTTTCCTACTAACATGATGCTACCAGCAGCAGCAAACAGATCTCCTCAGCATGTCCTTAAAATGATACTTTGTTTTGTGAGTAGATTTTGTTTGGCTTTGAAGTGACTGAGTTTTTTAACCAGCTCGGTTTGCTTTGGAATAGCTGGACCTGGGGCAGCTGAGGCTCTCTCTGGGCAGAGCAGGTGGGGAAGGGGCTGCTCACCAAATTGCAGCCAGCTGTGGCTGCCTCTGCTGGCCAGGGGTGTCTCTGTGCCCTTGCTGTGTCCTTTCCATGCCTGTCCTGCTGGGAGCCCATCACCTCCTGCCTGCCAGCCTGGGCCAGCTGCTGTCATCTGGCAGAGGGACGGAAGCACCGCCAGCCTGGAACACGCTCCTGCAACTCTTGTTCAGCTACTGAACACTCTTGTGGCTCATGAGGATATTTCCCTGACAAAGTATTCCTTGATTTTGTGGAGGAAAAAAGGAGGAAACTGAAGGCCCCTCAAGAGAGAACTGGCTCTGCTTTGGCTGAGACTCACGGAAAACTAATTTCCTCCTTCCCTCTCCTATATGCTTTGTATATCAGTTAACTTCCAGCATTCATGAGTAGCTAGTAACACTGGGCAATGCTGGATGAAACAGGCAGTAGCAGAACCACTATAAGTCCAAAAATGGGAAAAAATACCCTCAAAAATTAACTGCTGTTATTGCACCTCAATAAATGCAATTTGCCAGGGAAGCATGGCACTCTTAAGCTGTATATATCCACTCTTGCTATTGTTTCATCAGATAGTCCAGACTCCCCCAACGTAATGGTCCACACTTAAATGCCAATATATGAGGGGAATCAGACTGGCTTTACTTGTCTGTAACCCTGCCAAATTCTAGTTTTAACACCAAGCATTGCAGAAGGTCATCTCAGAGAATGATTCCTAGAGTTAGCCATAAACTCCCTTGGGCATTCCAAAAGGTATTGCACAAAGTTTATCCAATAACATCACCCGTATTTAATTTAGACAGTATTTTGGTTCTACTGAAACTATGGAGATTAGCAGTTTTCCCTGATGAATGGCTGTTCTTGTTCCTTACCCTTGAAGAAAAATGGAATTGTCATTTTTAATCTGATCATCTGGGAGTTTCCTTTTACTTCAGGCTATCTTTCTCATCATTGTTTTGAAATTGTTGGAAGGCTGTCATTTCTTGTACCCAGTCATAGATCCAGTCTTCTGATTTGGAAGTATTTTGCAAATAATGTATAAACCAAGAGTCATTTTTACAGCACTGAGATCACTGCAGAAATTATCGTTTCAGACTGGAGACTGTAATCAATAGGAACATTTTTACAAAGACCTTACATAGCATGAGACCCTAAGCTTTATGGCAGAGGTGCAGACACATATACTAGAGCTGTGGATGTGGTTTCTCATACAATTATTCAGGCCTCTCTACAGAAGAGGATTCTTTCCCTCCAGGGTTGATTCAAGGACACAGGCAGAGCTCTCCCCATCATGACTGAAAGCAGCAGTCAGCTGAGAATCCAGTTGTCGCTGTCCCCAGTTTGCCAATCTGCACCTGATACCATGGATCCAGGTACCTTGTCTTTGTATTCCAGCTTGTTGAAAGGCAACCTCCTTTAGGTAGCAGGAAAAAAAGGCAGAAGTGTTACACAGTGTGATCACATATACATCACAGAATGCTAGGAAATGGGGTTGGAAAAGACCTTTGTCATCTAATCCATCCTACTTCCCCCCAGACTGCTCCACAGGTACCACTGTTGATTCAATCAAACTGTTTTCACATGCAGAGGAATCCATCAGGGTCACTGAGAAACACTTGTAGCTCTGGGGTTACCGAATGTGCCAGCTAGTAACTGTTGTGTCAGTGTGCAGGAATAAAAGCAAGAAACTGCAAAATGGAGGTACATTTTCTCTGAGGGTCATCTGGTGGAACAGAAGGTGTTTTAGGCAATGTGATGGAGTCAGAATACCATCTGCTTTTGTAGATGCCCTCGGGACATCAGAACTCTTGATAATTCTAGCTGGTCAAGGATGTAGTGGAAAAGAGTTTTATGAGCAAATTTTTCATTGAAAATAATGTGCATGTCTCTGGAGATGCTTGGGTTGCTGTAGAACATTATTTTGTCTGTGAGAACTACAAAATGGGGGGAATTTTTGTTTTCAGTGTTTGACTTGAGTTTACTCGTTGAAATGTTTGGTTGCATCAGGACATTATAAGGCAGCTCTTGGGTGTATAGTAGGGTGGATTGCAACACACAGCAGTGGATGTACATTTTTTTAAATGGACTGCACTTCACCTTCTTTGCTTATGAGTCCTGGTTATTTGCTTTGTTGTGTAGTATGACTGTACGGGGCTGTCAGTGCTAGCTCATTAGTGAGCCTGTGTGGGACAAACGCTTTGGCTTTTGTAGTGGAATCCTACCAGAAGAGGGGGGTGGTTTTTGAAGGAAAGTACTTGTTTTAAGTTGTTGTTTTCAGTTGCTTTGTGACCACTGATGTGTAGTTTTTTAACTTACCAAAGCAGAGCAAAATCACTGACAGACCCATTCAAAGGGTGATCTAGAAACAGCACGGGCCTGAATTCAAGCCACTGATTTCCCTTTACCACATAAAGAAAACATATTTTCAATTAAATAATTTCAGTCTTTCAGCTAAGCACATGTGGGGCTAAAGTTATGATCAATTTTAAATGTAGCATATAGTGCTTAGTTTCTTCTGCTTCAATTTTAACCTTCCTCAAGGAGAATACAGTGAGTTAACTGCTGTATTAGTGTTGGCAAATTTTGTTGTTTCTTATTTATTTTTGCTACAAGTAACGTGAAGACTATGGATTAATGTTCATACACTGAAAGAATTGAAATTACTACAGTTACTCCAGTACTAAATGCTAAAATTATATTATTCCTGAATGGATACAGTCAACATTCCTTTTAACAATAGAAATTGCAGCAGAAGTAAAGCTTTAAACAGACAAGCATAGAATCTTATTTAGAAATTACTACTATTTATTAGATACACATCTGACACTGTTTTGAAGCAGTATTTTTACTTCAGAACAGTTTGAAAACTGATATGTAAAAAAAGTAACTCTCAAAACAAAAGAAACACCTGTTTAGGTTTGTTGTGTTTCCGATTTACCCTCTGAGCCAAAATCCAGTATTTGCCCACTTCTGCATTTGATGAATTCCTACTTCATGGTCTTCATACTGGGTTTTCATATTTTACAGGGAACATACATGATGAAAAAGAAAGGGGAATTTTGAACTTTAAACCTTAACCATTCGGAAAGGAAAGGCTTTGCTTCCTGGCTAGTATGCACAGTGAAAGACTTATCTTGGGGGAGAAGCAGTTGTTAGAGAACCACCCAAGGTGTAACAGTTTGAGTCTCTGTCTGGAAACAAAAGTGTTTGATGGGCTGGTAATCATGGAATCATTTAGGTTG
>WBMY01002487.1:2500-17500 GCA_013397315.1 Donacobius atricapilla
CTTTGAACCAAGAGCCTCTCCCTCTCATCACTCCCTCCACAAGCCACAGCCTGGAGAATTTGGCGCCATTCAGCCACGGGCAGTGATGGGAGGCGCCGAGGTCTTTCTGCCACCTCACGGCACTGGTCCTGTGGCTGGGTACTGGAACGGGTACAGGAATCCATCTTTCCTGAAAACTCTCTTTTATTTCCTGAATTTGCGGTGCTTATCTGGGTCAGGCTAACCCAGAGCTTGGAATTTCATGAGAATGTGCTTTTGGTGTGATGTCCTGTGCAAGCAAGGGCTCTACTTCAAGAGCACCAGGCTGAAGTGTACAGTGGGAAATTGTTCTGTAATTTTGTTTATACTTTAGGTCCTGAGCTTTGCTGGTGGGAGTGGTTTTAGGTCTGTGTGGTTCCAAATGATTTGTTTTTTCTTCAACCTCGGTCCGATTTCATGCCAAACCTCTGGCACTCTCCTGGTTGGCACAGATTTCAGATGCTGTTTCTACTGAAAAAAGAGCAAACCCTTCACTTCTTCCTTTACTTGAGGGATTCTCCTTTACTTCCTGACAACTCTCACTTTCCTAAGTGAACTTATCAAGGCAAGCAGAGAAAGAGATGAGTGTTGCTTGTTCCCTTGCCCTCTGGTCATGGCTGCTGCCTACCCCAAATCCTTGTCAGGGATTCTCTTTAAAACGACCCATAATAACAAGTTTTGTGATCCCAGACTGTAGGCACTGTTTTTTTTCCCCTTAAATTTTGCTTCAGCTTCCATGCTGTTCGTTTGAACCTTTTAGGGTCTTTTGGTTATCGTTCAAGTCCTGGGATCAATGTAACATGAAATTATTCACTTGTCAAAAGCATTTCATCCAGGAACTGCGGCAGCAGCTGCCCTGGGTGTTTCTGGAGCAGGACAAGGATGTGTTCTGTCCTTGCAGCTCCACCCGGGTGTCTGCAGGAGCTGCTCTTGCTTGGCTTTTTCCACTGGCTCGGAGCATCTGGAAAATGGGTGCAAATGCTTTCCCCTCCGTGCTTTTGCCATCACATCCTCCCTGAAAAGGGCTTTTGTCAGGCTGTCAAAATACATCTTGTCCAGTGCCAGGTGCTGGTGTCAGGGCTACGAGGTGAGGCATGAAAGTGCCTGAGTGTTTCCCACCCTGCCGCTGAGGCCCCGGCCTGTGGCACCCCTTGGAAGGCTTGAAAGGGACACAAATAATGATGCTGAGCATGACTGGGGGCGTTTTTCCCCTCTCTCTCAGTGCTGAAAACAGAAAACACTTGTGATTTCCTCTCAGCTTCTCCCGGTACCTTCAGGACTTGCTCACCTTGCTTCCTCCCCCAAGCAGAACACCCTGCCCTTGGTCCTCGGCTTCCCAAGCAAGGCGGGGAAGACATCCGCATATTCCCTACACCATTTTTCTCTTTAGTGGGTATTAGCAGATGTGCTTCCAGCAGACTGACTAAGCACAAACAGGCTTTTAGAGCGGCAGGTTCATGAACCGGGGTGGCCCTGCTGGCGCTGGCGTACCCAGCTCCCCTCGCCACCCTTGCCGCGCCCCGGCCCTCCACAGGGCCTCCAAATCTCCCTCTCCAGAGTTTCTGCTGACTGATTTATTTTTTTCCCCCCTCCTCCTTTTTTTTCCTCCTCCTTGCCATGCCCACAAGCGGCTGTGCCTGGGCGCGGGGCTCGCTGGCTGCTCCCGGATAAGCGAGTTAATATTTTGTCGTGTGCGGTGGGATAAGGCGCCAGCGCTGGCGGCAGCACCTGCTTCAGCAGAGCTGCTTGCAGAGCTCTTCAGAGCGTTGGGTCTTGGCCCACTGCCCCCGCTGGGCTGCTCCCTTAATGGATTAGCCGGACTTCAAGGAAAATCCCGCCCTGACAATAGCGAGGAATAGTGCGCTCCTTGCTCTACCTAAGGAGAGGTGCCAGCGGTATTTTCTGCCACCAGCCAGGCTGCTCAGGCTCTTTGATCCGATTTCTCTCTTCTTGATTTTGATAGTGCTGCAAAAGCCCTCGCAGATGGGAGAGGGAGGAAAAAAACCAGCCCCCAAACGCACCAGCCAAGCCACCGTTAGGTTTTGTTCTTTCTTTCTTTCTTTCTTTCTTTCTTTCTTTCTTTCTTTCTTTCTTTCTTTCTTTCTTTTTTTTTTCCCCCCAGCTTTTCCTGTTTTTTCTCCCCCCTGCAACCCTCCCCCCTGAGCCACTGAGGTGGCCTCATGGAATAGAAACTAAATCGCTCTCCTCTTGCTTTGGGCTGTTTTTCATCACTTTTTCTGTGCTTCCTGACCCCAAAAAGCAGGCTTAAGTTGCTACATTCCTCCTCCTTCACCATAGCCAGAGACACAGTTCTCCTCGTTTCAGCAGATGTGCCAAAGGTACTCTGCTCTCCCTCGGGCATAACTTCAAATTTTGGCAAATGCAAAGCTTGGACATAGTCCAGGAAAATGTTTTTGTCTCGCGAAAGTGTTTTTGTTTTGCTTTGTCCGAAAAGTAATTTATTTGAGCTTGAAATGTTGTTTGAAAGGTATTGCTGGAACTCTTGGAATTCCGGAGTTTTCTTAATTTTTCAAGGGAGCTCTCACTGAGCTCCAGATGTTTTGCCACTGACCATCAGCTCTGGAAATGGGTAGCCAAGCAGGGAAATTATTATTCCTCTCAGCCTTATCTATTCCAGAAGGCACAAGCAATGACACTGAAAAAATGTCAATTAACCTGCACTGTTGGTAACCTCAGAAGCTTCTTTTTACCTGGAAACTTTTTTTTTTTTTTTGTGGAAAAATTTCCATATGTGTGCGTGTACAAGTCTGGGTGCGCATATGAGCAAAGCCATGGATGTGCTGCTGGAAATCCTGCTGCCTTTGGTCAGCTTTGGAGGGAACTAAAGCCCAGCTGTGCTCACAGTTAGGAGAATTCAGCAGGGCTAACACACATAAAAGCAGACACAAGATCCTTCATGTCTCGGACCAAGCAGCAGGGGTGCTTTGGGTCTTGCAAAAAAAATACTGGATTGATGTGAAGCTCTGTGATGGTGAAAATATGTGGGATTTCTGCCACCTGCCCTTTGCATCCATCCCATATCCTTCTCAAGTCAGCTCATAACTGATTCTTCCCAAGCTTCCAGCTGCTTGGCATTTCTTGTGTAAAATAATTAATGGTTGTAGGGAATGGAGAGATCAGCTTAGGGACGGTCAAGCCTGGTCTTGGGCATTTGTATACAGGTACTCGCGTGCAGTCAGGGTGCAGTAGCAGTGTCAAAGGGGAAAAAAAAATGATGAATTCTATGAAAAAATATTAGAGAAAACGTTTTACAAAGAATATATAGGATATTTACACCTGCAGATATAGAAGGAGGCTATAAGGAGGGTCCAAGGTGGCTCCTGTGTGGGGACAGGGCACAAGAAAATGTTGGGACTAAAAACTGGGCCAAAAGTTACCAGTTTTGAGTTTGTTGCTCAAATCTCCAGCAACTGAGAGCACAGCTGTAGGAAACTTGCTCCAACTTTTCCAGCCCTCCCTGGGTGTGGTCTCTGGGAGCCGAGAGGGACCTTTGGACCAGTCTAGGATGGCCGATCCCATGGGATCCTTGTGCAGTTGCGTTCAATCCTGGAGCCATAGAACGGTTTAGGTTTGAGAAGCCCTCTAAGATCACTGAGTCCATCTGTTATCCCAGCACTGCCAACTCCATCACTAAACTGTGTCCCTGTGCGCTTCAGTTCCCAACAAATGCCCACATAGCAGTAAATAAAAACACAGAAAGGGGGGAAAGGATGTGTTCTGGGACAGCATTTCATGCTCTGGTATTTTGAGGCCTTAGGAAGCCACAGTGTCTGCCCTGGAAATTCTCGTTCCCTGAGCTCTGTGCCTCGCTAAGATCCCAAAAACTGCTTCCTCTACCATCAGGGTAAGCTGGGAGGAAGCTGCTGGTTCATCCCTGATTTTAGAGCTTGTGGTACAGACCACAGAAGCTGCTGAGGACCAGAACAGTCTGCTCCAGCTGGCTGGTTCCAAACACACTGTCCCCTCCTGTGGCTTGGAGAGTGATGTGCCCTGGGATGGTGACTCTGCCCTGACAGCCTGACCTCGCTGGGTTGGGCTCATTTGGGGTCTCTATCCAAAAATTATGGCACAGGAAAACTGGGCAGGGACCAGTGCACTGTGTTGTTGAGTTTTTCATGCTTTGGGTTCAATGAGTGGATGTTTCCCTGGAAAGCATTTCCGCCAAAACCCACCCAGAATCCTCTAATTTTACATCAAAGACAAGGTTCAAGAAAAACTCTTATTTAAATAATGTGAACTGAATAATACTGCAATGAGCAGAAATACTGATGATAGTGGTTCCTCTGCTGCACTTTGTGCCTCAGTCCCAAGTCCAGGACTCGTGTCTGACTATGGAAAGGTTATTTTGAAGTGCAGGAGCTTGGACAGAGCCCCCACCTGCCGGGACAACAGGACAGGGGGCATCAAGACAACCGTGTGGAATTGGAAAGATGAGACCCAACCCACAGGACTGTGTTGGAAGGTAGCACACAGATATATCACAATTACACTTCTCTGAGACTGGAAATGCTGGGTAATTGTCTTTCCCTGCCAGTGTGCTCAGGGCGCTTTACAACAATAAATTTCACCAGGAGTGCTGAAGAACAGAAAGCACAATAACGGGAAACCTGCTGCTCCAGGAATGCAAGGAAACGAAGCTTTCATGGAAAAACTGGGGTCGGGGTGGGCAGGGTGGTGGGGCCCAGGGTGCTGCCTCGAGGCTGGAGCTCCTGGCAGCGGGTATGGATGGGGAGAGGAGGCAGGGCCAGCCCCCAGCCCTCTGGAGCACTGTCCACCCTGCCTCTGCAAGGAGGGGAAGCTCGGGGCTGAACATTGATTTAGGGCAAGGACAAAGTTCTCTTTGCAGCCAAAACAAAATTGTGTGCCAATCAAAAAGGTGTGAGACAGGCTGTTGTTGACCTCTAGGGAGTATCAGAGGACAAAAATCCTTGGAAGGAAATTCAAAGAACAGCCTCCAGGGAAGCCAAGCGCTGCTGGAAATGCTGCAGCACCGCGGTGCCAGGACCTCTGAGCATCCACACAGCCCTCCCTGGAAGAACACCTCTAATATTCCATCCTGTGGCTAGAAAACATCTTCATCTTGCTTCCTAAAAGGCAGCACGGGTTGAGATTTGAGAGATTTTGTGCCTGGATTATTGCAGACCCTCCTTTGGGGAAATTCAGCTCCAGCCCTGCCTGGGAGAGGAGGAGAGTGATCTTTTCTCTCTTCTCTCCTCTCCTCTTTCCCCTCTCTTCTCTCCTTTCTCCACTCTCTTCTCCCCCCTCTCCTCTCTCGTCCCTTCTCCCTCCTCTCTCCTCTCTGCAGTGGGTGATGAGTGCAGATCCTTCCAGCAGGTGCCTGTTGTTTTTGAGGCATGTCCTACAGCAGGACCTTGATCTCACTGGGGCCTTAATAATAGCATGACACCAAAAATAATCAGAATATATTCAAAAATGGACAGGAGAGGGTATTTGGCTCGTTTGCAATGGCCATTAGATAGCTGATACTTGCTGTGTTTGCTCTCTATGCTTCAGAGCCATCCATAATTAGAACATATTTTTGTAACCTTATCTTGGAGCAGATTTGATTTTTAGGAAGGAAGAAAATGTCACTAAATCATTATTATTCATGTGACAAATCCTGAAGGGTAAATTTTTTTTAAACACCACCTCTATCAGTCTCTCCCATGTCACCTAACTTTTATGCAATAACACTGTTCCCTTAGAGATACCGTATAAAATATCTCTCACTTCCCAATATTATTCATAGAATTCCCATTATAGAACATTGAAAACCCAGATTAGAAGAGTACAAGAATATTTTATGACCAGTTTGAAAATGCTGTTACTGCTGCAATAAATTAAGAAGTTAAATTACTCCCACATTGAGTATTGATATACTGTGCATGGCAGAAAAATTCCTTTGAAATATACTGTACAATACATATAGAGAAATTCCAGCCCCTTTGATGGCTGCCAGCAAAGGGGGTTGTGAGGACTTGGGGGTGGGGGACTGGGTTGCCAAGTTTGGTTCTTAAAGCAGCAAGCTGAGCAAAGGCAAAATCAGAGCTGCAAAATTTTATACGGATAATTGGGGATATTGGGATGTTGCATTTAATAGCCAAGTCCCTCATTCTTCTCACATTCTTTATGAACTCTACGGACAGGATATTTTCTGGGCCAGCAGACCCAATTTCCCATAATATGATTTTCCCTTGGTTATGTCTATGTGGACATTTATTTGTGGCCTTTACCTGACCACTGTGAATGTGTGATGTGTATATACCTCTTTTATATTAGGTGGGGTTTTTGTTGGGTTTGGTTTTTTTTTTTTTTTGGTTGAATGGTCATTGAAACTCAAATCTTTGACTGCCAAGGGAAAAGCAGAAAAAAAATTGGGAATGTTAGATCCAATCTGGCTGGTGTGATATAATTGCTTTTAGATATAAAGACACTCAAATAATTAATTAAATTAACTTTTGAGCTTTATTTCTAGTTGTTTGTGTTATTGGAGTGGTGTAAAGCCACCAGAATGTGCCAGATAATTTTGATGCAGGAATTTATGTGCACAAATTGTCTTTCTTTTTTTTTTTCTGCTTACAAAGCCTCAATTGTGAAGCATTGCACAGGGAACGGCACTTATACGAAGTGGTTGTTACAACTTCAGGTAAGAGCTGATCTTTCTCATAAATTTCCATGTGTTGTCTGCTGGGCATTTTATTAAGGAAAATAATTGGAGAGATTTGCCTGCTAGACCCGATTGGCAACCAAACCACCTATTTTGCAAAAAAAATGTAACAAAAGAGCCCCTTTTGCACATTTTGCAGAGGAATCCAAAGAGCTGCTGCAGCACCGGCAGCGTAAGCAGCTTATTGGGGTTTGCCAAGAGCACAGCAAATCCAGGCCTTGAGTTTACAATAATAATTACAGTGTATTCTGCTGATTGCAATATTCTGGCCCAACAGGGCCTGTTTGACTAAGCTGGCCCTGGAATCGAGCGCCTACAAGTAATGTGATCTATTTATTAACGAGTGCTTTTTACAGGAGCGTCCATTCGGAGCTCCCTCGTTATTCCACAGGCTGGGAACGGGCTTCCAGCAAGAGTCGTTCACATAAAACGCATCAGAGGAGTTATTTAAGCACAACGCAAACCCCGATTAAGCCCTGGTGTGTGTTTTTAAAGGTTGTTCTTGGAGGATTTTCCCTGCCAAGCAAAGCCAGGCGACGAAGGGCAGAAGCCGAGCAGAAGGCTTTTCCCTAGGCGCGCCAAAGAATTCGCTGGAAGATCAGCAGCAGCTTTCTGCAAATCCCCGAGCTTAGGCGTGCTCGTTGGACCCTTGACTCTTCCATGGAGTTGGCGCTGCTCAGACGAAGCCCAGCCCAAGCAGGGAACCGCTGGGCCCGGCGTGGATCCGGCGCCGATCGCGGCCCGCGGCGCCCGGTCTCCGTGCACGACCACGTAGCAGATCGTGTACTCGTTTGTGCCATTTGTGCCATGAAGTAAAACCCATCGGAGCTGGAGCAGAAGGGGTGCTCGGAGGATCATGGGCTCCCGGCATGCCCCGTTCCCCTTGGAAAGGCGCTGACTCACTCCCCGAGCAGTCGGCGTTGTGTGCCATTACAAATGGGCTGGTTAATAGGCCTGCATCCATTATCATTAGTGCATCTCAGCACGCAGGTACATGATGGGGCCTGCCAGCGCATTTGCTCCAGCTCACTGAGCCAGGGGCCATGCTCCATTGCAAATGAGGATGAGGAACACCTGCTCCAGGGTTTTTCGGCAGACCGGAGTCATCCTTCACATCTCATGCAACACTTGTTCTGTCAGAATGCAATGCTGGCACCGGCCGGAGCGGGGCTGTGCCAGGCGTCCGACTGAAGATTAGACACTTCCCTTTGGTCTCCTGCTCAAGTTCAGCTTAGAGTTATTTATTTTTATTTTTTTTTTTTAATCAAAGAAAGCATTTAAAAATTTATCAAGTTCGTATTAGGCATTCAGTCATTATGTTAGGGGTTTAAAAATAAAGATGGGAAAAAAGAAACTTTGCTTCAGAAATTAACTTTTTTTTTTTTTTTTGGCAATTAGGATGGCAGCATAAAATATTTATTGGGTCTGATAATTTTATTCACAGTGCTGAGTGTTTAGATGTGATTTTTTGAGAGAGGTTTTATTTTTGGAAAATTGACTTGCTTTTCCTCTCCTATTTTTCTTTCTGGCCTTCTGCAGCTATTGCCAGTGTTTACAAGATTTTCTTTTTAGTTGTCTGCACCAGGTGACCCGAGATGTGATACTGGACACTAACCAAAAGGGGGAAAATATGACAAAATATTGCCTTTTCCAGGCACATGTCTTTCCATGCAGAGGCCTCTGCTCTGGCTGCCCTCCAGAGCCAGGACAAAGGCTTTCCTCATCCTGCTCCAAAAGGCGCAATGCTCGCTGCCAGCCCAGGCTCGTTTGTTTGAGGCACTGGAAATCAAAATGAAGGTAAAAAAACCAGTTGGAATTTGAAGAAGCAGCTCTCGAGGTTTGTAATTTACCCTGAAGGGCGCCGTGAAGGTGGCAGCGTGTCCTTCCCGTCTCCCTGTCCTGTGTAACGGGGATTTTATGGGCACCTCTGGCTGCCAAAGCTTCTCAGTCCTCAAAAAAAAGGAATCGTGCAAGTGTGACCAGCTGGGAGATGCTGTCAGGCTCATGCACATCCCCTCATCCCAATGGACCACTTCCTGCTGGGAAGAGTCCTCCAAATCACTCCCCGGGGAACTCCTTGATGTCCTCCAGTGACAGTTCCCTGGTAAGGGAGGAATTATCTCCTGAGTCAAGGCTGGAACTGAGCTGGGGCAGGGGGACATTCCCTGCCACATCCTGGCAAAAGTGCAGCACCAGCATCCACTCCTTGGCCAGAGTCCTCTTTGTCTCCCAGGAAAGCAGAAGGAATGGGAGTTGCTGCTTCTCCAAAGTTCAGGGAATAAAATCTGACTCTGGGCTTGGAACGAGGCCTTAACTAAGAAATTCCTGTTTGCTTTTCATGCTTTTCTTTCTTCAAGAGTTATCCTTTCCCCACCTTTCCCAAGCCTCCCATCCACACTGAAGAGGCGTTTGGTTCTGCTCCCAGAGCCTCCAAGAAAATGACAACTCTTCCAGCAGGAAGCCTCATCTGGTGGAATCCAGGTTTCCGCAGTGATGAAATGATGCTGGAAGTTACAGACCTGTTGGTTTGGTGCTCTGCCAGGAAAGGGGAGTCCTCAGTTTGTACTTTAGGATCCCAAGCCTTGTCTCTGCTTTATGCCACAAAAAAATGCTTCCCAGGATCCACCCTTTTAACCCTTTTAGGAGCTCTGATGCTCAAATGGAATCTTGGACTCTCATTCCTCAAGGTGTTTCTTGGTCCCTCCTGGGTTTGGGTTCCTTTTTTTTATGATTTAATGACACAAAAATGCTGCAGGAAGCACTGATGTGAATGCTGGCGGATTAGAGGTTAGTGTTAAACTTCTGAGGTTTCCTATATTTTCCATATTATTACACAGCAATATTCTTGTTTCTTCTTTGATTCTGGCGACTTCAGAAGGTCTTTAGGGCTGTGCTCACCCAGTGCCCTTGGACTGCTGCTGGAGATGTCCCTGCCTTCCCCAGGGGACTGGGGGCTGGTCACTGATAACTCAGTATCACACACAGCAAAAAGTTTAAAAGTTTCATATCACTTTGTGTAAATTTTAAGGGAGACAGAGATAAAAAAAAAAAAAATCTTCATCTTTTGAAATGCAGTTGTGGCATTTTTTTTTGATCTGTGACATAGTTCAGCAAAACCAAAATGGAAAGAGTTGTCCTATGAGGTTGGAGGGACCATCCACCCACCCAGGGCTGTTGGGAAGTGACGAGATCTGCAGTGGGAGCTGAGGGAAAAGTATGAAAAGAGACCGAACACAGAGAAATCTCACAGATTGCAATGGGAAATTTGGGAAGCAAAATACTTCCAGTTGAATTTAACAGACAGTTAGATTAGTATTTATCCTTTTTTTTTGGTTTAAGGCAAATTTCCAGTGCCTTTTGAAAGATTTGGGTTTGATGGGGCTTTTGCTCATCTACTATAATTTCAATTTTAATTTTTATCCATTCACAGAGAGCTGCCCAAATTTGATGTTGCTGCAACACTGGAAAAAAAGAGGTCCTGGGGAGGCCAATTTTCCACTCATGCAGCTCTGAAAATCCTGAGTAAAAGTTGTTTCAGAGGGATGGGAGTGATGCAGAATAGGGATGTGTATGGTTGATGCAGGCTAGATATGGGGATATTTTAATTAGAAGCATGAGTAGGAAAATTAAGGTTTGGGTTGCACTTTTCAAGGAGTAACTAGAAGAATGTCTGGAGGACTCTAGAGGAAGCAATCCCTTGGGATCAATCTGTAAGTCTGGGTTTGGGAAAAGGCAGAGTCAGGCAATGAGAGACAAGCCTGATAATTGTCTGGGGATGATAAAAACTCTTGGTTTTCTCCTGTCACAACAGAAATAAACAATATTTTCCTTTTTTTCCCCTGCCATTCCATGGGGAGTGCTGGGTACCTCCTGGGGCTTTCACCTCACACTGCAGGGAAGAGCTCCAGAGGGATATATGGAATATTATTATGGGCTTGGAGTGCAGCGGCGCACCCTTGGTGCTCAGAGATTTTCTCCCCCAGTACCCCAAACTCCAGGTGTAGGCACCACTCTGGGCCTCAGCATCCTTAAAAACATCACCTTTCAAAGTTAATTATGCAACCTGAACGATAAACATTTTTAAAATACCAGATATCATTTTTAAAAGCATATTTATTTAATCATAAAGTTAAATAAAGCATATTTAAGCATATCAATTTCTTGAAGCCCAGGGTGTGTTTACACACTTTGCTGACTGAGCAGACCTCAATATGTGTTTTTTAAATCCCAATCCCATCAGGGTGTCAAGCAAACAGCACCTCCGCCCAACTCCCATACACTTTAAATGCATGGATGCTGCTGGATTTAGCTGTTAGGTGGAGAAAGAGCTGAGTCTGATTCAGAAATTCCAAGTTTATGTAATTCCTAACCTCATTTCTTGTGTTGGGCTGCAGCCTTGCCCTGTGATAACCCATGCCTTCATCGCAGTGATGGAATGGCTGCATCCAGACGTGCCAGGGAGGCCTGAGCCTGTGATGTGACAGCCCAACCAAACTTTGAAACCACATCTCTGGAGGTGAGAGGCTCATGCATTAACCCACTTGTGCTGCTACATTTTTAAAGCAATTTTTTTTTTAACACCGAAAAGAAGAAAATCATCCTATATTTTGGAAAAATAAAAAAAAAAACCAACAAAAAAAAACCCAAAACAAAAAGCATCAAGGATTGAAATCGATGGTGCTGACAGAAATTCAAATGCAAAGAGAAGTTGGATTGGGTATATTCTGACTTATTTTGGATTGGGTATATTCTGACTTATTTTGGATTGGGCATATTCTGATTTATTTTGGGGAGGGGCTGTTCAGCATCCTGCTGTTTTGAGGCGCTGGGAGTTGGATGCCAGGGCGCTCCTACCCCACTGCCGTGTGAGAACACAACAGATCTTCGCCCCAAAAAGCCAAGTTGAGGTTCTGGCTGAAGGAACACGTCGTATGCAATATTTGGCTGGTTAACCACTTGTTCCTCAGCTATTTTCCCACACTTTCTCTCCTCCCTTCCCCACAATTAGATTATTTAAGTACAGACTGCAATATTTAATACCAGATTTCAATGTCCTGCTCAGGTTTCCCTATCACCCGTGGCTGGGTGCTGTGAAGCTGGAATATGGGGAGGGGATCGGTGGGCACTTTTCCCCATTGAGGAGCAGGCTGGGATGCACCGTCACCTCCTGTCCACAGCTTGACCAGCCCACCCGGGGCTGCCCCACTTTCCCCAAGGAATTTTCCCGGTGCCTCTGCAGAGCCCTGTTTTCGTGAGGCACATGGGTGGAGACAGGTCTGAGACAGGGAAACTCTTATTTATACATGTGGCCTTGTCAGGATTTGTGTCAAAGTCTCTGGAGATGCCCTCCAGCTTCCTTAAATTTCATTTTTTAATAATGAAGATAATTTTGAGTTTTACAAGCCCCCAAAATGTCTAAAACTAATAAACATTTTATACACGTGTCAAAAGATGCTTAAAAAGCAGCCAAACCGCGGATTTTTTGACAACTGAGGAGGGATAACAACAAAAAAAACCCCACAACACGCTCCTTGTTTGCCAAGTTCCTGCAGCCTGAGCAAAATTTTTAGAGCTGGGTCACAAACCCGGGATTAACGGAGCTTTAATGGAAGTGCTGACACTTCCTAAAGCTGGAGTAGCCCTACAACAACCCCCCCCATCCCACTGCTGACCCCATCCCTCCTCCCCAGTGCGGAAATAACGCAGCCCTTGAGGGAATCCACACACGGAGCGGGGCGGGGGAGCTCCCCAGTGCTCTCGCCCTCCTTTCTTCTTGGAGCTTGCAGGGAAGGGATTTGGCAGGAGGATTTGGCAGCCTGGCAGCTCGTGGGGGAACAAAAAGAGCGGCTATCAGTGCAAACCGGAGCGGCCTCTGTGGCTGGTGGCCACCCAGCCACGCTCCAAACGCGCAGCGCTGGGTTTGTGGGGGGCTTAGGAGGAAAGGCTCTTATAGCCACCATCCCAGGGTTGTGGTTATCTCCCGTTGGAAATGCCGCTCTCTGATGGCTTTTCGGGAGGGTTTTTGCGTGAAACAGGCCGGGTGGGTTGGTTTCCCGGCGTTGCTCGGGGCTGAGAAGATGGATTTGGGGCTGCGTGTCTGTGTCCAGCTCCTCTGCGAGGTGCGTGTGGGGGTGTGTGGCAGCACGTAAGCGAAGCCTGGCTGGTACACAGCAGCTGGCTCACTTTTATCACCAGCTTTGCCATAAAACATCCCATTTTAATAATCAAATTAGAGCCGAGGCAAACCTGCGCAGGTGAGAGGAAATCTGTGAGCGTGATCAAAACCACATTTCTGATTCAGGACGAAATCGCGGGCTACAGGGAGGTACATCTGTAAATTATACAGGAAGCTTTCTTCAACAACTGATTCACCCTGACAGTTTTACTGGAGTATATGAAAATTAGTATTAAAGATGTGATATGTAGGCTTCTTTCCAGGAATTCCAATCTGGTTTCAATAAAATGAAAACACTGATTGGAAGTGAAGTTGCCTTCCGGTTTTGCCTTTGGCTATTATGTGTTCATTCGTGAAATGACTGAATTCCACAACTACTTTTAATATTCACCTTTTGAGTTCATCTCCCGTACTGGACACATTGGAATGATTAAAATAGCACAGGCTCCCGAAGCCGGATTCTCTTTAATTTGAAACAGCCTGAGCGCTGAGGACGAAGAAAATATTAAAAAAAAAAAATGAATGCTCAGTAAAGTCCATCCTTTCTTAGCATCCAGTTGCTTCAGTGCGTGTTTAGGGTGGAATACTAATAAAGAATCGGATGAAACATCCCTGAATAACCGTGAAGGAGCACAGTTCCGTGCTCCCTGTCCCTCCTGGCGGTGCCTGCTGGCTGGAAGGTTTGCGTGCTCCGGTGCTCCGGGTCTCTCTGCGCCGCCGTGCCTTGGCAGCTGCCTGGCCCTGCACATCAGTGCCACTGCATGCTCGGCTCCTGCCAGGGACAGGGCCTGGGAAAAGGGGTGCAGAGCGGAGATTTGGGGCCAGCAGATGTAAATATTGAAGAGATCCGAGGTTTGGCAATTCGAACTGTTGCGTTCCAGCTTATTGTTCCGAGCGGCTTTTGCACGCTGAACCTGCGGGAGCTCCGTGCCAGATGAGCAGACCAGCTTCTTGCAGAGCATGAGTGATTTTATGTGTTGAGGAGCTCATAAAGAAATCCAAATTCCCTTGGATTTGCTAACACCTTCCAGACTGAGCTTGGTGTTTTGAGGCCATATCGTCCTGGAGATGGAAAAAACTGGATCTGCTGCTGGTTTTAAGGAGGATCTGGCTGGACCAGCCGTGGGGCAGAGCTCCGTGTGGCACTCAGGGTGTTCACCTGGGCTGCCATGACTTAATTGCAGTCGGTTAAACAATTAAATTTCCTTCATTATTTTATGTGGAAAAGCTGGTGCTTGTACTGGTGGCAGTGACCCCCTCATAAATCTCCCCCAGGGCCTTGTTTGCTGGGGGAAAAAGCCCCACTCTTGCTCCCCATGGCACTGTCCGTGCAGGTTCCTCCCTGCTCTGGGGTTGTGGGAATCTTTGATCCCCTTTTTTTCAGGGAGTTTAAGGAGATGTTTTCTCCTCAGCACCACTGGAGCTCCCAACCCTGGGATCCACCACAGCTGACCCGAGCTGCTGCTGCGGACTAAAAGGACATCTCTAATAAACAGTAATATTAAAAACTTTAGCACCTCTGTGGAACAAAGGAAAGCCCAGGGAAGTAATTTCAGCCTGTGTATTCAGTCACCTCTCTGGCAACCTCTGCAATGAGTATTCTGGCAAGTTATCTCGCTGAGGGAGAGCCTGACTTTCTGCAGTTGTCCAAGGCAATCTTTGATTAAATTTTGGATGCCGCTACTTAGACATCCGCTCCTGTTGCACTTACCATATTTTGCAAAGAGAAGGCCTCTGTGAATTGAAAATTTCTGGTTATGTGCATTCAAGGTCATGCATAAAACAGCGTCTAGGATCACGGAAAGTTGAGGAATTTAATCAAAATGCTGCTCTATAGTTTGGTGGTGTTTTGTAGGATTAGCAGGGGCACCAATAATGCTGTCAATGCAGAGCTCATTTGGACACTTGTGAATTATTGAGCCGCAGAGCAAACCTCAGCACAGCCTAAATCAACAGTTTTCCACAGCGCTGTTGGCAACAGAAGTTCCTGATGGCTCTTCTTCTACACTGGAGAGGGACAAAACTGCAGTAGGAGGTTTTTTGGGGGAAAAAAGCATTTGCAGGCTTTGGGATATCTGACTTGGTATTTTTGAGGTGCACCAGAAAGAGGCTGAACAGC
>WBMY01002487.1:22500-23631 GCA_013397315.1 Donacobius atricapilla
TAATACGTGTTTTCTTTCCCCAGAATAAGACAACTTAGTAAAGGCTGATTAGCCTAGGGAGCTATGTGACTTGAAGCAATGAACTTCCAGGAATGGCAGCCCGTGTGCTGCTTCTGGGCCATAACGTCTACAACGCGAAAATTTAGAAGACTGGATTTAAAATTCTTCTCCGAATGCAATTTTTTTTCCCAGTGAAATTTCACAAAGAGCCACGTCCTGGATGCTAACACGAGAGCGATGCCTTTCCTGGCAATGTCCTTGCCTCCTATTAGATAATCAATTAGTCTCAGAACATTAAAAAGCAAAATGCTGCAACAGGATTTTCCACCAAATTCAAAAATATTTACTAAAGGATTTCATTGCTCCTGTTTATTTACATGGAAGCCTGAAGGCCGCACAACATAAATGCTGCTTCTCTGGCACCAGGTCAGCTCTGCAGCCGCGGCCCCGGAGGACATCTGCAGTTTCTGGGTCGCAGTGGTTCCTTTTTGCAGAAATTTGCTCCCAGAAAGTAATGAATGAGCCCATTTTCACTTCGACTGGGGCCTGCAGTCTACGGGAGACATTAGGAGCAATTTGTAGTCAACGTGCAGGTCTGTTCCATCTAAAATATTATCAATGAGCTTGTCAACCCGAGCCTTAACCTTCTTTGTTATTTTCATCTGCTCCTCTCTCAGATGTCTCTCCTCGTAGCCATAACCTCTGAAGACTGGCAACAGGATGTCATACACCTGTTTTGCTCAAGGCTGGGGCTCGCAGCCCCGCGCGAGGTTGTGTCGGCATTGGCTCGCTCGCCGCTTTGCTCAACGTATATGTCAGAATGTCAGATGATCGTTGTTGTATCTGCAGCTGTTGCATGAGCAGAGTGCCAGGGGCACAACTTTCCTGCAGTGAGCTTTAATTTGCTCTCCCCTCCCTGAAGAGCTCCCGCGCTTCACCTTGCTGCTGCAGCTGGGGGAGAGCTCAGCCCGCGTGCAGCTGAGGCTGCGGCACGGGAGGGAGGCAGGGAGGCAGGGATGGAGGCAGGCAGGGAGATGGGCAGTGAGACTGGGAGGCAGGGAAGGAGGCAGAGAGGCAGGGATGGAGGCAGGGGTGCAGGGGTGGAGGCAGGGGGGCAGGTGTGGAGGCGGG
>WBMY01002487.1:40850-55723 GCA_013397315.1 Donacobius atricapilla
TTTAAATCACTGACAAGATTTTTCTACATTTTCTGTCCAGTTGGTCCAAAATTTGGTGTCTGCACTTGGTTGCTGCGCTTTCCCTGTGCAGGCTGCACAGCAGAGAGCATTTGGGAGAGCAAAGTTTGCTGAAGAGGGAGCCTGGAACAGCTGCCAGGGCTGACAACTGAAAGGCACGAGTGGGGACAAAGCAGAGCAGACGGAGTGATGTGGGAACATTAACACTTGGGAGGGACTCTCTTCCTCCCTCCCCTCTTCCTGAAGAAGGGAAAGAAGCTGGCTCTTTGTCCAAAAAAAAAAAAAAAAAAAAAAAAACAAACACACATCAGTTTTTCAGATTGAAAAAATATAATTTCTAAATAGGAAACAGCAAATTTTGATTTAAGCCACATTTAATGTAGAAAGTCCAGGTACTAATATATGATTTTTTAGATGAAAGTCAGCTTGAAGACAATGATGGTAATTTTTTTCTGTTTTCAAACATTAGTTCCCCTCAAAAAACTCCAGGTGACCCTACCTATACTATTTCTGATTAGCATGAAGTGCAAGATTTTCATACTGCTGAAGTGAATAAGTGTTTAGCTATTGATTTCAAGGGCAGCAGGGCAGTACAACTTCACCTTAGACATTTTTTCACCTGCTTTCAGCAAATAATACATCACAAATGTCTATTTNGGAGGGACTCTCTTCCTCCCTCCCCTCTTCCTGAAGAAGGGAAAGAAGCTGGCTCTTTGTCCAAAAAAAAAAAAAACAAAAAAAAACCAAACCCACTTAAGCGTTTGCTTGACCTTAAAACATGTGAAAAGATTCTTTCCATCTTCATCCATCCCTATGGCTTTCTGTTACTTGGATGTGCATTTAAGGGAATAAATGCTCATCTCTTTGATCCCGTACTTAAGGAAGATGAACTGTGTTTTTCCCTCCCTGAAAATAGGAAAATCTGTTTGTTGTGTCACAGCTGTGCCAGCAGATTTCCAGGAAACTGAACACGGTGCGTTTGTGTTTAGTATTCGGGGGGTTGCACCACCCCTTGATTAGCAGGGGAAGTTATCACACGGAAAAAGTGTGCAGAGATTGTTTTAATCTCCTCTTGCACCGGATTGAGAAAGGAGAAGGATTAAAGTGTCTTAACCATAAAGCTTGGCAGCAGTTGTGGAAAGCAAAAATGAAAATAGTTTAAGAGAACAGTGCAGGCAATAACTCACTTGGGGGGTCGGCAGAGGACCAGAAGAAGTGGCCAGACTGACATCGCTTGGTTTTATTAACTCATCCATAATTAGCCCATAGCTTAGATACAATTTAGCTTGTGCCATATGGGCTAATATAGTGCTGAAAGTTACCCCCCATGCAGGTGACAGTCTGTCACACTGAAGGAAGATTAGCATAAAACAAACAACAATGCACCCTTAATGACAGTGGCACCATTTGCCACGCCATACTTGAGGATGGGGAACCACGGCCATTATAACCCCATCTTCAAGATTTTATTAAGTAGAAATAAAAGCAATGTGTACACAGACCCCCCCTCCCCTTATAACCCAGTGAATCCTTCCTTCAGCTGGCAGGCAAACCCGTTGTGTGTTTGGGCTTTTTCAAAAAGATATTATTATTTAAAATATATTTTTTTTAACGGTAAAAATACCTGGTGCAGGAATTTATTCACAGCTTTGCTGGTATGCCTTGGAACAGTGTGTAGAATTAGCTGCTCTAAGTAAAACATGTTGGGCAAATGCACCCTGATGGTTTGTGCCTTGATAAAGGTGGAACAGAGCTGATCTTAAATGGAAATAAAAATGAGAAAACTCCACTGTATGTGCTCATCAACTCGATTAGAACTTTTTAGAGCAGGTATGAATCTAACAATGGTGTAACTGTGCAGGCAGCACATGTTATTTATGTTTAGTTATGAATTTATCCTACAAAGAAAGTGAGCCACTGTCTTTGGTGATTCCCCTTTTTGGAGTAGGAATCGCTCCATTAAAATGACCCCCACGCATTGTTGATCCACCCTGCATTTATGGTAATTTGCCTTCGTATTGCCAATATTTTCCTTTTTAAATCAAGGAGGAAATTTGGTGCCAGAGCCTTTCCCAAACTGTGCTGAGCTCCTGACACAAAGCAGCAGAAGCCATTAGCATTCTCAGTTAAGGCTGATCAGTCGTGCTGTTGAACCATTTCTTCTCTTCCTCCCAACATATTTGCTTTCCTGTATTTCCCAGATAAAAGGGAAGCTCCTCCTCCCCTAAGTTTTCTGGACTTTTCTTTTGAAAGGCAGCCTGCTCATTTTAAATATTTTAAATGAAATGAGTTTTGCTATGCAGACAGGAGCTGGCTCTTTTTTTTTTCCCTCCCAGCTCTCATCGGCTATTTATGTGACTCCATGGTTTTCAAATGGTATAATGTTGGAGGATGCCAAATGTCCTGCCATTTAATAACCAGTAGCACACAGAGCTCTTTTCAAAATGCCACTGCTCTGAGCATCTGTTGTTATTAAGTAAGATGATCAAATTTTGTGCAGGACTTCAATTTTGCTTTTCACATCACTTATAGAGCAAGAATAATATGCAGTCTGTGTATAGAACTAATGTGTTGGGCTCATTGAGCCAATCGCTGGGTTTTGTGTTCTGCTTTATTGCAGACTGTAAAATAAACTTTGGCCTTTTTTTAATAAATGTTATAAAAATGCTCTGTGAATCAGGAGAGTGTCAGCAATTAAAGCCATTTAGCATCATAATAATTAAAAATGCAACACTCCGGCACAGTCAGCCCCGGTTCTCATGAAAAGCCACATTGTTGGTCCTTAATAATTACATTATTTGACAGACATGCTAAAGAAGAGGGAAAGGTGCACGTTGTTAGTATCAGACGAGCAACTAATCCTTATTGTTCCTGGAAATTACTGTAGGATCCTTTGCTCTCCCTGTTTTCAGCTGACAGATGTGCAGGAATGTCCTCGGCTCTCCATCGCTTTTCTCTCCAGCAGAATCTGACTGACAACACCACCAGGGAACAGCTGGGCAGAGGCACATCATATTTTGCTGGTCGGGAAAGAAGCTGATTAGGCTATGGAGTGCCTAATTGGGTAAGATGCCCCTCATTTTCCAACTATAAAATTCAGAGAGTGTAGAGCAGAAAAGAGCGGCCGGGCTGGGAAGAGCGCTGTGTTTGTCCCTCGGCACAACTGGACCTTTCAAATCAGCGAGGTTTTTTTTTTTACAGCTGCGGTTTGGGGCTGTGCCCGAGCCCAGCGTTGTGTGGGGCCAAATTTTTGGGAAGAGATTTAGCTCAGACATAATAACATTTAAACGACACCCCTGCATCCCAGCCCGTTCCCCCTGCTTTCCCTAAGCCCGCAAAGGCAGAAGGGCAGCTTACCCCGTGATGTCCATTTTTGTCGTGGAAAAGCGAAGCAAAAGGGGAAAAAACCGCACAGATTTATGGATTTAGATTTTGGTTTTTTCCATGGATATTGGAGATGAGGGATTATCCCCCAGTTTCATTGCATTGTATGTTCTATAGACCCAATGCAATCTTCAGGTGACATAGAAAAGTTTTGGTTGCAGGACTGTGGATCCTCACCTGTCCTAAAGGGAATGGGGCCTATGGAGGTTTTGGAGGAGCATCCTCATTCTGACCTCTGGAAATCCTGGAAAACAGAGAGTGAAAATTGACTTTAAACATCCTGAGGAGACAATTTGTGCTCTCTGCTTTCCTGGGGTGTCCAAGAGCTGCTTCTGTTCCTCCCTCTGTCTCTGGAAATACCCCCAGGCCGTGGCACATTATTTTATTTTTGTTTACTCCAGTTTCAAGCCTGTTAGGGCTGGGTATTTTAACTTTATTTATTTCAGACACCCCAAGCTTGCATTGTAGCAATGGGGACTCAGATGGCGGAGTGTCCTTTTAATAAAAAGTGCTAAAAGGAACTTCCAGTCAGATCTTACAAGGCCTTGTATCAAGAACCAGTGATACTGGGACTATTCTCAGGTGGAATAAAGTCAGCTGGCATGAAAATCTCATTTCTCTAATTTCTCTTTAAAAAACCACATAGATATGGTGCTTGGGGACATGGTGTAGTGGTGGGTTAATGACTGGACTTGATGATCTTAGAGGTGTTTCCCTTAATGATTCTATGATTTTCTGATTTTTTCCCTTCACCTTGCATATTTTGAATTGATTTTAATCACCTCTTGCAAACAGTATTTGCTGTTCTCCGAAGGAACCAGCGATTCAGCATCACAAGTTTGGTGCTGCAATACAAGAATAATGAAGATTTGGGAAGTTCACAATCCGTGAATAAATAATGTCAAAACTGTTCCGAAGCCAAACAAATCAAAAAGTTCCTGAGGGCGTGGCAAGTTGTTTTTTCACATCTTCACAGGCGCTGTCTACAGGACCTTTGGCAGATTTGTTCTTCCCAAGGTCTGGAGTGATGGGATGAGCACATCCAGTGGCCAGCAGCAATGTCTCCAGGGAAGTTTTGGGGCAAAGGAGCAGTGGAACATCCCCAAAACCACTGACAAGACTTTTAAAAGCAGTGAAAGCACCTGAAAGTCCAGAGCCCCACAAAAACCTTTCTACCTTAGATGTAATTTGTATGTGTGTAACTATTTCAGTTCAAACATTAAACTTAGATTTTTAACAGATTTTGGAAGGAAATGGCCATAATTGCAGGACAGGAAGGGATTTGATTTGCTGTTCTGGACATGGGTCTTGAGTGCCTGAGGAGTCTTTAGGTGAAAATATAAAAGACGCACATTATCCCCTGATTAACCTGAATCAAATAATGGAAATAGAATTCCACCTGCCATCGAAATCATAAATAATAAATACATTATTAAATCAATAAACTGAGTAAAACAATGGATTTTAGATCTGATGTTGTGATTAGAGCCAGCTCTTTCTTTGGGACGTATTAAACCATATTCACAGCACATTCCATTTGGGTTTTTTAATGGGTGATCTGTTTCTTTTTCAGGAAGTTCACACGAAGTTTCTGAACCTCCACTTTGCCCCTTGGGGAAAAGCAGCCCGGAAATAAGGTGAAAGTGTTCTGAAAGAAATGAGGAAATCTCAAAAGGAAAAGAAAAAATACCACACATTATAGAAATGCTGGTAAATAAAATATAACCAAGGAGCAGCACGGGAAGCACTTAACCCAGTGCACACCGTTTTTCTGTGCTGCCAGCACATGGAATGAGGGATGAGGAATGTCAGGGAGGATGGGTCTGTGCATTAGTGACATCAAATTCCAAAAAATGTTAATGATTAACAGTAAAATAACAGACAACGTATTGCAGCAGGGACAAAGACATAAAATCAGTGGTAGTTGAGACCTTCATGGCAGCTGATCCTGTATATGGATTAAGAGTAGTGTTTCAGTAAGAAAAATAGCACAAATTCTTTGAAGGTTCAGTTTTGGAAAGCTGTGGCAGCTCAAGAAACCTCTGTTGTACAATCCCACATTTGGATGGCCAAGAAAATTCCAGAACCTCCCTTGGTCTACAAGAAACCTGAAAGAGAACTTTATTTTATTGTCAGAGATCCATTAATTTATGCTTTGGAACATCTGTAGGACCAGATCCGGAGGTCCCTTGGGAGGTCTGGTCTGACTTCCACTAACTGGACCCTGCACCCTCTGAGTTTCTTCCAAGCACGCTTTACAAAATTGGAGCTTTTCATCTCAGATTTGTTGGAGTGAGATGAAATGAACATTTTCATCCCAGTCCATGACCTCTACCTTGAAACAATGGGCCATCAAGGAGGTGAGGAGTTCTTGTAAATGTGAAAAACCTCAAAGCCCATCCAGTTCTACCCCTGCCCTGGGCAGGGTCACCTTCCACTGTCCCAGGCTGCTCCAAGCCCCATCCAACCTGGCCTGGGGCACTGCCAGGGATGGGACGGCCACAACTTTTCCTTGCCTGGCTTGGCTCCATCATTCTGGTGTCCTCCTGCTGTTTTTGCCAACAGGGAAACCCCAGAATCCTCCAGCTCTTTATGCCTTTCTGCAGCATGTACAAATCTCCTGAGTGTTCGTGTTCACCATGAACTTCTGTACCTCCTATAAATTATTTTTTTGCCCATTGTCAAGATCTGGAAATGATTTATTGGTGCAGTTTTTGCAGCAGGACTGAAGCCTCTGTGGCCCCTCTAGTTAAGTTCCATACAGACCCTCTTGGCCAGCTCAAAGCCCACAGCTCTTGGCGCTGCTGCCATGGCTGGGTTTTCATGAATTGCTTCAATAAAGCTGGTATTTGTAAATATGGTTTTTCATAGACTCATAGAATTCCCTGAGTTGGGAGGGACCCATCAGGATTGCTGAGTCCAGCTCCTGCACAGACCTCCCAACAATCCCACCCTGGGCACCCCTGGGTGTCCAACCCCTCCTGGAGCTCTGGCAGCCTCGGGCTGTGCCCATTCCCTGGGGAGCCTGGGCAGTGCCAGCACCCTCTGGGGAAGAACCTTTTCCTAAATCCAACCTGCCTACAGAGACATTAAAATTAGACATGCACAGTTATACTTGTACATCAGAATTTCTGCCACTCCTTTATTGCAAAGCTGCAGAAGGAGGAGGACGAGCTTTCCTTGGTTCACCATGGGAATGGATCTCCTGCTTTTAAAAAAGGGATTTTGGCTGCTTTTTGGGCACTTCCCTTTAAATTACTTCTCTAGCCAACACTGGTTCCTGCTATTCCTTCCGCACCAGGCACTAATCCTTCAGCTCCCTTCCCCTTCTCCCACAGCCAGTTTCATAAGTAGTGACAGGCTGACTGAATTTAGAGGACACAAGAAATCTTGACATTCCACTTGTCAACATTTCTGTCACTGAGCCTCTGTTCCCATGACTTATTTTTTAATGCAAATCAGAAGATGATTAGCTGTTTTCTCTCCTCATTGTGTTTATTTTTGCTTGTTCTTTGGGCTGTTTTTCATGCCTCATCTTCACTGAATTCTCTCCCATTTTTCTCCCTTCCTGTGCGTTTCTGCTCTTGCTCTGTTCTCTGCCCTTTGTTCTCAGTCACTGTTTCCCCCCCTTTTCCCTTTTGTGCCTCTCTTGCATATTTTGTGGTGCTCTATCATCTCTGTTCTTTGTCTTTACTTTTCTTTGTCTTTTCATTTTGCCTATCTTTGTTCTGTGTCCTCTTTGGTGTCTCCCTGTTCTTTGTCTTCTCTTTTTCCTTGTTCTTTCTTTTCCTCTGTCTGTCTCTTTTTATGATTCCCTTTTATCTTCGTTGTGTTCTGAGTAGGTTTGTCTTGATCTTTGTCTTTGCAGAGAACATGCTCAAAGGAAGACTAAACATGCCATTCAAACAGAAATTGCTTATTAATTATAACATGGACACACTGCTGAAGCCCAGGCCTCCCACAAAGCCAGCAAAGCAAGTCACAGGAATTTTCAGGCCATCCTGTATTTATCTGGGCTGCTCACAGGGCCCTGTGGCTGAGCACCCAGCACCTAAACCCCATTCGATTCCACTTTCCCGTCTCTGCCTCTCAGTCCACAAATCCATCCTAAACTTTATCACTGACCCATGAAGGCTTGGGTGCAAAATAACCAAAGTGAAGGATCTGGTTGTGCAGCAGCCATGAGTGAAAAACTGTATTTTGGCCTCCAATATGGAATCCACACCATCTCCACGTTCCAAGTGCTGCCCTTCCTCCTGTGGTGAGGGGTATAATTTACTGCAGATGTCTCTGACCTACATCACCAGCTCCAGGTTATCAGTTGCTGCTAGAAGGAATGGTTTAATTTACTAACCAGCTCTGCTGGGGATGCTGCAGCCATGTGAAAGGCAGGATTTTGTGGTGCTCTTGGTGCACAGTCCTGAGTTATTGTTGTCAATTCTTTCATATTTGAAAAACAAAACATCTTAAAAATGTGGAAACAGGAAAATCACAGGCAGAGGTATTTCGGTAAAGGAAGTTCCTTTTTGGTCCTGAAATAAATCTTTCTGTGATCTCTTTGAGCTTGGAAAAGATTAGTATGATCTCAAAGTTTAAGCTCAAAAAGGAAAAGTTCACATACAAAAAAAAAAGTTTAGCTTTTTGTTCATTTTCCCACCCATTTTCCCCCTCTAATAATGAATGGAAATCTCTTTGCATGTGCAATATTTGATTAATCCCCATTAAAGCCTTGGCTGAATAGCAAACCCCGGATCTTGGAGTTTGCCCTGTTGCTGCTTTCACCTTCTTTACTTTTGCTCCCTTCATTTACTTGTCCTCAGGAGGGCCCTGAGAGCCACGACACGTTGTCCAAGTGCACGGTGGATGAGCTGGGGGACGTTCCCCAGGGAAGAGGGGCTGGATTCTCTGGGGACCCTGCCGCAGCCTCTGCTGGGTCACCATTTCCCGGGGATTCAAGGGACCTTTCCTGCCCCACCTGCCTTTCCAGGCTCCTTCTCTCTTCGCTGTTCAATTGTCGCTCTCCTGGCCAGGCTGCGGTATATAAATAGAAATCTCATATCTTTCACCTGCTGTGCTCTGGGGAAGCCCCAGCACACCCAGCACATCACAGACCTCTGCAAACCGGCTGTAGGACCCGGCCACAATATTGCAGCCAATAACCTGGCTCTGATGTGAGTTGCCCAGGAACTGGGAAACGCCGCAGGTCCCCCAGAGGCTGCAGAGTGAGCCCAGCCCAGGTTGGGTTCTTTGCGCTGCCCCCTCCCCGTCGCTGTCACTGCCGGCGCCCCTGGCTGGGGTGGTGGATGCAGAAGTGGGACGGGGTCTCTTCCCACCTCTCCCAGTTGTGGTTTGGGCTCGGAGCTGCTGGGAAGGGCTGTGGGGCTCTGCCATGCCAGAGCCATCAGCGTGTGGCAGCACCCGTACCCTGCAAGCCGAAGGGATGCTCCCCTGCTGGCCCTGGCCTGTGAATTTTTGAGGAAACACAGGTGATCTCCCATTCTGCGTAAATATGCAGGAATTACAGGTTTCCCAGGCTAGATTTTTTTTTTTTTTGGTCTTAATAATGTTGATTTAAATTTTTCTTAAATATTAATAAAGTGATTTAAGACCAGGCCATTTAGGCCAAATGTACATTAAAAATCCCCTTCTATTTTCCTTCTTTTTAAATCCTCCTCCTTCAGTTTATTCCCTGAGGGAGGGTTTGGTTCCTGAACTCATTGTGAGATCTTCAAACACATAATAAGAATTAATCACCATTAGTCCTCTATTTTAACAGCTGCTTCCTACCCCCCGAACCAGTACAGCTGCAAACTTCCCTCCCTCTGCCGACACCGCAATCCCATTGCAGCTGCAAACTTCCACACGGAAAAAAAAGAAAAAAACAAAAAACCCCAAAACCAACCAGGTTTAAGCTGATTCTGAAAGAACTCACATTTCTTAATTGCTCAGGTCTGGGTGGGAAGCTGGCGGTGCAGCTCCTGGCTGGTGGGAGCTGGAGGAGCATCGTCCTTCCCAAGCATGAAGCCACCACAGGAGGTGCAAACCCCAGCTCGACACAAACCCCGGCGTCTGCATCAACCGCTGCTTGTGTCTTCACATTCCTAGGAAGATAAGGATGGTTTATTTATCAGTAACGAGAAGATATTTGCCTGCTCATGGAAATTTCCCTTTTCCTCCTCGTACTTCCTCTGTTCTAATATCTGCCCTTAGATTGTAATTATTTTATTTTTCTACTTTTTAGCATTAAGGTTTGAGATAGATAATTATTTTGCTTAATAGTAAATTTCACTGCAACGTGCCCAGAGGGATCTGAAATAAAAGGTATTTAAAAATCTACCATGTTAGAAAAGTAAAATAATTTCAGCTAATGAGATTATCAAGGATAATCGGTTTACAAAAGCCCATTATGCGATAGATTCATTGATGTCTTAAAACAGAAAAGGAGAATCCTATTTATTTTTTGAAATGGTGTAGAATAAATTGCTTTTTAGAATGTAGAAGGCTGGTTTTCATAATTTTTTTTCAAATGTGATGATTTCTGTAGCCCCATCTGCTGTTCAGTTCCAGAAGTAGCCTGAGGAAGATTTGGTGAAAAGTGCATTTTTCTCTGGAAAATTAGTGATAGGTGACACTTGACTTGTGGATTTGACTGAATATCCTAAGGAAGGGTTTCATCTCTTTCGGAATTTGTGGGGAGAAGATGGAGTGGAATGGAAGTTGCCGCTTTCATTCATCCATGACTGAGGATGTATTGTGAAGAAGGAGAAGGAGAAGGAGAAGGAGAAGGAGAAGGAGAAGGAGAAGGAGAAGGAGAAGGAGAAGGAGAAGGAGAAGGAGGAGTCAGCGTTGGTGGTTGCTGGAGTACTCTTGCTGGAATAACCACGGACACCCCACTAATGCAGCTGTCTCCTTATCCCAGCAAGCTGAAATGGCTCCAAGAGAAATGGGGTGGGATGCTCCAGGAGAAGACAGGTCATCCCAAGGCCCGCATCTCTGCAGGGTACAGAGTAGGGTCATTTTAGAGGTGTGAAATTTCACTGGGACATTTTCCTTCCGTTTTCCCCCTGAACTTATTAGGAGATGTGTGTTACACACTGTCTTTGTCTGCTTGCAGAGCTAGAAGGGTTGATTTGGCCTGAGAAGGATTGAAAGCTACTCCAACTCTACCACAGTCGTGTAACACTCAAGCCAGACCACAGGTCTGGCCCTTATAAATAAATAAAAAAAAAATCATTAATTACTGTACTGCATAAATTTAAATTCATGTGTAGAAAGCTGCAGCAATAAAAAAACACCCCAAAACCCCCCAAACTAGAATAATGTCTATTTTATCTGTTGTGGTTTATTGTTTAGACCGTATCTGGAATGTGCCTGGTGGGACTTGGACACGGAGTCTCTCCCAGGACTTTTGCTCCATGACGATGCGGAAGGTGACTCCTCAGCAAGTAACACCAAATGATTTCAGACTTGTATAAATAATACACATGTTCCGTCTCCTGTGATGGAACGATGAATAGCACTGAGCGCGATTGATTTGCCGACGCGTGGAGGTGGCTGGAACAGCCTGTGCTGTCCTTGGATCCCTCACTCTGGCCCTACCTCTCCCACAGCTTTGGTTCCCCGTGGGAGGGGGGCTCTGCAGCCCCCTGTGGGTGCCGGGTCTTGGCTTGGCCATGGAGAGGGACGATGAGGACACACAGATTGAGCCCACTCTCACCACGGCGTCCTCTGCCTGTACCTGCCTCACACACGGAGACTCTGTCCCCCCAAAATGTGACTTTTGTACAATTTCTTCTGCTGCAGCCCAATCCTCTGCTTAAAAGTTTCCCTCTTTTTTTTTTCTCTTTAATATTTAGCAGAAAATAATTCTGCAATAAGCTTTATTAAAGCAGCAGGATAGATTAAAAACTGAAATATGTTTAGCAAGATTTGGGAGGAAGGCTGGAGTAATTAATTTTCAAGAATACCTGGCATTTCCAGAACTCCTTTCATCCCAAGATCACCAAACACTTTACAGACATTAATTAATTAAAGCATTATGATGCCCCAGTGTGGGGCCATCGCTGGCATGTCTGACTCAGACAAACTCCCTCCAATTCCCCGGACAGCCGAGCAGTATCCGCTCCTCTGCCTGCACCAGGGCTGCTCCTCTGAGCAAATACTGCTCAGCTTTCCCAAGGTTTGCACTGCGTGGCCCCATGTAAATATTTTCCAATAAGTTCGATTATTTGTCTTTTGTTCTCTATCAGGAGAACCCCAGATATCTGTGTAATAAAATTTCCAGCACGTGTTTACATGAGGGCAGTTCGGATGATTAGTTTCTGACTCAGCTGCCCGTTAAAACATCCCCGCTCCTGCAAAACCCCCTTTGCAGGCTGGGAGCCGGACACTCATTTCAAGCTTGGATCTTGGGGTGAGTGCAGTAAATCACGTGGGAAAAGAGGAGAGGGGTGCAGACAACGTCACACTCCTGGAAATCCCCCGTGAGATGTAAGCTGGGTGGAATCTTATGAAAGCTGTAGATTATCCAAACTTTCTCCAGTCGGATGATTTGATTCATGAACGCGTAAATAGATAGATAGCTAGATCCATCACGGGGATCCCTGGGGAGCAATGGAATGGTGCTTGTGATTGGAAAAATATTATAAAAGAGCTCACGTATAGCCAATAGTCGGGCAGTTTTGTAGCGCCAAGATAAATAGGAAAGAAATGACATTTCATGATCGTATTTTTAAAGGACGTTGGAAGTTACCAAAGCAGGAGAAATGGATGTGCTGGAGTGATGCAGCTGCGTTCCCGTGTGGCAGTGCTGCTGTTTGGGCCCTGAGCCCCACGTCTGTGGGATAACAGTGTGGCGCTGCATTCAGGGGGAATCACAGAGTGGTTAAGGTGGGAAAAGATCTCCAGGATCATCGAGTCCAACCTGCGCCGGATCCCCACCTTGGCACCCAGCCCAGAGTGCCACATCCAGTTCCTCCTTGGACTCTACCACCTCCTTGGGCAGCCCATTCCAATGCCTGGCAGCCCTTCCCATGAAGAATTCTTCCTGATCTTAAACCTGAACCCCCTGTGAATAACTGTACCTTGATGTTTGACCCCACCTTGGCTGTGGGATGAGTGCTTCGCTCAGCCTAAGACCTTCCAGTTTAGTTGGGATATTCAGAACCAGGATCAACCTTGAAGGACGTATTCGTAAAGGAAGTATGAGTTAAAAAATAACAACAAAAATTGTTTGTTTGTTTGTTGGATTGACTGTTTTCCCAAAGCCGAATGAAAACCGGTATGAAAATAACAAGTCCCTTTCATTATCTGCGGTGTGACCACGGTTTTTCCTGGTTGGGTTGGCCAGCTCCATGTTTCCCCTCATCCCAACTCGGAACCATGGTGGAGAAGAGACACTGAACCTGGGGCAGGAGGCACACGGAGCCGCGTCCGCAGCGCCACCGCGAATCCCCGTCCCCAGCCATTCCTGGCACCTCTCCCCATCCATCCAGCAGCCTGCAAGCAGGGAAATGTCAGGGTGTGCTGGGGAAGGTGACACCCATGGAGGAGCCTCTGGCTTGGGAAGGAGGGAGCTGGGAATTCTGCCCTCCTCCCTGCTTGTTTACCCTATGGCAAGTGCATCTTTGGGGAGCGCTGTGACTCCGAGATATGAGAAGAAATTCTTCAGTAAACACAAGTGACATTTGGCATATAAATAAGTTAGGGAATACTCCTGCGCAAGCAGCGCAGGTCAACAGCAATCTTTTATCTCCCGGCAAAGAGTCGGCTCCGTTGGAAATGGGAAAAAGTGCAAAGTGTTTGTGGGAGGGGTGGTGGAACAGAGAATCCTGGTCCTGGTCCAGAGTGAGAAGCTGCGCTCCTCAGCCCTATTGGTTCTGGGAGAATCCAGGGTGTGTCAGACGGATTTCTCCACAACTTTCTTTTTTTTTTTTTTAATTCTTCTTCTCCTATTTCTTAAATTTTCTCTCCTTTTAAAAATTTCTTCTTTTTTAAAATTTCTCCTTTTCCCCTCTTTTTTTTTCTTTTTTTCCTCTTTTTTTTATTATTTTTTTAATTTTTCTCTCTTTTTTTTCCCTCCTCCTTTTTTTTTCTTTTCTTTTAAAAAATATGATTAATGTATAACAGAGCCCTTTGGAGAGTAAATACTGATTTGCAATAACACAGTAAACAAATAACAGGGGAACAGGCATGGAGCCTGTATATCCAAACATCCATAAAATCTTTTGCATCCACACATGCGCACCCGCGTTCTTATTGTGTAGGTTTAGCTAAGGGGATTTACCTCCTTTTTAATATTTTTGAAGGCTGCTTTATGATCCTGTTGACCTGCTATTAGCAAAAGCTTAGCTTTCAACAAAGGTAATTAAATTATAAAATCACTGCTGCAATCATCAAACTACTCATAAAACAAGAAATGAAAAAAAAAAATACCCTGAAATAAAAATCTTGCAGGCTTCTGCTCTTGTAATATTGCTCCCTGATGTTAATTACATTTAAATGGGAGAGTACTATTTTGGTATCATTCATACGCCTCCAAAAGTACTTTCCAGTTTATCATACCTGTCAACCCCAGTGCATCACAGGCTAATACTTTATTAAGAAAAAAATCATTAGGGAGCTGCTGATCCCATTTAAGTACATTGGGCAGAATGTAAGACTAATTAAAAAGCATATTTTTACATTATTAATTTCTGAGTTTCACACTTAATGAATGTGAAATGACAGGGCTACTATTTTTATATTCAGGCTCTCTGGGCTCTTCAGCCAGGGGAATTCAATTCTGGGGATTTTTTGCGAAGATGCTTCTTGGGAGATTTGTTTTCAAGAACAGCTAAGCTTTTTTAGCTGTGCCTTTTTCTGGGAAATTATACCAAAGCATATTACAGCCACTTAAAAAGAGTAGTTAAATAGATGTTGTGTTGGGTTTTTTTCATCACACTGCTATAAAAGTATTTTAGATGAGGTATAAAATATGGTTTTTAAATGATATTATGATTTGCAAACACTAAAAAATAATTGCGGTGGAGTTGAGAGAGAGCGAAAACATCTAATCTTTATTGTGTAAGACAATGTGATAAAATATTTTACAGCCAAAAGCTCATTTTGCATCTGGAAAATTGTGTAAACTGATTTTGGGGGGTGGGGGGCGGTAGAGAAACCTCATTAAAACTAAAGGTTATTTTTAATATTCTTCAAACAAAGCAACACTTCCAACCGCATCTCCCCTCCTTGTATTTATTAAACGAGACGGTTGTACGAACGCCTGATGCTGTATTTAAATAAAGACGTAAGATGACAGAGGGCGTGGGACGGGGCTGGGGACGGGGTTTGGAGCAGCGGGAGCTGGAGGGAGCTCCAGGAGCTCCATCCCGGGACTGTGGGGCTGCCGGGGGTGCCGTTCCAGGCGTGGGGTGTCGCTGAGCCCCGAGCCCCTTTTATAGGAGCAGTGGAGACAAGCAGGGATTTTT
>WBMY01002487.1:62457-72457 GCA_013397315.1 Donacobius atricapilla
GTTGCAACTTCAAACACAATAGGCTCTTTTTGCCTTAGAAAGGATTTTTTTTTTTTGTTTCTGTGGAGAAGTAATTATTGTTTGTGCATCTGTGCAGCTTCATTCAGAGCTCATACAGAGAATATCTCTGTAATACTTAGAGATAAACATATCTAGACATACAGATCTCCATGTGTGTACTTAAGTTTGTTTATATTTTACACCCACACGTCAGAACTGGCATCATTAAGTACTTACTGGAAAGCAATAAACACAGCTCTCTTTCCTCTGTCCAGTTAAAGGTGTACACTTTTCCCTTCATTTTCCATTAAAACATCTTTAGCAAAGAAACCTCAGAGAAAATATTAAATATTCTTAGCTGTTCCAGCACTCCTCTACTAAATGCAATTTGAAGATCATCTGCTGCCTCAGATTGCAGGATTTCGGCTGGTGCTTTAACTTTCCTAACCATGGCAGGGTTGTGTAATTAGAAAGTTTAATTTTTCATTATTTGAAAGCTTTTGGCGTTTTTTTAAACATAAACGTGATTTTCTTCATTTTAACTGTGCAAACAAGTGACACGTCTCAGCACCCTTAATTTCAGGCAATGTTGCTTCTCGCAGTGTTCAAAATTAGAAATGAAAAATTAGACATTCAAAAATAGAAATATAACTGCTCTCAATTTATTTAATGTCAAAAAACCCCCACTGGTATTTAAAGCCAAGCAATCCTACCGACCCAAAGGTTAAAGTTATCCCCAAAAAACCAACGCTGGAATAAGGCTATGCTGGCTGAGATTAAAATCCTTTAGTGCTGCAAAATGTGAGCGCAGGGATGATTTAAAAGCCCTGTACTTTCCTAGTCAGCTCCACTTATCGCTTCAGGCTGAGCATTTTGTTTTTCTTTTTTCCACCCCCCCCCGCTCCTTTCTTTTATTATTATTTTTTTTTTTCTTTTCCAGTGAACACTCCATTGCTTATTTAGGGGAAGCATCTCATTCATCTGTGCCTGCTTCTTGCCGAGACTTTTTCCTGCTGGAGAATTACTGCCTGGCACATCAATAGGCTGCAAATTATATAAGGGCTGTGTTTAACTTGCAGCCGGATTGCCATTGTCGGGAGAGTCCGTGTCTTTTAGCTAAACTGCCTTTTTCTGCAGGAATTTCAGATGTCTGTAATTGCTGCTCCTTTCAGCACAGCTTAAGGTATCAATATCAACTCGATTTGAATATCATAAGTGGGAAGTTGCTCTAAGCAAAACAAAAACATGTCAGTTGCCCAGGTGACATTTTGTAGCAAACAAGGAAATCACAACTCCAGGAAGTGTTGTATTTTATGCCAACAACAATATGACAGTTTTCTCTGTAAAGAAAACATGACACTTTTCCAAATATCAGAGGATGCCTCCGCTGCTCAAGGGATTCCTGTACTGTCACTGAAATGGAAGGTCACAGGCTGGTTTCATGATTTCTATAGTTTCAAAATGTTGTGGCGGAGCGTTTGCACGCTAAATGCTGTAGGCTAAGGGAAATCTTTCCCTTCATCTCTGAAAGAAGTGACAGGAAGAAAAAGGTCCTACTTTGACAGCAGTAACCTCTAGGTCTAGAGGTTCTGCCCCAAGCAACTCTGAAGTAAAATTACCTATGTTAATGTGTTGTCCTCGCTGTCATGCAGCCACACGTGTGCAAACCGTGGCCCGAGGGGCGAGTGTGCAAGCAGGGGCTGTGTGGGACCTCTGGAAAATCCTCCTGTCCCGCCCCTACCTGGCCTTGGATGGAATAAAGACTGGAAAGTTTCTGCAAACGATTTCTTTTAAGAGGTGGGCTTTCCGCTTTGACTTCAAGACCTACTTGCTATGTGAGTACCTGATTCCTGGAGTTTAAATAAACTGACTTTCGCTTTAAGCTGGGAAAAAAAAAAAGTTTTAACTTCAATGCCATGGACAGGATCAAAACACATTTGTTTCCAGCCTTCCTTCTTTTTTTTTTTTTTATTCTTCCCTCTCCCCCTTAAAAAAACCCACGCCTTAGTCTATAGATTATATACTTCCTGCTGCCCTTTTTATAAGCAGTAAGAATTTAATAACTGAGGGCAACTCTATAGTAATATTTATATGGGTCAAGTGGCTTAAAAGTATGCAATAAATGTAAAGTTATGAACCACATTGCCCCTTTTTAAATAATGCAGCTAGCACCAAGATATTATGTTTCATATTCTGGAAAAAGGTGTTTTAGCTGAGGCTTTAGGAGTACACCAGACATGAAAAGTTATACTGATCCCATAATAAAGTCACTGCCTGCTTAATATGGTGTGTTATGTAGAGCTCCAGATCTTAATAGCAGACCACAGCAAGAACGTCCCAGATGATATCAACAAAACCTTCGCTTTCTCATTAGCAATCAGCAAATTCTCCTGGTGGCTGCTGGTTTCAAATAAGGGCAAGTGCCTCAATTCCGGGTGGGAAGCCCAACAGGATAATAGAAATAATGCAGTCTAATCAGCGGCGAGCACACGAGATCCCCCTGCCAGGGCAGGCACTGGTGGGCCGGGTGACCTCCCCTTCTGCAGCTTTGAGCAGCCCTCCCAGTCCTGAGGAGCAGGATCCACGGGACGGAGGGAAAGGCAGCTGGAAAAACCTCCTCGTGCATCCCCGCCATCACCTCCCTGCTGCTGTTCCCAGATAAGGGGGGCTTGAGGGTGTTTGTATAAAAATTAAACATTAAAAATCCCAATTCAGCGCTTGCTGTGAATACCCGAAGAGAAGCTGCCCTGGTTTCTGTGTATATAAAACACATCTACTTCTGCATGGGGAGAGGGGGGGTCACAAATTGCTTTAATTTGGCTCATGACACCATCGACTTCTTCGATAAATCAGATCAAATATTTGTCATCACAGCCCAAATGACCATTCCTTTGTCGGCCAGCATACTGCTGATATCTGCACCAGAGCTGCTACCTGCGCTGGTCTCTTTACTCCTTATTGCTGTTGGATTTAAACAGACTCTGTTTGGACACACACTTGCAGCAGGGCATTATTAAGCGTGGGGACAACCGTTGCTGTCGGCCGTTCTGATGAAAGCGTGAAGGACACGCCATCCTCCTCCTCCTGCAGCCTAAATAATCCACGGCTATGCTTGGGGAAATGAAGAACAGTTTTAGGTTTTGCACTGATTTTCTAATTGTAAGGGCTTTTCCCCCTCACGTTTTCCCCTGTGGTATTCGCGTGCTGTTAGAATATCCTGATTTCTATTGAAGAGCGATTTTTTGTGCTCTTGTTCAGTCCTGGTTGAAAATTAAGCCTGCAAATGTGGCTGGTGCTATGCAAGGAAATGCAAGTCTAAGCTGCAGCAGTGTAAACAAAAAAGTGTTTTAAGAGGTGCTTAACTGTGTTTTGAACCCTGATTAAGCCTAAGGTTACTCAGTGTTTATATGTGCATTCGCAGTGCACTGGGAAAATTCAGCGTTTAATGGTTCCTGTGCTGATCTTTTGTTAGAGCCCTGGGCTGTGGTGCCCAAGAGCAGCGATTACTGGCCAGATTAAAAACCACAAACTCCTTCTAATTCCGAGTTTTGTCCAACTTTGTTCCTGCTGATGCGAAGCAGGGCTCTTAGGGTTTGGGATTTTAAAAACTGACTCTGCAAGTCAGTCCCCTGAGCTTTTATTTAGCTGATTTAGTGGGACAAGGTAGTGTTGTTTTGGATACATCAAATGGAATAGCTTCCATCAATGGGCCTCATTAAGGTTCTCAGGTCTGATTTTTTTTTTTTTTTTGTTTGTTTAGTAACCACGAGATGGTAAATGGACAAGGAGGGTACCCCTAAAGGGCAAAGGGCTCCAAAAAAATGGGTGATAACTTAGGGAGAGGAGGCAACAGCACAAAGCTACATTTCCAACTTCTCTGCACTATTTTGAATTCTGTGAATGACCTTGCTGAGTACTTCATTCTCCTAAAATAACGAGCAGGTCAATACCAGTCCTGCTTGTGTGATAAAACGCAGTAATTGCTGACCAGGACATGTCCACAAAGGAGCAGGGAGAGCAGATCTGGGGGAGCGAGGACGTTTTCACCAGCAGGGTCAGGAGATCCTGACAGTTCAGGATAGTCCATGGCAGGGAAAGACAAGACATGTCGAGGCAGACTGAAAAAACAAACTGATGGATGAGGGTGACGTGACCAAAGGGAAAACTGTGTTGGCAAATAAATGCATATTTACTAAAAGAAAACCTCTTGCTTATCAGAAGTGAGAGGTGAAATTGAGACTACTGATGGTAAATTGCACAATTATGGCACTCAAGTTAGAGGGGAAAAAGGGGCTGTGGGAGAGAAGTGGGCCCTGCAACGTCTGAGCACCAGCTACCTGCACCTCCATGGAGGTTAGAAATTTAGGAGAAGGTTTCTGATATCAAAGCAGCGAGGCTGTGGAGCAGACTCCACATGTGGGTAACGATGTGAAAAACCACTAACGGCTCCTAAAGCAGAGCCTGGTGACAGAGGATTAGAGGACACGTTGTCTGCACTGGGAAGGGCCTGGGTGGGAAGACCCAAAGAGCCTCATCCAGTCCAGTTTAATGGAAAAACCCTGGGAACTGGAAATACTGAGGCGCACCTAGCTCAGACTGTCTAAACTTCCATTTTTGGCTGTTTTTATTACGTGGCTTTAATCCGTGCAGATTCCAGGCATGGGGAACACTTGGCCTCAGCCACTCTGCAGTGTGGGAGGGCACCTTGCAAGTTGTGCTGTGGTGGGGGTAGTTGGGCTTATGTTTTACCCCAAAAAAAGAGGTTTTGGAGCGATTTCAACAACGCTGATGTGCTACAGAAGAGTTCAGAGATTGAGGAGCACAAGGTGGGGCAAGAGGAGGATTTGCTGTGCTCAGGTAGAGCAGATACACAGGGCCACTGCCCTTTGCCACCTCTCTGTGTTTTACTCTGTGGGGACAAGAGACAGATTAAAACCAGAAAAGAAGCCTAAAAAGAGAGAAAACAAAGTAGAGAAAGGGGAATGTTAAGATATTAGGCAGCAATTCTTCCCTGTGATCCTGGCTGAGGAGCTGTGGCTGCCGCTGGATCCCTGGAAGTGTCCAAGACCAGGCTGGAAAGGTCTCGGAGCAACCTGGGACAGTGAAAGGTGTCCCTGCCCGTGGCAGGGGGTGGGATGGGGTGAGCTTTAAGCTCCCTTCCCACCCAAACCAGTAACTCTTGCCCAAGCTTTCGAGGCTGATATCAAAGTTGCCTTCCTCCAGCCCGGGGTCGCGCTGGAGCTGCGCTGGCACGGATTGTGCCCAGGGAGTGTCATTCGCACGGTGGCTTTCATTGCATCCCACATGTGGGAATGGCAGCCTTGGAGTGCTGGAAACCCGGAGTGTGTGCAGCTTCTCCGCTCGCCTGACAGGGGATCATTAGTAACTCGCTGATGTCTCTCTCTGTTTGTTCTACTTCACGAGACACTTCCCCAACTAATTTAGAACAAAGCTTGGTGTTTACTTGGCTTCACGAAATGACACTCTTCCCCCCCCCGCCCCCCAAGATTGCTGCAAAGTCTTGGCAAAGAATATTTACATAAACAGGTTTCAACTTCATCAAGAACAGGTCGGGAAAGAAGGGCAAATCCAAGCGGAAGGGAAATAAAGCAAAGCATGAGGCAGAGTAGTTGATCTCTCATTTCGGGCTGCGAAAGAAGCACTTTGAATGTTTGCAGGGCTGGTGCAGCCCTGCTGGGAGAGTCACACAGTTACCTGAGACCTCGAAAACTCCTGGAATTGTGATGGAAGAGCAGTGGGGAGCGCTGGGTAGGCCCAGCCCTGCTGCAGGGCTGGCAGGGACAGCAAGGGCAGCACGGGACGGCAAATCACCCGCTCATCACTGCAGCTTTGTTCTGCCACCATGCCCTGCCAGCCTTTTGAGCCTAGAAATGACGAAATTTTAATTGTTAGCAACCTCGCAGGGTCCTGAGGATAAAACCTCCAGGACAGCTTCCCACTGGAAGGAAGGGAGAGGGCGGCAGCACCGCTGATCTCCCCGCACGAGCACGGCCATCGTCCCCACAACTGCAATCCCCAACTTTTTCCATCTTGAGGGGAAGGTGGCTCCTCAGCACCCATTCCAGGAGCCCAGGGGTGCCTCGTGTGACCAGAAAGAAAAGGAATTAGTTTATGGGAAGCGGATGGGTCCGGTATGTAAATAAAAGCCACTCGCATCCTCATTATGGGGGCTCTTTTGAATAAATGTTAGCCTTTAAGTGCCAGCTGTCACTCCATGCATGGCCTCCCTTCTTACAACTAACCTCTCTGTCACCTCGCCTTGTCTCCCGAACTTGTCCTATTATGCAGTACCAAGCTGAGTCATTGTTTCAAGCAGGAGGTGACATGTTAATAGCTTAATAATAGTATAATCTCGCAAATAATAATATGCTGTCACACTGTCTGAAGCACAATGTTTACAGGAGAAGTGGTAATGTATGATGACAGTAATTTGAATAAAAATGAATTTACTGCTCTTGTCTCATTTGCAGTAAATTTTCGCATCTTTCATGCACAACTGGTGCTCCATGACCTCTTTCATTATTGTGTTCTCAGTGGCTGCTGTCTGCTTTAAAGTGAAAGGCAGGCAAATGAAACAGAAACCTGCGGCTTAATAAGGGCTCTCCAGAAAAGGCTTCGCGCCGCGGCTTCTGGAAATCTCACTTTGTTTGTTTACGGAGCCAGTGCCGGCCAGGCTGTTTAATTAATGCAAGCTGGAGGTGCCGACTGAGAAGCAGGCACGAGCTGATACCATTCTGGATCGGCAATTTGCTAAATGATCGTCATGAAATTGTGGCAGAGGTGGAAAAGCGCTCGGAATGCAGAGAGGGTCGCTGGGGCTGGAATCTGAGTTCGCGCAGCTTAGGGAAAAGCTGCTTTTTAAATGCTCTGGGTGCTTGAGGTGGAGAAAAGCAACCCTTGAGTTTATTATAAATGCGTGGTGGTGTGATAGTGAGCTGGTAAAATTTAAAAATTGTCCCTGAAGACATAAAATATTTGGTTCTGGGTGGTTTTTTGCATCGCCCTGTGCTGTATGGTGAAATTCTGCCGTTTCCATGTCTGGTACAGAGCAGGACTGCTGGTATTATCCTGACAAATAAATAGGGAATGTACTCTGTATCAAAACTGCCTTTGGAAAATCTAAATTCCTAGGATAGTTCTATTTCTCTGAAAGAAAAAAGAAGTTATTACGTGATGTAGTTCATTTGATGAAGAAGAAGAAAGTTTACAACTCACAACTGATATGCCTGGACTAAATTTAGTTTGATGGAATGAGGACAACTAATTGAAACTTGCTGGGACTCAAAACACCGTGCAGGACAGATTCTCCCCAAAACTGCTGGGTTTCATCTAAGTTTAAATGAATGTGTAGAATTAAAAAATATGTTTTGTGTGACCTAATTTGACATAATTAAGACCCCGGTTTACTTCTCTGTCCTTAAATATACAAATGCAGTTATGTATTTTTTTCATTACTTGTGCTTGTTCCTAACAAACACAGTATTTTCCTCTAAATTGAAAGTTCAGCAGTGTCAGGGGTTTTTTTTTTTTGGAAATCGCCCTGCTGCTTCTGTTCTGATCCTCCTGCAGAAACTGGGAGCTGAGTTGGAGACCAGCCTCGCTGATGGGCCTGTCAGGTGGGAAAATCCAGTAGGAAAAGGACACACTTGGTGATGGATCATCATAAAACGGAGTTTGTTGTATTTTTGAATGAGTTTTTAAGAGGGGCAAAAAGTGGTCTTCAGTATCCCAGCGTTGCACATTGCTGCTAAAGGCTGAGCTCTTTCTTTCAACTGTTTTTGAAAATAAAACATTGATTTATGTAATTCAAAACTGCTTCCAAATCTATCCCCATGGCAGGGGATTGAACTGGATGGTCTTCAAGGTTCCTTCCAACCCAAGCATCCAGCGATTCCATGTGTCTACGAAGAGAGTGCAGCTGATGGGTTTCATAACCACCTTGCAAGACTGAGATTGTTTTTGAACTGAATTTTCCATTTTTTTTTTTCACGTGAAAAGTACAAAAGGCTTCAGCGGGATTGCTTGGAGTTGCAAAGGCTGCAATCCCTCCAGGTAACTGCATTAAAATAAATTGTTTTGCTGGAAAGATTTTTCCGTTGGAGAATATTTTCTGCTTAAAAATAATTTATGCTTTCCCAGCATACTTCTAACCATTTTCTTCATTTTGGAAATCCCAGTCCTGCGCACCAAAAATCAAGACACTTGTGACATTACAGAGCTAAATAATGATTAATAGAGATTATGTGCAAAAGGGCAGAAAAGAACAGAGCAACAAAGTCTCTCTTTGGTTGATGGAGTTTATTTCATGTATATAAAAGGTCTCTTTGCCCTGAATCACTGATGTTCAAGGGGATGTTGACGCTTCTGTGTCCTGCTTGAAACTCAAAGGTCCTTTTTGTTGCCACCTTTTAATTATTTAAATGTAGGCGAATCTGATTAAAGCTCTTAATTAGATGTATTTAAGATTGGCAAATATGTCACTGTCCTGAACAGCCAATGTCATCCACTGGTATGTGTCAGTTATTTGCTAAATTGCAAGAAAGTTTCTCGGGGACAAAAAAAAAAAAACCCAACAACAAAAAACCCAAAAATATTGTGTTTGTGGAAATAAATGGTGGGTAGACCTGATTTTCGTGGCATGAAAGTCAAGTGGAGTTTTTAATTGACTCCAACAGGCGCTGGATCAGGCCTGTGGGGTGTTTGGTGCTCAGTTACAAGTTAGTGCTCTCTCTAATCACCTTGTTCTCTAAAGGAAATAGATACTAAACAGGAACCATCTGGTAATACATTCTGTACCTCTTAATTACAATGTTTTGAGTGGCACCGAAATAAATTTCATTTACAAGCACATGACTGCTTGTCAAAAGCTCTGTTGATAATTTTATTATTGTAGTTTACCTTCTCGCTTAATGACCCCGGCCCAGTAAAGTCAGGAATATTCAGCTCCGTTGCAAAAAAAAAAAAAACAAACAAAAAAAAGTGATTGTCTTAAAAATAGAAAGACAAAAACTCCATTTCTCACGGTGTGTTTCTGATTGTTTTCAAATGTTTGGAATACACATGGCACGGGGATGGATCTGCAATAAAAATTACCAAAATTCTGATTTCTTGGTAGAGAGGAGAACCTGAGGCAGCTCTGCACAGCGCCTGTGATGGTTATCAAGGGCTCGTGTTATTTTATGATCTCTATGTTCCTGTGTAGATGTACTGTAGCATTTAGACAATTTTCTCTTTGTTAGCTGCAGGAAAAGATCAATATTAAAAAGGAGTTGAGTGACTCTATGAATTATTCTCCTGCATTTTCACCCTGGGAAGTGGGGATTTAACTCCTGTCCCTGGTTTGGAGGCAGAGCCACAAACCCAGTTCCAAGACCACTTTGGAGCCACCCCTAAATTTGGAGGTTTCCAGTTTGGGGTTGCTGCCTACCCATGGCTAGAGCCGAAAATGGCTCTTCTGATGTCTTGGTAATGTCTGGTGGAAATGAGTCTGTATTGCAAAATCAACATTTAATGGGGTAGGACGATTAGCAGCCTCCTCTGGAGAAAAGCCTGGGACAGCACTGGGATGGAGCGATGCCCGTGGAAGGTGCCACCTCAGTTCTTGCCCGGCCCTGGCACCCTGGATTTCACAAAAGGGTTTTTCGGGGTGCAGGGAAAGATTTTTCTCATGCCATGACATCTAAGAGTGGCACATCCTCTCACCAGCTTCCTGCACAGCAAATCCTCATCTGCCTACGTTCAATAATCGTTGGAGACAAAACAAATTACAAATAATGTGCAGCTTTTGCTAAGTTTCACTGTGAAACTGCTAATTCGGCTTTGTAATTCAAAAGTCTTTTTAAAATAACAAGCTGGAGGAGACAGAAATCCTAGGAGGAAAGGCACAAGGGGGGTTTCTGGGAAAACAGGAGGAATGTGGCACCTGGAGGGGTTTTGTCCAGTTCTTTGGGATGAGCTGCCCACGGGAAAACATAGAGGC
>WBMY01002487.1:77457-94765 GCA_013397315.1 Donacobius atricapilla
CTTGGCCCTCCTCCACTTGGTGCTGGCTTGCAGCGGTGTTTGAACTGCTCTGATATTGACGGCTGCTTTACAGCTCTGAATATTCAGCTGCCGTAGAAATGCTCTTTAGCTGACCCTAAATTTGTACCATAATGGCCCTTGGTGTCGAGACAGTTAATGCCAGAGGTGTGGTCCCTGGGGCTTACTTTTATTTATGTTTCAGGTCGGCTTCTTTTCTTAAAAGTGCGCACTTGTAAAATCCATTTTCTTTTCCCACCCCTCCTGATTGCACTATAATTTTTATTCTTGCTTCATCAGCAGCCCTGAGATTTACAATTAAGTGCAAAAAACGGTGTTAAGGTTGCGACACGCACAAAAGCGAAGAGATTCAAAGTTAAGGGTGAAACTCTATCCTTAATTCACTCAGTGGGGTTTTTGCGGGTTTGTTTCTTTTTTTTTTTTCTTTTTTCTTTTTTTTTTTCCCCCTTCTTTTTAGGGGGAAAGGAGAAGAAAAAGTGCTGTGACATGAAAGCCTGAGCATCGGCTGGCGGCCGGAGCCAGATCCAGGGCAGCGAGCCACCGCGCGCTGCCGCTTCCACCCGGGCTGCCAAAATTCCAGAATTCCAGTGCACTCAGAGGATGACCCGCAGCAACCCCATTTCAGGCTTGGGTGTCTCTTCTGCAGAGGCTGCCAATTTCAGCGAGCGGTGCCAAATTATTTGGCAGATCTCTGCCACGGACAGACAGCCAGTCCTAGACTCGCGCCGGTTTCCTTGAAGTAATTACCATGACAATAACGCGGGCTCGAATAAAGAACACAATTTTTTTTCCAGCAGAGGAGAGGGGCGTGAGAAGAAGGGGATGGGGAGCTGGAGACAACTGATCCCGTTTCGCTGGCAAAATGTTTGATTTGGCCCGTGACGCCGGCTTGGTGGCTGGAATGGCAACAGCCGCTGCCTTTGCATCTGCTGAGCCCGGCAGTGTCGCGTGGAGCTCAGGGACTGAGCAGTGTCCAGTGTCAGAGGACACAAGAGCTCAGCCAGAGCTGCTCAGCCCTCTCCTTCTTTTCCTCTCTAAAGAGTGAGCAGGGAAAAGCAACACCAGAAAATATATTGGTGGAGAACTCCTTGAGTAGACGCACTAGGGAGGGTCGTGGGTGAGCCTCGAGTGTGGAATGGCCCAAATTTCTTCACTGAAAGGGTGGTCAAGCATTAGAACAGGCTGCCAGGGCAGTGGTGGGGTCACCATCCCTGGAAGTGTTCGAAAGGTATGTGGATGTGGCAGCTGGGGACAGGGTTTAGTGACTAATTGTTGAACCTGATGGTCTAAGAGGCCTTTTCCAACCTAGGGGATTCTGTGGTTCTGTGAAATGGCCGAGCAGGATATGGAGGCGTTGGAAGGAGGTGGCGAAGGAGGAGAGGCCTTTCAGGGTGCCGAGCACCTGCCCTTTCTGCCTGTCTCTCCCTGCATCCAACCATCCACGGAGGGAACCGGGGACAACCTCTCTGGTGACGCTTGGGCCACAGAGGTTGTGGCTGCCCCATCCCTGGAGGTGCCCAAGGCCGGGCTGGACAGGGCTTGGAACAACCTGGGATAGTGGAAGGTGTCCCTGCCCACGGCAGGGTGGAACTGGATGATTTTAAGGTCGCTTCCAACCCAAACTATTCTATGGAATCCCATCTCTATCCAGGCAAAGGGATGGGTCACCCCAGGCGGGGCAGAGCAGAAATCTCCTCCCGCGTGTGTCCCTGCCCTGCTCCTGTACAAGGATATTTAATTCTATCCCGAAACAAAGGCAGTTGTCGCTCACTGCCTCTGGAGCACGGCTGGGAAAAGTAGACTGTCAAGGGGAGTTTACTTCCTTTGTTAATAAAAGAGAAGAAAAAGAGTTTATGGATCTTTTCCTGAATATGAATATTAAATAGACTAGTTGTGGGAACTCTGATTTTAATTTCCTATGTCTTTATTTGGAATTCTACTCCCTCTTGGAAAGGTGTCTACTTAAATATAGGGGGAAAGGGAATTTAATGAATTACAAAAAGGGTTATTTTACATGGAAAATGTGTATTCCTGGCTATTTCCATTTAAAGAACATGACATTAGTGTGGAAATTGCCCCTTATGAACAGGTCATTAATGTCAACTCTACTAAAACTGACATCACCTGCTACTATTTTAATTGTGTGTTTTACTAATGCTAACCATTTTCCTGACAATAGAACCCCCCTAAGCTTAATGAATCTTTGCAGAATACATAAACCAAGGTCAATATGTAAGAAATGCCTCAAATGCAAGGAAACTCTCCCTGAGAAGCCGAAAGAAAAGTTTTTTATTCTTTTACATTCATAAGAATAAGAGCAAAAATAAAAATCCTACACAATATGTTTTCCAGATCATTGTATATAAAAAGCTTTGATGCTTCTGGGAAATCTTTTCGATTAGCTACTATTTTATATGAAGAAAAGGACTTATTTTATCCAGTTACATTTCCGAGATTTATTCTTTATTTTCCAACACAAGTGGTATATTAAATAAAAAACAAAAATCCCAAGTACTTCCTTAGTGTCATATGTAACAATCACATTTTTTTCCCATGGTTTGGGGGGTGAGAGGCAGGGAGGGGGGGGTGGAAAGAGAGAAAATGAAATCCAGATTTGTAATTCCTAACAGGAGAAATTCGATCCTTTCCAATGTTTAAGTAATATTTCCTGTAAAACATACGAGGCCATCTGCAGAGCTGTTTCCAGACACATTTTGAAGTGGCAAGGGCAACTGAAAGAGACCCGAATGGAGGCTGGCATTTCACCTCTGGGAGATGGAGCATTAAAGGTTTTGAAAAGCTGGTTCTACAATTTTACAAAGTATTCAACCACTGCATAGTTCATAATTTGTTTAATTTACCTACCTTTTATAGGTATGGGGAGGGGGAAATCCGCTCTGTAAGAGACAGTATAAAAACCAAGACAGCTGTAAAAAGCTAATGTACAGCTATCAAGAATGCCTCATGATTTCAGCTGATTGAAAATGTATTTTATTCTTTACAGGCCAAAATGTTCCCCTAGAAAAACCGTGCAGAGTGAAACATATTTGGGGAGACAACAGAAACACCGAACCCTTTTTGTTATTTAAGTCTATTATGGAATTTTGTTTTATTGTTGGTCTCTAGGGTCACCTTATGAATTCGTGTTACTAAAATGTTACGGCCTCACTATAATATTCACTTTGTGGAAGGGTCTGCATTTACCAAATCTCATCCGAGATCGAATATAAATGAGAAACTTGCATCTCTCTTCAAGGAATATATTTTAGACTGTTTTCTCCCCCTTTTGGAATTACAGACAGATTCTGAAATTGAATTCTTTTTCTTGTGCCAGGATTGGGTAAAATGACTGAACACTTAGGCTTACCTTTGATACATGTCTTAAATTTAAAATTTGCATCACTCAAATAGTTAACTTGGGGGCCAGATTCTGCCCTCAGCTGTGCATATTTGGGAACCCCATTAACTTCCCTGGAAAATAATGTTATACTGTTTGGATGCACTGGAATGAGATACATTACAGTGTTACCTTCTGTCATTCCCCTGTAAAACTCAGTCTTTGCTGCAATTTTTATTGTGCTGGCCGGTGAGGCCCTTTTATGCTGTCAGTGCCAACTGGTCTGCTGGATATTTGTACCTGTCCTCTCGTGTCTCTGCTTGTGCTGTTAAGATTAAATACGGCGAGTAGTATAAAACTGGTAGTGCCCATGACGTTTAAAAAATTGTCACCTGGTTGGTTTTCTAAACCATGTTTGCGAAGGAATTTCTGTAGCTCAGTTTCGGTCAGGACTGGGTGCACATGGGGAGAAGCAGTTGTGGGTCCCTGCCCCACACGCTCCACCCTTGGAGCCCCAGGACTCCAGCAGCTTTAGCCAAAATTTCCTTCGGCAAAATATTCTCCAAGAGTGGAGAATCCATGACATGAGTTGCTCCAGCACTCATTTATTAATGGAATGAAGTTTATTTCAGTTTCCATGTAGTGCTTCTGTCTCTGTTTTTCACCTGTGAGAGGGAAGGACCCTCTTTTGTCAATTTTCTTGGGGCTTCACACAAGCTGTTCTTTTTGTAGACACCAGAGGCAGGAGGATCCCACCATGAGGCCAGCGCTACCTCTCATACAGGGACCTAAATCCTGTGGGATAATTTGGGGTTTGGAGGGATGCTGAGTTTCACACAAAGCACTGGGGTGAGTTAGTACAGCCTCTCCTTGGCTCTCCCGGTGCTGCCAAGGGCCACCAAGCCTCACCACCCTGAAAATGGCCACTTCCACCCCTTCCCTCAGCTTGTTTTGATTCCTCCTCTTCAAGCAGAATTTATGACACTGAATTTCAAAATTAACACAGAAGGAGTGGGAGGACACGTAGGGAATAATTTCCCAGCTTAAAGGGTTTTTTTGGGTTTTTTTTTTGTTTGTTTGGTTTTTTTTGGTTTTTTTTTGGTGGTATCTTGCCATCCCACCAGCTGCTTTTGGCTGGCAGTGCCACGGCTTCGCCCTCTCTGATCCCACACGAAGCCGGAGAAGCACCTTCAAAAATGTCACTTCCATTTCCTCCCGAAAGCAAAACACTTCCTACAAGGAAAGCACGCATTACAGCTGAATTATAAATGAGGGCTGGTATTTTTGCGAGGTACAAATCGCAGGCATTCTCCATATTGTTAGAATACCAATTTTATTTTCCTGGTGTGCAGTACCCGGTGCAGCGCGGGGTCCCCGGAGATGCGCGCGTCCTCCCGAGATTACTTCAGCATTGCATTACTGCTATCACATATCCATTACATATACTCTTTCAGACAAGTGGAAATGTTTTCACAAAAACAATCTGGAGTCTTGGCTGAAAACCCAAGCTTGCTGTCAAGGCAAACAGAGTAGCCTCAAAGAGGACTTATTTCTATTTTGTTCAGACAAGTATGTTGTTTCTGGATTATAATAAGGGGAAATATAGCAGCTATCAGTCTTCAGTTTATTTGACAAGCTTCCTCTGACAGAGCTAGAGGAATAAGCCCTGGCCCTGCAAACTCGTTCTCCTTCAGGTATTCCCTTTGGCTCCAGCACTTTTATTAGTGTGATTAAGGGCCACACACATGTTTACAGGACAGGAGTTGCAGGATGGGATGATGATATATTTCCTCGGCTGTTACTTATTTTACAAAGTTTTAAAAGCCTTTGCTGTTCTCAGAGCTTGTCTCTCTCTCAGCCAGTGCTCTAAGAGCTTGTCCCACCACCTATCAAACAAGGTCAATGAGCAGGTTATAATCAGATGCCAAATAAACAAATGCAAACTTGAAATCAAGTGATTTACTGTCCACTTTCATTAAGTTCTTCCCAAGGAAGCAAACACTTTATGCAGCACAAGGGACCTGTGGATAGGGTCAGCGGCCGTGCTGAGGCAAGACGTGGTGTGATGGTTTTCACCCAAATGGACTTTAATGACAGCCAGCATGAAGGGAAAGCTGCCTCGTGTGGGGAAAAGTGCCTGTAAACAGAGCAGCATCTCTTCACCTTGGACAGAATTCTCCTTTGGAAAGAGCGTGGAGTTTTTAACGTTCATGTGTTTACATTATTCGGAGTTTTCTCCTCTTCAGACCAGAATTTTCCCGGTGCTGTCAGGTAAAAAAAAAAAAAAAAATTAAAAAGAGATCTCAGGACATGGGAGTTTGTAGTTTCATTATAAAGCTCAGCCCATATTAAAATCAGAATTCCGATTTGTTTAAGGGTTCTAGCATGAAGCGGCAGTGCTCTCAGGGAGCAGGACACCTCTGTGTGGTGAGGCCTGGCCTCAGCGGAAAAAAAAGAGCAACGTAAAGGCAGGGAGGCTTTAAATATATCTGTGCTGTGTGTTTTCCTGCCAGGTGCTCTGGGCACCCTGTGCCAGGGCCTGCCCACCCTCCCAGGAAGGAATTTCTTCCTAATGTCTGTTTCTACACAAAAACCTGGTGCGACAGCGTCTCAGTGCTCCATTGGCTCGTTACACAGAGGGAAGTGAGTCCAGGTTTCGGCTCCATAAATCACGGCGCTGGAGCGCTGCTTGGGAAAGGCATGTCACTTGGACAACACAAAATATTGAGCAACTTGAATTGTTTTTCCATGAAGCTTATCCCTTGGTAGCACTTTCCTTTCTTATATCTCCTTAATACAGCGTAATTTCTATGTTTTCTAGGCAGAGTTATAATGCTCTTTTTCCAACATAATATTGGCTGCAGTGTGGATGCGCTGGTCAGAAGTCGTGGTTTGTATCTTTGCCATTTTGTGATTCAAGTTCAAAACAACAAATTTTAACATGGCCTATTCTGAAATTTTGCAAATACCATTTACCAAAACAAAAGCTTTGCCCTCAGTTTTTCTATATTTGTTTTATAAATTTTTCCATTCCCCTATTTCAGAAAATTTCCCAAATGAGACTGAGCCTAAATATTTTTTTTTTCTCTCTCTCTCTCTTTTTCCTAAAGGTTGCATGAATATTTCACATGTATCTCCCTTTAATTAGATCATAACATTGTAAAGTGGCAAAGAATCTTCTCTTTCCCCAAATTAGACATGAGAACCACAAACAAATTAATTTGTGTCTCAGGGTTTTGACTGGGCCTCTTGGCCTGCTCCAGCACTAATACAGGCACTCGTGACCCTCTGGATTTCAAACGCCTGAGGGTAAAAAGCAATTATAAAAACATGACTCTCCCAGATCAGCTTTCGAATCTGCCTTGTCTCTGTTTTATTGATGGGAGATTGAAGGAAGATTCAAATCAGCTATTCTTCAATTCTTTACCAGCAGCAAAATACAGAAATCATTAGCTTTTTCTGTGTAAATGACTTTGTCCTGCTTTATTATTCAAAACTGGCCAGGCATTTGACTTGGAAAGACCATGCTGAATATTTATTTCAAGTTTTGGTACTTGTAAACAGCATGGTGCTTTGCACCTTATTTTCTTTTTTCTTCTTCAGACTAATTTTTTGTAACAATTAGAGCGGGAACTAATTAATATACAGGATTTTTTTAATAGCTAAAGAACACACACTGATGTAAATTAGGATGATCTTGCTCTCACAGGTCTATTGTTATGGTAAGGAAGCCCTGCTGCACAACGATTTCCCAAAAAATCAGGGTAAATAATTAAATATCTGGTTTATTTTATTTCTCTGTGTGATTGCTGATGTGCATTTAGTGAGAAGTATGGGTGGGGCGAGAACAAAATATTCTCTTTAAACCCCAGTGTAATTACATCTCCTCATGGTGGTAAGTGTAATTAGATCCCAAAAATGGGAGAAGAAGAGGGTTTGATTTAGAGAGGAAGAAAGAGGAGGGAGGCAGTGGGAAATGCTCTTGGAGCAGCCAGGCTTGGAGAGGAAACTGGGCTGAGGTGGGGTTATATTTTTTAATGAGTCTAAACTGTAGAATTATTAAGGTCAAAAAAGAGCTCCAAGATGATTGAACCCAACCTTTGACCAAAGTTTGGGTCCTTTTGGTTCCACGGGGTGGATCAGTGTGGGAACACTCCCGGGGTGTCGGGGATGAGCAGGGAAGGGTCTCCATGCGTGGGGATCCATCAAGGGTGGCCCTTTGCTCTTTTAAACACAACAATCCTGAGGAGCATCAGGTGAGATTTGTGCCGCTCCAGAAGGGAAAGCGCGATGAGAGGGTGTCACCTCCTGGGCAGAAGCTGAAGATCTGGGCTAAAGAGAATGCTTTTTCACCCAAAGTGGGTGTGATGACACCTGAGCATGGGAGAGGCTCGTCCCTGCGCCAGCCTCCTCTCATTTCTTTCTCTATTCAGAATAACACCAGGGTTGCACTTTGATTTCAGTCCAAGCGACGGCACAGGCCACGTTGTGGGTGGGTCACATTTCCAAGGCATCAGATAAATCCAAAGGACTCCAGGTGTAAAGGTGGAGTCAACAGTTTGTGTCCAAGTGAGCTCAGCCTCCGGCCAATCTGTCGCCTCTCTAAATCCTCCTGGGCCGGTCCTGCAGATAAAAATTCTGCATCTCTCAGATGGGGGCTTTTTAAAAATGATACAAGGCAGACATTCAATTTTAAGAAGCTGGAGCTTTATTTTTGGAATCCTAGAATGTGTACGGAATTTAAAAAGCCTAAAGCCATAATGTTTTACTGCTCCTTTGATAAAATTTATATTTAATCATATCTTAAAAACTGTTCTCATTCTGCCACTTGATGTTACCAACCAAGCGGAACCCATCAATGCAACACTATCTATCAGCCCTTCTTTTATTTCACTCTCCTACAACTCCCTTTTTAATGGCACATCCTTTAATGAATTACTCTGGAGTTTCTGGGAAGTCCAAATGAAAATCATGCTCCTACTGAAGGTGGATCGGTTACCCCCAAGGTTTTTCATTTCTTAGAACCAAAATGCTGAATCTGACACATTTATGTTGCAAAACCTCCAGCACAGACCAATTATTTAGTCCTTTGTCTTAAAGCTGCATAAGACAGAAGTTGGTATAATAGGGACTTTTTCCATTGTTCTTAGATCTTGGAAAGGTTTGGGTTGGAAGGGACCTTAAATCCCATCCATTCCCACCCCTGCCATGGCAGGGAGACCTTCCCCTGTCCCAGGCTGCTCCAGCCCCAGTGTCCAGCCTGGCCTTGGGCACTGCCAGGGATCCAGGGGCAGCCACAGCTGCTCTGGGCACCCTGTGCCAGGGCCTGCCCACCCTCCAGGGAACAACTCCTGCCCAAATCCCATCTAGATCTGCCCATTGTCAGCTTAAAGCCATTCCCTGTGTCTTGTCCCTCCATCCCTTGTCCCCAGTCCCTTTCCAGCTCTCCTGGAGCCCCTTCAGGCCCTGGCAGGGGCTCTGAGCTCTCCCTGGAGCTTCTCCTCTCCGGCTGAGCACCCCCATCTCTCAGCCTGTCCCAGAGCAGGGGAGCTCCAGCCCTCGGAGCATCTGCCCATTTGCTTCTGGTGGTTTTAAGATTACAGAAGATTTTATGCAGAGAGATACAGGTCTCTTTATCAAAACTGTGTATTTAAACCAGTATTTAGACCAATTAAAACCTCTCCTAAGTTCTCCCTGCAGCTACACCTGTTAACTCTGCTGTTGTCCTGTTGGATGTGTATCTGAGGATGGACCCTGGACTTGGTCATTGCGTCTGTCGCTCATGTTACCGTGGCAAGAATGAGTTAAATCGCTGCTCTCCATTTTTTTTTTTTCAGAACTGAAACTTGTCCAGCAAAGTTGGTGGTCTCCATAAGAAATTCAAACTCTCTGCTGACCAAGTGAAAACACACATGTGCATGTATCAGACATATACATAATCTTGGCTGAAAATCAGCATCAGTGACAATTTCACTCAGTGAAATCTTAATTTTGATCCCTGCTCTTAAAAATCATGTTTTTCTCAGGATTTTACTCTTCTACAGAAAGTTCGGAGGGGTTTGCAAATTCTTTCTCTTTTCCTCAGAAACATCCAGCGTGGAGCACGCTGCTGAAAAGCCACCGGACCGTTGGCAATCACGTTCCAGCGTGATTCCTTTAGCTAAAAAGGATTTGTTCTCACTTTTGGTAAACACATAAGTACAAGTCTGGTCTTTCCATTCCTGTCTCTTTTCCTGGAGGAGCAGGGGATCTCCCAGTGCTGTCTGTTCTTTTCCTCTGTGCTTTGCAGCCTGGGGAATCGCGCGCCGGGCTCAGCTCCGTGGCTCTGAAGAGGCAACATTAAAGTCAGCGCTTGACTGCGCTGAATTTTACGGGATTTTCTCTCCCCCCAGCTCTGATATTGATATCTTTTAAGTGAAGGAAGTAAATGAGGAGTCTTCCTCTAAATTATTGACTGGGTGTCTGGCGAAGAGATGAATGAAGAATATCTTTATCCCTGATAAAGGTTTAGGTGTATTGAGTTAATCTTGGGGTTTCTGCCGTGACCCTTTCCAGTATTGTTTAGGGTGAGCTGAGTGTGTGAGGAGGATTTGTGTGGGGGAGAGGAAATACAGCCTAAATTTTAGTGCTGGGGACATGAGAAGAGATTTTCTACCTTCCTAAATAATTTTTTTACGAAATCAGCGCAGAGAAAGAGGAGGGAGTTGAATTAAAAACCGAACAACTCGGCATTGTTTTGCTTTCTTCTTTCTGCTCCCTCAGCGTTTTGCAGTCATAATTAAGGCACTTCAGATCAAAAATTTGGGGGTGAGAGGTTGGAGGAGAGCCCCAGTAAAAGAGAATTCCATCAGCGGGAGCTGAGAGCCCAGTGAAGGTCCCGAAATGTCCCGCAGAGATGGGGACATCTCTGGTCTGCATGGACCGAGCAGGAGCTGCTGGGAGAGGCTCAAAGCAGCTCAGCTCCCTCCCAGGCTCATTTCTTGGACAGTCTGAACTTATTCTTGAGGTGAAAACAGAGATAAGGGAAAATATATAAATAGTTGTGTATTTTTAGGAAAATTTGGGAAGGAAGGAAGACACCGTGAGGGGTTTTGTTCTTCCAGCAATGCCTCCGTCCTTCATTTCAGCAAAAGAAGACTGTAAAAATCTGCTTTTCTGTGTATGTGAAATTCCTGCGATACAAATTTGATCACATTTGCAAGGATTAAAGGATTTCATGTGCAGAATGCATTCTCTTCCTAAGCATGACAAATGGAAGCAATTTACAGATGGCTTCTGAATGTTTTCCTGAAATTATTTTCCTGTTCTGTTTTGGTTTGGCTTTTTGTTTTGTTTTGGGTTGGGTGTTTTTGTGTTTTTTTTTTTCTTTTTCTTCTTGCGTGCCACTAGAGATCAGCATATTTTTAGACATTTAAGCAATCATAATGTCAACATAGGGGCTTAAAAAGGATCCTGCATAACTATCGAGTAGCCAAATTACTCATGACTGGCAAAACAAAACGAATAAAGTCAGGCCTGAAGGCATTGAGAAAGCAACTTTTTGCATCCAGCTTTCATATTCCCTTATTCCCTTGTTTTTTTCCAAGGCTTTGGGCATCTCTGCATATCCATTATGTTAGTTTTATTTCCCCCCAAACCCTCCTTTGTGCAGCACAAAAATGAATGTGTATTACAGGAGCGCTCCCTCTTAAACCTATTATTGGCTTAATGCATTAATAATTTTGAATACACATCTTTTACTCCAGAAACAGCGGCAGGATCTTCTCAAACTTCCAGATGTTTATATTAAATTAAAATAAATATGGGTTTTCACATGTCCTCAGTTACTGGTTGTGTGAAACCAGACTTTTTTACTTTTAAATATTGGCTAAAGCTTTGTGTTTCACACCTGAGGACTCGGGAGAGTTGGGGACGAGTTCCCTACCTTTGAAGAAGTTCTCTCTCCTCTAACACACGTTTTCTGACTCCACTGGTCACTCCTCAAGGTCTTCAGTGCTGGGAAATTGTCACTCAAAGAGAAGATGATAATTTTCCCCCTTTGTCTCCCTGGTTTTAGTCCCACCTGGGCTCCGGCAGCAGTTCCCACACATCTGGGTTTTACAGATTTCAGCCACGCCGTGTCCCTGTCCCCGGCTTTTACGTGGGGATGAATAAAATGTGATAAATGAGCGTTTGCACAGCGCAATAATTGTGTTTTTCTTCGGAGGCCGCGTGCTGGGTTTGGGCAGGACATTCCCGACAAGCCGGGTTTGTCAGCACATCCTAAACTGGGCTTTGTGATTAAAAACAACAGCGCCAGCAGCAGGGCTCGGAGCTGCTGCTGCTGGTAAAGAGTTTTGCGATGAAATGTGTAGATCAGATATTTCAAAGTTAGTTATGGCTTCTTCAATTAATTTTTTTTTTTCTTAAAAGCATCCAGATCTCAAGACCAAAGCTTGGATATCTTTTTAATCATGGTCAGACTTTCTTCTAATGTCCACAGTCCTAATTTGCAGGGAACATTTAGTAGTAGGAGCTCCATTCATTTGATTTAGGATTTCTATCAAGGAGAATAAGATCCAAACCATAATTCCACAGGTCCCCTGCAAATAAGTCTTTGTAGTTACAGTGATCATTGATTAAAAAAAAAAAGGAAGGAAATTTATTAACAAATAAAAATCTTAATATTTAGATATGTAAAAGAATCTTTATGCCTTCTACTTTTATAACTGATTGAAGAAGTAAATTTCAAATCAAGGATGCACAATGATGGATAAAAGAGTTTCCTGTAATAACAGGAACTCATGTAAATGTAATCACTGGAAGTTGTTTCAACTCCTTATAAAAGGAAACGGAAATAAAATATTGATTGTTTAATGATAACCGAAAAAAGAATAAAACAGAAAGAGGAGGGAGAGAGAACCAAAGGGATTTTGCAAAGACACTTTTGCTTGACTTTTGGTGTAATTAGAGAAACTTCTTGCAGCATGGGGAAAACCGTGTGTCCAAGAGAACAGAACTTGGTGGTACCAAATTCCAAATCCCATCTCAGGAGGAGGGATCCAGCAGGATTGAGCGAGACAGTGGGCAAACATGAGGGGGAAAAAGGGTGATGGAAAGCTCTGGAAAACATCTTTTCAGCGGCAGGACAGTTGCTTGTCCCTCTGTCTTGTCTTTAGCCGAATTTTCTGTGACAGAAGGGAAAAAACCCAACACCCTTCATTAGTCTTGTAAATCCTGGCCTAGAAAGCCCCAGGGAGCCTGCTCCCAAGAAAAAGAATCCCCTGCACAATAACTGCACATTTTCAATCAGTCCTCTTGATCCCTGCTTTTGCTTATTCCCAAGAATGTGCCAAGTCTGTTGAACTTCCTCGGAGTGACCCTCCCATTTAATTCATGGGCCATTTTGTATTTACAGAGAGGTCAATAAAAGCTTTCCAGAGCTCCAAACCTCCCTGTAATGGTTGTCCTGAGCAATCCAGCCTGAAGAGCCCCAACAGGAAATTGGTAAAGCAGCAGCCAATTTCCTTTTGCTTTTTTTACTGCCTTTTGGTCTTCCTGCTCTGCTCATATCCCCACTGCTGAATTATTCTAGAACTGGTGGGATATTTCCAGCGCCACATACGGAGGAGAGTTCATATCATTCCCAGAATTTCACATCAGGTTAATCAAACATTGGGTTTATTTAATTAATAATAAATGTAAGGTTAAAGCAAAAGACCAATGATGAAATTTGGTTTCTGCTCTGATTTTGTTACTGTGACTTTGGACCGTTATACAGATCTTTTGTTCCTGTTGCTTAAATTTTGGGCAATGCCTATGGACTTTCCAGGCTGAGGTTGAGGATCTTTGTAACCTTTGGGCACGGGGAACAATGCGATGGGATTATACCCTGAGCGTCTGCCATCTACTCCCATTTCCAAACATGGAAAAGGGTGTCTGTTATTGGGAGGAGTGAGGCCGTGGCATTATGAAATATTTTAGTTAATAAACTCTCTCCGCAAAGGCTGCAGTAACTCACTGGAACAGCTCCGCAGAGCGAATTGCTGACACTGAGTACCAGATGTCCCCAATAAATGCGCTCCCAGGTTGTTCCCTTCCGATGATGGCGAGCCTGGTCCTGCTGCCTGCGGCCCCATTACTGCCTGGAGCAGAATCCCAGCTCAGTCCCACCCCGAAGAGATGCAGCTCGTGCGCTCCACAGCAGCTCTGCAGGGCTGACCCCGTCCGGGAAACGGGGACACCTGGGACCTGGCCTTCAAAAGCCACTCCCAACCGCAGCTCCATCGATGGCATGGATGCACTGAGGGGCTTCCCAGCTGCCTCTCCCAGCATCCCAGGAGAGCAGCCCCTGCTAATTTGGATGCCTGGGCTGCCTGGCAGTGCCTGGGGAGTGTTCAGCATCTTGGAAAGCCCTGGTTGTCCGTGACAGCAAAGGTGCTGAGAGCCCAAACTAATCGATGCTGATGTTGGAGGCACCTAATCCTGCCCCTCCCTGAGCCTCCCTCCGGACTCGCAGCCTCAGACCTTTGTTCAAGATAGACAATTCCATGCAATCTTCTCCCAAAATAGGCAGAACAGAGGAAGGTCTTTAAGGAACAACTGGATGTGGCACTCAGTTCTCTGGTCCAGCTGACGACGCGGTGATCAGTCATAGGTGGGACTCGACGTTCTCACAGGTCTTTTCCAATTGATTCTGGGATTCTGGGAAGACTGGCATGGGATGGCGGTTGTGTGTTCTCTGCTGTGATAACAACGATCACAGCACAAAGTTTTGGTCTCTGTGATGCCTTAGGCTTTAGTTTTCCTGTATTTCAGGTTCTGTGCTGCCCAGGGTGCAGCTCTGAGCTCACACTCAGAGTCACTCAGCTCTGCTCACAGCAGGGACACAAAACAAATCCTGCTCCTGCTGCACACCAAGGACAACCTTCAGTCCAACAGCATAAAAAACAGTAAACAGAAGGAAGGAACAAGAAGGATGGGACCCAAGATTTCTTCATGATTAAGCAACTAAATGGGAATTTTGAAGCCAAAGATTTAGACTTGGTCACTCCACACCTCCCAATTCCTGCACCTATGTTCATGTTTTGTCCTATTATTCTAAATGACATCTTCTCTGTTGCTTAAGGCATGGACATTGCTGTAGATTCTTGTGTAAAGGAAGTGCCATCACCACAACTTTTCCTTAGCCACAGGACACTGTTTTCTCACTTTTGTCAGGTCCCTTTGTCTTTAGACTGACACATTTTCCATTCGTTTTGTGGAAATCAGAAATATTCTAAATTGAGATTAATAAAGAAAAGGAATATGGTGGAACAATACCATTTGTATCAATTTTGCTTCATGTGCAAATAAACTTCAGGGCCATATCTGAAGTTTTCCTGTGGCACTCAAGGCCTTTGGTCCTTTGGTTCTGACTTTTGAAGCCTGAGAAGAAAAGATAAATTGGAATAATCATGGTTGTGATTCCCAGAACTTATTCACTTCTGGAAAGAAAGGAAGCACAACCAAGCCTCTCACATGGAGGAGATTGCAGCCACGGAGTCTAAAAGGGTTGGGTTACCTGTCTTGTCTCGTGTTGTCTTTTGTGCTAGTTATGTATTGCTTCAAAGGTACAAAAATAACAGCTCTCATGTCTGAAATATTTTCCTTAGTTTTGCCTCTTGGTCATAAAAAGTAATCTGATCTTTTTTTTTTTCTTGTGAGGTTTCTTGTAGGTTTTCGCTCTTCTTTGTGTCTTCAGCCTTGAGTTTAATTTTTGTCAGTTAACCTCCTGCCTCAAACGCAGATTTTTCTCTTCAGGCTACCACTTTGATTCTTCTTGTCAGTCCCAAACTTAGCAAAACTATGGTTGTGCATATTATTTTTTTCATAATTATCAAGTTTATTCTCTCTTTTTTTTTTTGTCCTCTCTCTCTTTACCCCTTCAGGATCTTTCTGGCAAGGATTTCACTCTCCTGGGTTTCAAAGCTGGGAGAATTACAATTCACTCCGAGTTCAAGCCTTTGTTTAAGACAATGTCCTCAGGGTTATGGGGTATGTTAAATGGCACAGGAAAAACTCCTGCTCTGGGTCTCCTGTTTGGCTGTTCCATGCCATGTGGGTTGTGGAATATCCACTCCTGTCCCACTCTGACACCCAGATGGATTTCACAGAAGCCCCTTCTGCAGCCGGGGGGATTTGGGTGGGATTTCCCTTTGGTTTCGGCCATGGTGAAGCATCAGGGCCTCCCATGCATTCTAAAACTCTAGGATTATCACCAGTGCTTTTTTTTTACCCTTTTTAAGGAAAGGGCGGGAGCATGGCTCAGCCCATTCTCAAAAAAACCCTGAATGAGGTTGATCCTTGTGAAAAGGAATGTGGGGGAACACTCCCACAGTTCTGGTTCTTGGCATTGCATGCGTGGATTTTAGTGGTCTCAACTGATGCTACAAAGACAATTCTGTTTTTCATATATTTTTGCCTTTTTCTCCCCCCCTTGTAGCTGAAAGGGTTTGTAGTAACACTTGTTGACGCCTGGGAAGAACAATCTCTACCGAACTGGATTGCCAGGGGACCATGCCAAAGGGATTCCCAGTTTTTAGGGACCACGCACACCTCCTGCATCAGCATGGGACACTTTGTGCAGCAGGGGTTGAGCTGAGCCTGGCAGCGACGTCCCCTCAGTTGTGACTCCCCAGCCCCCAGGATTCCTGCCAGGGAGCCCCTGGTGCTGCCTCACTCCTGGCACAGGAATTAGGATGTAGTGAGCAGCATCTCCTGGCTTTCCAGGCTGGATGAGCCTGTCCCATTTCATTTCAAGGAAAGATTCCGATAGTGTATTTTCTCCCTTCACAAAAAAATGTCAACATTTACGAAACGCAGGCCAACTTTAAATTTTTTATAGACTGTAAAGATTAAGTTTTGGCCAGCTCCAGTTGAAATGTTCCTGGTTCCCCATAAGAGAATGGATTGGAGTGGAAAGGCGTGGTTGTCCTCGGTGCTGCATGGAAAAGCCATCAACCTTTTCCCTGCAGTCCGACCTCGTCCCTTCAGTGTGCATGGGAACCCAAGGTGGATCTTTGTAGGTCCGTATTTCCACCCCCTCTGGTGTTCTCCCCCTCATTTTCAGGTTTATTTCCTTACCTGGATACAGCCCTGAGGCTGGTGGCACTTGGACAAACTGTTGCTGGCGTAGGCTCCGATTGCAGCTCTGATGAAGGAGATGAGATAAACCTCTCTTCTCATCTGAGCATCGCCAGCACAAGAAGAGCTGATACAGAAATGCAAAGAGCATTGCCAAACACCATTTATTACTATTTCCAGTGGTGGTGAGTACTCCAGCTGAATCCCTGAGCAGCTGAACCTTCCCACAGTTGATGCTGTTGGGACATCAGCAGGCTGTAGTCACTCTGTTCCCTTCTGTTCCTGAATCCCTAATAAAAAGGAACACCCAGATTTAGGCTGGAGTTTTTTTAAATCAAATACTTGTGTCTTATAGCAGGGATTTAAAATAATCACCATCCAGTGGTAAGGGATACGACATGGCATACTGGAAAACATTCCCAAGTTCTTTGGAATGTGATCACCGAGGAGTTCAATTTCTGCAAGGTCTTAAAAACACAGCCATGTAGTAAAAAAAACTTTATTTCATTGTCTGGCTATTCCTCCAAGTCCCTTCCTTCCTGGAATGTTTATTAAATTTAGTTTCATGCCATCCGTAAATATATATATACACAGGAATATATACATACCTTGTTCTCTTACCTCAGAAGGCTGGGTGGGCTGCCAATTGCCGCCCAGATTTTAGGGAATTGGTACTGATGCTGGAATTTTGCTGCGTGCTAAGATGTGACAGAACAAGTTTGCTCTTCCTGTGGGTGGTTTCCCTCCCTGCTGCTGCCACTGAGTCGCAGCCATACCTTGTGCTGATCAAAATACACTGAATCCATCTCTTTTTTCTTTTTCCCATTATTTTTGGTGGTTTTTTTTTTT
>WBMY01002487.1:94802-105189 GCA_013397315.1 Donacobius atricapilla
ACACAATATTGACTTGAGGATTCCAACACAGCTGCCTGGCAGTGTTAATCAATGCTCTCTGCTTGCTCACATCGTACTGCCAGCGTTAGATCATGGTGACAAGAGCAGAACAAGCTCGCTGCAGCCTTGGAGTAAATGATCACTCTGCCCTTCACCGGGAGCTGCCTTTGGAGCAAATATTGCTTCCTGCATGGCAGAAATAAAACAATGACTGCTTTTCCTTCTCTTCTCTTCTCTTNTTTTCTCTTCCCCCCAAATCATCAACCCTCCATTGTTTCACCCCTCTTACTGGTGGTTCTGTTAGATCCTCACTTGTTACATCTCGAAATTGAATAAACCCCTCCTTTGTGCTGACAACTTCATTGTACTCAGCGTTCAAAATATCAAAGGCTGAATGCTAAATGTTCCTAATGCAAAGTGTCAAGAGTGCAGTCTGGGATAATAGAATACATGTCTTGCAAACTTGCACTTTAATATGGCAAACTACTTGGTCAGCAAGCAAATTAATTCATTTATGATCTGATATTATTGCCAGCAGTGGGTCAGCTTGTGCAGGCAGCTCTGCTGAATTTTGCTGCTGCTGCTGCTCGGTGCCTGCTCTGTTTGTAGATGCCTCTCAGAAAATGAGTGTTTGGGAGCAGCTTAGGGGTATAATTTCAGGGATTTCCCTTCCATATATCACTTCACCTTGTTTTTTGATTATATTTTTCCAAACGCATCTCCTCTGTTCAAAGGGACCAAACCCCATTTGCAGTAATTATCTGGTTATCCTTTGGAAATTCCAGTTGTTGTGCTGCGTGAATTGATTGTGCAGATGTTTAAAACACGAACAGATGAACCCAGTGAAATGTTGTCAGTGGTGTGTTGTCTCCCACAGTTCCACAAAGAAACTTGAACATATTTTCTGGCAGAGCTGCTCATTTTCCCAGGGCGGATATTTGCAATCCTACCTCTGTAGTTTGTGAATATCGAAATGAATGGTAAATATTAACCTCTGAGAGCTAGAATAATGTGAAAAATTACGAAAGTAAATGTTAGCAGAAATATCTGTTACACAGGCAAAGAGAGAGACAGCACTGGAAGGATTTATGTTATTTTTTGAGTCTTGGCTCATACGGGAAAGTTGTGAATCTTTCCATTGAAAGGAAAGGAAGGCCCAATTTTTCAAAAGCAGCCTTGAAGGTTTGTTTTTCAGAGTTCAGTGACCTGATTGAAAGAACAGCTCTCTGTAAAAATAATTATGGAAGAAGTAAAAAAAAAAACAAAAAAAAACTTGACATGCTGTAAAAGTTACAACTGCAAACAGATTTTCATTCTCTTGTACAAAAAAAAAAAAGAGAAACAGCACAACAAAACAACCCAACCCCAAAACTAAATGGTGGACAAATTTTATTGTTCTCTTTCTTACAGGAAAAAAAGATTTGGTGACCCTTTTGACTGTGTCCTCCTTGATTGATACTCCTTATAAGAAGCTCACATCTGTAACTTATTTTTTCATCTCTCAATGATGTCTCAGAGATGGGTATATTGAGGTCCTGCGTGATGCCAGAATGGGGTCAAATAATCCTTTGCTAAAACAAATACCTGTAAGTGAAATAATTTGGAAGTATTTACAGAACAGTTTTTAAAGCGGAGGTGCAACATTGATTTTTTGGAGATGAACGTAAGCTTTTGGGCATGGTTTACATCTGATTAGGATATTTCTCAGAGAAAGACCTGTTCCATCACTGGTCTGCTTTTAGGTGAGTTTCAACAGAAAATCGATGGTGAAATTGAAGTGACAAAAGATATTCTGGTCCCTTCCTTTAGGTGGGATTTTTCCTGTTTTCCTAAAACATTGCCAAAGCCAGCCCTGCTCCTTTACTGCACCCATGGGCACACAAGACCTCATCCCTCGGTGCATTTCAAACCTTGAGCTGGCTGAGCTGAGCTGCTGCAGCAAAAAAAAAAAGAGTTGGAGATGAACTCGTAGCCCGTGACAGAACGTCATCTCCACTGCTGCCTGCTCCTTCTTTACGGGCAGCCTGGTGGTCTTCCTGCCACAGCCATCTCCCTGTCACCCATTTCCTTTGTCCCATCCCAGAAGTAGCATCAGCAGAAATACACTGGAAGATCACGCTGGGCAGGAAGCCAATGCAGATTTATGGCTTTGGTTCTTTTTCTTTTTCTTCTTTGTGAGCGGCCTTTGATTTAAAGAGCAGCTTTTTATCACTGAGGTGTTGATCTAGGGACCAGGGCTTGGCAGAGGGCTCCTGCTGACCGGCCCCTGGCAGGATATTTGGCCCAAACTCTGCTTGTGTGCTGGGTTCCTGCCTGTTTAAAATCCATTTGATGCTCTCCTCTCCTTGGAAATTGTCACTGAGGGAGGTTTTGGGTTGGTTTATTTTCTCATGGGCGGTGACTCCCAGCTTCTCGTGCATGCACCTTTTCTGACAGGAGGTGGTGGAGGATGGCAGCTCCGAGTCCCGGTAAGAGCGGGGCAGGGATGCCCCCCACGCTCAGGGGTGATCAGGACACCCCCTGTGACAACCACCAGTCAGCTTAGGGTTCAGATGATCGACACGGCCTTTGTGAGTGCTAATCACATCACCAGCCAGTTTGCATTTGGAGAATGATTTCACATTCCGCCGGGTTTGGGGCTAAAGCCATTGCACTTGAGCCAGGCTTAAATCTAACTTTTTTTCCTGAAGGATTTTACCAAGGCCAATTTGCTCAGGCACCACCAGAGCGAAGGCGCTGAGCAGCTCCAACTTCGAGCAGCTCTGGGCGCTTGTTGCAGACGCCTCCACATCTGCAAGTGCTCATCTGCCTGCTGTCCCCAGCCTTTGCTGTTGTGTTGTTGTTCTGTCATTAACATTAATCGCGTCTTTCGACGCGCGCTCCGTCTTTAATATTAATCACCGCGGTTTGTACATTGACTTTCCCTTTTTGCTCCTGGCTGCGGGGTGCTCAGGGGCCCCGAGCTCGTCCTTCCCCACCAGCCAGCGAGGCAGAAGGAGGGAAGTGCATTAGGAGCCCCCTGAGGAGGAGGCGCAGCACTTAAAGGACGGAGATGCTCTTTGGGCGCGGTGGCGGGGAAGCGCGGCTCTTTGGGGGGGTTTGGGCTGCATTAGGGGCAGTGGTTGCGCTTCCCGTGCTGCCCAGCGTGTCCTTCCTCCCTGTGGAACATCCCAGGGCAGGTCCTCATTAATCAGGAAGCAAAACTTCCCAGGGAAGTGGAGTGGAGGTGGGATCACGCTGGGAGGTCCTGCTGATCCATCAGGAGTGGGAAACCTTGTCTGATCTGCCACCGGTCTGGAGAGGGGCAGGCTCTGCATGGGTCCAGGGGATGGCGAATTCCTGTGTTTTTGTGGACAAATGGGCAAGGTGTCCTGTCAGGAAAAACCCACAAGTTTTCAGGGGCTTCTCACCTACTCCACCTCCTCATCAAACCAACCTCCACGCAGGGGGAAAGTCACCGAGTGACTTTAACTCATTTAGTTGTCACTTGACTGAATGACAACTCATTTAGTTGTCAGCACAGACTAACACGAGATGTCAGAGTTGCTCTTCAGACAACAGAGACGTTGGATTACTGTCTTTTAGAGACTCACACCGTGATCTAATCCATAACAAAGCATTATTCCTGATTATGGCTTGGGCTGTTGTTCCATTTGGGATTTTTTTCTCAGGTGTTTGCCGGGTTCTCCTTCCCTTGGGATACAAAGGGGTGGGGTCTCTGCCCCCACTGCCAGGAAGTTTCAGCCCCCTCTCCCACCCCAAAGCCACCAAAGAAGGTGCTGGAAGAGCCACTGTTGACAGCGGCTTCTACAAACCACAGGGAAAAACCCAGAGCTGAAATGTCTATTAAATACAGTTCAAACAACACGGCGCCAGATCCGTTATGAATATTTTAAAATAGTTTCTTAAAATTAGGAATTGCCTAGCGAAGGCAGTCATTAGTGCAGGTTTCATTAGGGTGGCAAGTTATCAAGTTACGAACTAATTTAAATTATATCTATTGAAATATCCTTTTTACATAAAACAGGGGACATCGGGCTTGTAAAATAGACTGGGGCTTAAATGTAAGCTAATAAATATCTAATAAGTTCCAGCACGTGTTTAAACTGATCTAACAGACAATATTCTGAACAAATATTGTACCATGTAACCGGAGCGGCCTCGGACAGCCCTGGAAGCAGGTGTGGATCATTTTATTTGCTTTTTCCAGGTCTTCCCATGCCATGACCCCTCCTCGGTCCTGCTGCTCCTCTGGAAGCACATTTGCACCCCCAGCCTCTACCTGAGCCCAGCATCTGACTCTGTTTCCCCAACTAATTCATTCACGAGTCCTCCGCGTGCCTTCAGTGCCTCACATCCATTATCCTCATTTAATAGTTTAGCCTAAGGATGTCTTTCAATACAAATAATCTTCCGCAATGCTTAGATAGCAGGGTTGTGCTTCTTTTTATAGCAAATGGGAATGATCTCAAAGCATTTGACCAGGTTTTGAATCATGGGACACACGGCAGAGCAGGTACAGAACCTGCCCGATTTTTTTTTTAGGTGGGGGATATTTCATCCCACCAGTGCTGCATCTCCCACGCAGACAGAAATTCATCCAACATGTGTTCAAGTCATTTTCTCGCTCTGACTTTTAGCTGGCCACGTAGACTTTTAAACCAGCCTTTCTGCCTTAAATGTAGTTTTAAATTGCACCTAATATTTGGTGGGTAATTCTTTAAAGCTGTTAGCACCTATTCACAGTGTAAGTAGGGGGATTTTTCTTTTTCATGTGTGCCTTCTGGGATGTTAAAGGATCCAAGACTGGGGATGCAATCTCAATCCAGAACTGATCTCTGCAGTTTCCTGCAAGGGTGAAATGGGAAAAGTAAAATATTACCTTATTAAAAATTGCCCAAAACACATCTTCCTTGTTAAATATGCAGAGCTATTCAAAAATATTACCTTTCTGGGAACAGTAACAATACTCTGATTGCCTGAGTTACTATTTCCAGGACTTGGTTTACTGCTAAGGAAAAATTAGGACTCCAGATGAACAAATGAATTCCTGCATTTTTTGAGGATCAAAAAATGAACACCCCGTACTCTGGAGGGGTGAGAGGCTTGTGTCAGTTAATGTGAAGGTAGGAGTCACTCGGATTTGACCACATAATTAAAAGAAGCAGGGGATAAAGTTAGTAAACACACTGTCTTAGCAGCCAGAAAAGCCCAGGGCTAGGAGAAAATTAAAGCACTATAAAATTGAAGGGTTTGTACTCTCATTAAGATATTCCTGTAAGGAATATCTTAATATCACCAGCATCAAGGAGGAGAGGCTGAAAGCAACATTCCTCACACCGATGTAACTTTGGCACTCGTGCTTACAGTATTTACAGTTCTACAGACTTCTCCTTCCCAAATTAAATTAATTTGGAACCACTTATAGGCAAAGTCCATCCATGTCTGAATCTCTTCCAGGCTGCTTTTGCAAACCCCATTTTCTATATATAAATCATCCTACAACTCTCTCAGTGAAATTAATTCCACACACTGTGTCTGCTAATGAGAGTCCACCCAATATTTTGCTATTGCAGACGCTCATCAGCTCGCTCTAATTTACAGGAAGCAATCAGCATCTGCCGAGCAGAGAGTGCACCAAAGATGTCTTTAGCATTTATTGCATCTAAATGTTTGCAATGCCTCCTCACCTCTGAAGGAATCCCACACAGCAGGTATTTTAGGATTAAGGTTCCTGGAGAACTGTTGCCTTCTTCAGGAATACCCTAGACCCCAAACCAAATATGTGCTAAATGATTGAAGAATATCTTGTAAATCATTTACCTCTTCCTGCTGCTACTTTTCAGCGGATAGTGTTTACTCCGTTCCCAACGTGACGGCAAAGTTAAATTTTCATTTTGCTGAAAAAGAGCAAAAATACGGCGAAGCCTTTCTGCTTGTTACTGCCTAATGTGGAAGGAGCAGGTTCTCAATCCCATGGACCACAGCTGTCCTGTCAGGGCTCATATACACTGAGTGAAGTATTTGCATCCCCGAGCCTGCTGATAGACTGAGCATGTTTGTCTACAAAGTGCTTTTAAATGAACTAATACATGATTCATGTGGGCTCCATTGAGCAGAACACCAATCTGTCTGGACACACTTTGCTGTAGGCTTGACAATGGGAACATTTCTCTGGGTGAGGCAGGTACAACCATCCCCTGGAAAAGAGGGAGGCGGCAGCGGTGCCTGCGGCCTGGCACATCCCAACCCTGCGCGGGGTCACTCCAAGCCCCGGGTTGGAGGTTGTGTTTGGGATATTCTTCCTCCTGTCTCTCTCTGGACGCTCGTGACACGGGCGCTGCACAGGCTGTATCTGCTCAGTCATGCCTGAGCAGGAGAGGAGAGTGCACCACCTTTATTATTTATACGGGGATACAATAAGATTCCTTGCAGTGGAGGAGGGAGGAAAAAAAAAAAAATTGATCCCAAGTATACTGTTTCCTATTGAACTAAATAGATTTTTAATCGAGTCTCGGTTCCTTTGGGTAATTGACTTAACAGTGCGGGCAAATTAATTTCAGATAAACTATAGCTGGGATTTTCCAAGGAGCACAAGGGTGCTGGGGAGTCAGCTCCAGTGCAGCGAGAGCAGGGCAAATATCTTAATTCCTCTGGCTTTCCAGGCACATTGCAACCCAAATGTTTAGACCCGGAGCTGAATCCAGCAGCTTTTATGCGAGCAAAACTCCCGCTGAAGTCAGTCAGAAAACTGACTCGGAGAAGACAGCAGAAAATGGCTCCAAAAATTCCCAAGTGCTCCTGAATGTGTTATACACACATAACCTCCTCCCTGCATTTAATAACCTCATCTAAATGTCGCTCTTTGCAAGGCATTGCTCTGCGAGGCTTTCGGTGGTACTTGGCACCAGCACCTCGTTTGGGATCTTGTCTGCTCAGAAAAGCCTTTGGAGCAATTTTATTTTCCTGTGGCCCAACCAAAACACCCACTCCAGTGGTGACAGACTGGGGAGCAAAATTGGCATCGCTTTGCAGCTTCCAAACATCCTCTTTCCTCTCTAGTAAAGCTCCTTCTAGAAAATCTGTTATTAAAGAAAAATAAATTAAAAAAAAAATAAATTAACTAAACTCAGGGAATTTGGAGCATTCGGAGTTCTATTAAAGTCATAAACAGCCATGGAAAAATACGTGTCCCGTGATTTGTAGCTGAGGCGTTCTCANATATTTGTAGTGTTTTTTCCTCTCTGCAGCTGTTTGCAGAGCTGATGATTTGAGATGATTTGTCATATTTTCTGTTATTCCATCATTTCCTGTTAACCTGGCTGCTTTTATTGGCATATCCTGAGTCACGATCCAAAATTTTATCATTTATTATCAAAAACTCTGGTTGGATGAGGCTTGGCTGCTGGTTAGAAAAGGCTGAAATGATGCTGAGCTCTGATGGCGCTGTGGTCAGAGAAGCTTGGATTTGTGAAAATAAACGGGAGAAACTGGATATAAAGAAAATGAATTAAAAGAAAACAATATACCATTCTGGTCTGAAAAGCAGGAAACACTGTTTTGTGGGGTTTTTTTTGTACTCCAAATAAAACCTTTTACTTAGAAGCTTATTAGCAAGAGCAAATAATAGATTCACTAAGAGGAATTTTTAAAGTTCATGTAAAAAGCCTGGTACTTTTGCCAGGTTTCTCCAGCAATAAGGATGAAAGTCAGAGCAGATGAGGGAAACTCTTTTTCCTTTTTGCTGCTCCCCTTTTCCTTGTTTGGTTATTTGCCTGCCTGGATCACCTGGGATGCAGGAGCCAATCTTCTCAGCACAGCTTTATGCCAACTCAAATATTTTCCCTTTTTTTTTTTTCCCTTAGAAGTGTATTAATATGATATTTAATAGTTTCTAGAAATTGTCATGTGGAAGGAGGGAGGGGTCACCCACAAAGGCTCTGGACTACTGCAGGGAATTCAGGATATTATGGTGAATTTTTAAAATAAATATTAAACACATGATTTAGCTGGTTTTCCTTCCTTTTCTTTGCAAGTAATATGAAATTAAACACTATTTTAAAAGAACTTGCCTTTTTCCCCTGTTGCTTAGCTCATTGCCGTCCAAACTTTGAACTCGACTCGGCTGTTAATTATTCCACAGCGACAGATTCCTATTGGCTCTTCCTCCTGCTTTGCTCCATTAATTTCTTTTCCAAAACACGGCACCTGCTGAACAACCCCACTCTCTGTTTCTGACCCCTCCAAAAGTGCCGTTCTGGAGGTTGGACCCACTCCTTCTCCTGCCCAAAGGGGACGCTGGATAAATGTCCAGGATACCTGAGGCTGGTGGGAACTGAGCCGGGTCACTGGGAGTAAATTGGGGCTCTTCAAGGGTTCCTAGCTGGGAATGCAGCTCCTTCCTGCTCCCACTTAACCCCGGTGTTATTCCAGAACAAGCCTGCTGAAATNCAGAAAAGCCTTTGGAGCAATTTTATTTTCCTGTGGCCCAACCAAAACACCCACTCCAGTGGTGACAGACTGGGGAGCAAAATTGGCATCGCTTTGCAGCTTCCAAACATCCTCTTTCCTCTCTAGTAAAGCTCCTTTAGAGAATCTGTTATTAAAAATAAATAAATAATAAAAGTAAATTAACTAAACTCAGGGAATTTGGAGCATTCGGAGTTCTATTAAAGTCATAAACAGCCATGGAAAAATACGTGTCCCGTGATTTGTAGCTGAGGCGTTCTCAGGGCATTGTTCCTGATCAGTTTTCCCAAATCCAGAGCCCCAGAGAGACAAGGAAAGCTGCATTCCCTTGTCCAGGCTGGCAGCAAAGCAAAGGCCAGAGGAGGAGCCCGAGGGCTGTATTTTCAGCCCTGATGGCTTTTGTCTTGTTGAGACAGGCAACTTTAGACATTTTACCTCCCTCCAACGTCAAACCTGTGAAATCCCAAATCTTTTACAGAGAACTCTGTGCCTACAGCAACACACAGAACAAAACTCCTTCCAGTGTTTTGTAAGGAAATGAAAAATACACAATTTAAGAATTAGTAGCTGCTTTCCATGGCTGAAAAATTATATTCTGCAGACTGGAAACAATAAAAATACCGCTGTTATTATTAAAGAAAATTTACTGTATGGAAAGGTTGTGTTTTACATATTTTGGTGCCTTCGTCATCTAACTTCAGTAATTAAAGAGAAAATCAACTGAACTATAATTAAAATGAAATTATTCCTCAGTTGCCAGTTGCAACTGTCATGAAATCAAAGAATGTGACAAATCATACTCTGCATTATTTACATGTTCTGAAAGAAAGGAGAAATATGTGTCTATATAACTGTTCTCCCAGATAACTGTAATAAAATTATATTAATAATAATAATAAATTATAATAATTNTTATGCCAACTCAAATATTTTCCCTTTTTTTTTTTTTCCCCTTAGAAGTGTATTAATATGATATTTAATAGTTTCTAGAAATTGTCATGTGGAAGGAGGGAGGGGTCACCCACAAAGGCTCTGGACTACTGCAGGGAATTCAGGATATTATGGTGAATTTTTAAAATAAATATTAAACACATGATTTAGCTGGTTTTCCTTCCTTTTCTTTGCAAGTAATATGAAATTAAACACTATTTTAAAAGAACTTGCCTTTTTCCCCTGTTGCTTAGCTCATTGCCGTCCAAACTTTGAACTCGACTCGGCTGTTAATTATTCCACAGCGACAGATTCCTATTGGCTCTTCCTCCTGCTTTGCTCCATTAATTTCTCTTCCAAAACACGGCACCTGCTGAACAACCCCACTCTCTGTTTCTGACCCCTCCAAAAGTGCCGTTCTGGAGGTTGGACCCACTCCTTCTCCTGCCCAAAGGGGACGCTGGATAAATGTCCAGGATACCTGAGGCTGGTGGGAACTGAGCCGGGTCACTGGGAGTAAATTGGGGCTCTTCAAGGGTTCCTAGCTGGGAATGGAGCTCCTTCCTGCTCCCACTTAACCCCGGTGTTATTCCAGAACAAGCCTGCTGAAATTAGGGGAGTTATCCTGGCTTAACACCAATGTAACTGAGAGCAGAATCTGGCCCCGTGCTCTTGGCATGACTACTTTTTTGGCAGATTTGGCCACTAATGCTCTCAATGGGTTTTGAGATTACATTTAATGGCATTACATTTATTTTAATATTTTTTTAAATAGCTAGTGTAAATTGATTCTACTAAAAAAAAAAAAAAATCCCTTTACCTACTCGTGTTCATTTGTATTTCAAATGGCCCATTACATTTTCACTAACAATCATTAGAGCTGTGTGAGCTTATTGAAGCTAAGGCTTGGACTGAAACTGTAAAAACTGCCAGGTCTGGATTTTTTTAATGCTGAAAATAGCAGTGGAAAGGGGCTTTTTTTTTTTTT
>WBMY01002487.1:105622-139317 GCA_013397315.1 Donacobius atricapilla
GGCTTTGACCCAAATGGTGATGCTTCTGCTCTCAGCAGCAGCCAGTCTAGGATCAGGACAAAGAACAGGGAGGAGCTGTAGCGAGGTATTTGAACAACTTTAGGCCGTTCTTTGTACTAGCTAAACTGTTTGTAGATAACAAGGCACTAGCAGTCTTGTTTTTAGGGTTCTTAGGCATTCATCAAGGCTACCAAGACAATAGGTCTAAAATAAAAATGAGGAGCCTGGGAAACTGCCTACAAAAAATACAAAACCTAGATAGAGAACACACAGCTTGATGGACTCTTGACCAATTTGGTGTCCTGAAGGATGCGTGCCTGNGGGAACAACACCTCTCCAATCCCATTGGTTAAACCAGAGAAACAGAACTAGGAAAGCAAACACCACCTGGAGAGAAAAGATTGTTTTGAGAACAGATCAGTTGTTTACCAAGATTGTTTTGAGGAGAAGCTTTCTCAAGATTTCTTCCCTCGGAAAAAGTTAGCAGCTGCCAGCAGGCTGAAATCTCTCAGACTCAGAAATATCAGGTGCTAATCCTAAACGCGGGACTCCAAAAGAGGGACACGCGCCCCTGATGTCCGTGTCAGCTGTTCCTGCAGCGGGGTGGGAACCCCGGCTGGGAACTGGGGGAGTTTTTGGAGAGAAGGCTGGGAAGGAGATGGAGCAATGACGTGGCTCTCCAGAGAGACCCCCGAGCTGGCTCTCACACTCCGGACCACATCAAGAGCGGCCGGTCCCGAGTGCGGCTGTGACCCGAGGGGTGATGTGGCTTTGACCCAAGTGGTGATGTGGCTTTGACCGGAGTGGTGATGTGGCTTTGACCCGAGGGGTGATGTGGCTTTGACCCAAGTGGTGATGTGGCTTTGACCCGAGTGGTGATGTGGCTTTGACCCAAGTGGTGATGGGGCTTTGACCCAAATGGTGATGGGGCTTTGACCCAAGTGGTGATGTGGCTTTGACCCGAGGGGTGATGTGGCTTTGACCCAAGTGGTGATGTGGCTTTGACCCGAGGGGTGATGTGGCTTTGACCTGAGTGGTGATGTGGCTTTGACCCAAGGGGTAATGTGGCTTTGATCCAAGTAGTGATGGGGCTTTGACCCGAGGGGTGATGTGGCTTTGACCCAAATGGTGATGCTTCTGCTCTCAGCAGCAGCCAGTCTAGGATCAGGACAAAGAACAGGGAGGAGCTGTAGCGAGGTATTTGAACAACTTTAGGCCGTTCTTTGTACTAGCTAAACTGTTTGTAGATAACAAGGCACTAGCAGTCTTGTTTTTAGGGTTCTTAGGCATTCATCAAGGCTACCAAGACAATAGGTCTAAAATAAAAATGAGGAGCCTGGGAAACTGCCTACAAAAAATACAAAACCTAGATAGAGAACACACAGCTTGATGGACTCTTGACCAATTTGGTGTCCTGAAGGATGCGTGCCTGCCTCGTGAACAAGTGACTTGGCCAATCAAGAGACTCCTTAACTGGAGTTTCATGTGAACAATAAATCAGCTTCTGTTGATATCATATTGATTCTGTTGTCCAGTTGCCCATTTTCCCTGCAAGGAGCCTCTCATGCACTTCTCAAATTTATTCCCCCGAATTTATTCCCCAAGGGGTGCAGTGATGAGAAAGCTGAAGAGCAAAGCCTTGCACAAACTTTTAAATGGGGGAGCTACGAGGGGAATGCACAATTCTTCAACCGATCAGGGATACAACAGGGAGGAGGTTAGGGATGGGCTCACAATATGATAACCTACAGGAAAGATAATGGGAGTGGAAAGGGTCACATGGACCAATGGGGCTTCGAGGAATAGGGGAATTCCTGGGAGGAGTTTAGGCAGGGGGTTGGGATAATAAGGACTGACGGGAACTCTCTAGAACCAGGGGTAGGGATTAGGGAAGATTGACATTATGTAAATGAGGTAACGGGTAGGTCTAGGGAGCGATGGATAACTGGGCAAAGGAGGAGAAAACCTGGGCTAAAACCATCCACCCCGAGGGGAGGAATAGGAACAACCCATTCAAAAGTATTTAGGAAAATATGCATAAAGAAAAACACACCGCACCGCAGAGCACCAGGTGCTGGACCTGCTGAGCACGGCCTCTCTCCAGGGCTGGGGATGATGCATTGCTCCTTCAATCCTCGGGATCCGGGGCCGATTTCCTGGGAAGAGTGCCGACCAGCTGCAGCTCCCCACTGCCCATCTGTCTTAGCAGAGGTTGGGGCATCTCCTGCTCTGCTGGCAGGCTCTTGCACACTGCTAACTGTACCTCTTCTAATTGTTGCCATTAATTCAGAGGGGTGAAGAACAGGTATTAATGCAGGTATTTAGCCTTGTACCTCGTTCGCATCACAGCCACGCGGCACTGGAGTAGAGCCACACGTGGAAATATGAGCAGCAGTCCGCGTTGGTAACCCGAAAACACTTGAAATATTGGTTTGAGAGAGCTGAATACGGGGTCATACACCAGGGCACAGCTCTACAAGGCTGAACAGCTTAGGCCAGGTGCAATTGTTGGCCTCTGAACAAGCTCCCTATCAGAAGTGCAGTGAACAAACACTTGAAGATACAAAGAGTTTTTTGACTCGTGCTGTTGACTGACTTAATTCTGCCAACCCCCGCCAGTGCCCCTTTGCAGGACCTCTTCCAGCCTGTTTGCTCCGTTTTTTCCTTGTCTACGTGTACATCTAAAGGATCCCTAATTATCCTTCTGCTCTGCTTTTTAACTTCCCTTCACGTGGCACGGCACAAAGAGAGCGCAGAAATATGAATAGTTTTTGCCTGGTTTATTTTTCCCCCCACCCAAAGAATTGCCTCAGTATTCTTTGCATTTAACTCCTCCACATACCCATTTCTGGGCCAGCTGAAGTTGTTTTGAGTTGTATCACTCCTTGCTTGCATTTTCTCCTTGCCAGCCTCCTCCCATGCTGAGCCATTGGCAGGCCCCATCCTTTTACACAACTTCTTCCAGGTCATTGATACTTGGAGTGAAGAGTGCTGTCCTGACATTGATCTTGCTGTGCTCCAGTAGGCACTAAGAACAAACAATATTAGGTTATGGCATTGATTTCATGGATTACATTTTTTTCCCAATCATGCTCTTGTTAAGCACCTTGTAAAATACATCATGTCGCATGTTCGTCCCCTCAGTTTCATGGTGAAACAAATCCAGTGCTGGCTATCGCCTTCAGACCGGGAAACCTCATCCTCCCCAGTACCGGGGAGTTATCAGCCTCTAATTTAACCTCAGCTGATGGCTTCCAGTGCAGTATTTCAAATTTTCATCATTTGTGAGCAACTGGACAAGCTGGCCACTGAAAATAGATATGACGATCTAATAAAAACCTAATAAAACTTTCTAAGTCAGTCTCAGGTTCTCTCAGGGGGGGATTATGCAATCCCTGCCATGCAGCAAGAGCATCTCCCTCCAGCTGACGTGCAGGCAGAGCCAGGCAGCTCTGAATGGCTTTTCATGTCCTCACTTCTTTTTTTGGATGAATTCCGGGCTCCTTTGTCAGGCCCAGAAGTCACTACTAATACTTTTCAAAGTAACAGTGCTGTGGTTTGATGAGAGAGGAGATAATGTGGCCATGAGGCTTAGGCTGTATAAACACACACGTAATTTCATTAAGTGCTCTTCCTAATTATTTTATATATTAATGCACTGCCGTCACTGCCTGCCAGACAATCTTTCATGTGGAGCGCAGAGCTAAAAAGACATCAAAGCAAATTTGGCTGCTTCCTTCAATGTACAGTTTAGGAGGGCCCATTTTCCCAAGGCAAGTAGGATCCCTACACACAAATATAATAAAATAAAAATGGCACCTAAATGTTGATACGAGGGATATTTGCCAAGCAGCTGCTTTGAAAAATGCACATTTCAAAATATAATTTAAATTAGGTAGGAGACTCTTGTGTTTACTTGAAAAACTGCTCAGCCTGGTTTTGGTGCCACTTGACAGAGAAGAGCGACCCAGTGCTACAAAAGTGGTGGCAACATTTTTTTTCTTCTAAAAATCAAATTTGGCATTCCCATGAGCAAGGCTTTCTCACTGGAATTGTTCAGTGCTCTCAAGTATAATGCAGATTTCAACATTTCTGGCTCTTCATAGATTCCGTCACCTCCAAATCACGTGGTCTTGACCCCCACCCATGCAGACCAATATGCTGAGGTGACCAGAGGCTGTGTGGGCACAAAGATCTGTTTGTATCACCATGGCTGGGCGTAATAATTCTTTACTTTATGTAAATTTGGAGTTCCTCTATTGAAATCAGCAGAATTGGAGCATGGAGAGACAAAAAAATGGGCACCTGACTCTGTTCATCCAAGTTTATGAGGTCCTATGAAAAGCTGAGGCACAGAGCCGTGAAAACAGAACTGATTCTGAAAAGAAAACTGCAGGTGCTAGCAGAGAGAAATACCTCTGTTATTCTTCCTCAACCTTCCTAATCTCCAGCAAAGTATTTTAAAAAACATTTCAGTGATATGATGGATGTGAACCATTTAAAAGTTTTATTGAGCTTTACTGTAGTGCAAATCTTAAAAATACTATAGAAATTATATTAAGATTTTCAGTAAGGTTCCACGCAGAATTATGAATAAATGTAAAATTGATTTCAGATTGGAAATAGATGCCAGGAAGATTTTGCATATCGGGTAGAGCAATGAAATTACATTTATTGCTGTTTTGGTTTTTTCTTTTTTTTTAAAAAAAAGGCACTTCAGCTCAGGTAATAATTGTACAGTCTATTATAATGATCCCAGGAGGTGCCTAACAGTACTGCAATTCTAAGTTTTACACTTTTATTTTTCATTTGAAGAAAAACTTGTCACAATAAAAGTGATACATTAACAGAACATCACTTCCTTTTTTTTTTTTATTATGCGTATTTAGATTATTTCCATGAAATTGCTTATCAAATCCCACAGGCCTTTAAAGATAACTGAACAGTTACCCATTTGTGTTAACTCTAGGATATTGTGCAAGAATTTGTGATGGGACACTGAAAAGATAAAATGCTCTCTGAGAGTCATAATTTCTGGTTTTGGCATCAGAGGGCTGTGTTTTTAAATCTCTGTAAGGACCGAATGATCAAAGCCTTGTGAGGTATTCAGGACAACCAGATTGTCACATCAGGAATCAGATTCTCTGAGGGCCAAAAATTCCCATTAGTTTGTCTGTTCCTCCCGATAGGTGTTTGAGTACTGATAAAAATCTGACTCTGGGGTTTTTAAGTACTGTTGGGTTTCCGCAGATGGATCCATCAGAACTGTATCTCCAGTTTTAGGGATATGAAGATTTGATTTCATTCGTTACTTAGATTTTACTTCTTTTAAAGCATAGAATCACTCAAGACGGAAAACATCTCTAAGACCATTGAGTCCGACTGTTCCCCAGCACTGCCAAGGCCAGCACTGACCCATGTCCTCAAGTGCCACCTCCACAGGGCTTTTAAATCCCTCGAGGTGTGGGGACTCACCACTGCCCTGGGCAGTCAGTTTAAACGCTTAATAACATAGACACATTGCAAAATTAATCATTATCTGCAATATAATTTAGGATATTTCTGCTACCTTTTCTTTTCTCCTGTGGAGCAGCCGGGTTCTCCAGGTCTTCCAAGCATTTTTTTCTGGATGGGTTCATGTTTCTACCACCAGTGACCCATAGCCCATAGCTCACAGTTTATGATTTCCTGCTCGTGGAGGTTCTGCCAAGAGAAACAGCAGTGAGAAGGGTCATGTGCTGCACCTCGAAACAAACTTGAGTGCCCCGTGATTGAGGGCATGGAAAACCACGTGCCTGGTGGATAAGTGAACCAGAGAATCAATTTGGTTGGAAAAGACCCCCAGGATCATCAAGTGTGATCTTTGTTGATCCCCACTGACGCTGTTTGTCACACACACAGAGACACTTTGATTAGAAGGCATGAAAACTGATTTCTTTAAAAAGGTCTGACTTCATTTTATAGTGTTTCTACACGGGCCAGGGATTGGGGGAGAAGGTTGACACCTCTCCCCATCCCGTTGGTCAGGACAACTGTCCATCAGCTGTCCATAGCTCTAAGAACAGAAATGAAAACTACCTTGAAATTACGAAAACATTGGCTGTGCCAGAAGAAACCCAAACTATGAAGAGAAGCAGAAAACATCAGGGCAACACCCCACCTTGTCACCAGCTCAGTGTGTTGAGCCCTGTGTGTCCTCAGAGTGTTGGAGGCCTCATCCTTGGACACCTCCCGGGACTGACACTCCAAACCTCCCTGGGCAGCCCCTTCCAAAGCCTGACCACCCTTTCCGTGAAGAAATTCCTCCTAAAGGAACCCAGGCTGGGATGACACAGCGAGAGTTTGGCCGAGGCTGGTGTTGCCATCCTTCAGTTGATCTCGCAGCGGCTCGTGCTGCTTCTCTGTGGGATCTTCTCCGGGAGGAGCTCAAGGCGAGCTGGGCTGGAGCAGCAGCTCGCGATGGCCACAGCACACCGGGCCACGTTCAAGGCTGTCAGCTCAGGACGAGCGAGCAGGACGTGGTTACAAGCAGATATTAAAGGTTCAGAGGGAGGGACGCCGCCGCTCACCTGCTGCCGCCGCCGCCGTGGCCCCGACCCCGGGCGCGCCTTGCCCCAAGAACCTCTGGCGGCGCCGGGCATCGGCAGCGCGGTGCCAGCTGAACTCATGCAGTAAGGAAGGAGTGATTATACATCCTGTATGTAATCACGGAACATATGCTGGGATGGCACACGGAATCTGGGCACTCTTCACCCGCGCAGTAAAGACCAGGGAAATTATGAACAGGCTACAGAAGGAAAACAACTTGCCAAATTTTCCCAAACCAAGCAGGAGGTTCCGGCGAGCTGGAACTCCGCGCTGTATATTCTTGAGGGGGTTTTGGAACAGAAACCTGGATGTGTCTATAGCATGTTGGCAGTGCTCGTGATAGGAAGAGCAGATGTCCTCACCTCCACCCACACGATTATGGCTGCCAGTTTTTCTAATATCTTCTGCCTGATGAACTGTCCAGTTGCAGGAATTTAGGCAGGAAAATATAAATTGTATTTCTGAATTAGGGATGTTTCATTGGATGTGAACCTCTCAGAACTGGTCAAGGGGAAAAAACCAAGGCAGACCAGGACAAAACATGGTTTGTCGGGGTGGGGGGCTATCTATTTAAGATAAATAGATAATTTTAAAATGGAATTTTCTGAAAGCTTCCAACTGTTGAAATTTAAGAAGATCAAAGAATAAGAAGAGAAACACCTGCTTAGAGATAAGAGAAAAAGCAGCTTGAAAAGTATTAGGAGTAAAGGGAATTACAGTCCGAGTTGTTTTCCAGATAGCAATAGCAGAACAACAGTAAACAGTGCAGTAAAGATGAGACTGTTGAATAAATATCCTTGTTTTATAATGCAGAAGAAAGTCAATTAGTACAGGATAGTGAACAAACTTTTGTTATGTGAACAAACAAAATGTCCGTAACAAATCAGGGCAATGGGAAACAATGCTAATATAACTAAAAGCATGGGAAATAAGCTACTAATATTAATTCAAGATAAAATGCTGCCTTGGAAACCTGAGTATATTCAATTATTGAAGTGCTGATGGGGGGAATCCCATGGCTGGTGATTGGTGTGGCTGGTAGTTGATCTGTGACTGGAATCAGCTCACGGTTATGAAATCAGTCACGGACCACGACCCAGATAATCTGGAATCAGCACTTCCCATCATCTGAGGGGGTTCTTGGCATTCTCCAGTGTCCTGTGCACACCCAGAACCTGGAAGAAAGCATAAAATAATAGATGACCAAGGTACCAATGGGTGAGGAGGGCAGGAATTGGAGCAAGAACTGAAGGACACCTTATCCATCAGGGCGGAAGAGGAGCTGCCCCATGGGGGTGGAGCAGCTGGGAAAGGGAGCAGTGGGATACAGGCAGGGTGATTATACGGATCTCGTTATTCCCCTTCGTTCCTGGGCACACCTGGCTGTTTAGGGATGACAGAGGCTGCTGTCCTTAAAGGCTGTGCTTCAGGAGAAGAGGTTTCTGAGGGAACACCAGGCTAATGATTAATGAACATACAGCTTCTAGGAAAGGATTCCAGGGTTGGGTTTATTTAGCTTATCAAAGAGAAGGTTAAGGATGACTTGACCATGGCCTATACACACCCACATGATGAAGTGAACTTTAATAATGGGTACTTTCATCTATCAGACAAAGATATAACAAGGTCAGTGGCTGGAAATAAATTCAGAAGAGTAATTAAGGTACATGTTTTTTAATGCTGAGAGTGATGAACTGACACAAGACCATACTGGGAAGCATAGGGAGTTCTTCATTTTTTTAATTATTTTTAAGAGGTGTTGTTTTGCTCAAAAAAAAAAAATTCTAATTCAGGTTGCTGGGGGTAATTCAGTGCTGAGCTGGAACTACCCAATCACAGTCAGCCCTTCTGGCTTTGCAATTTATAAAGCTGGAAGTGTGAAGAAAGGACACGCTGCCAGTACAGCAGTGTTCACAGCTCCGACTGGAAAAGCAGGAGCAGCTATTGTTTGTTACCAAAGCATATTTATAAATATGAAATAAAGCTGAACCCTGGCAGACGTGCTGGCAGGAAGCTCAGTGTTTGTTCCCGGGATCTTCCTGGCAGATGTTGTGTCTGGAAGTTTGGGCAGCGAAAATGAATCCTCCCCGCTCTCCCTCTGCCTGCAAGGGCCATCCTGGGGCACGGACCCTTCCTCCCACTTTGCAAAGCTCCCAGAATCCTGGGCAGGGAAAGGGGCTTGCAACAGAAAACCTAAAATACCTCTCGGTGCATGAGGCAGATGGGTAGGTGGGTTTTAGGTTGCTGATAGAGCTGGAAATTGTTGGGGAAGGAGAGTAAGCTCACAGCCATAGTGGGTGTGACCCAGATGGAGACTGCCCTAGTGGGATGTCCACAAGCAGCCCCTGGGAAGGCTGGATGAATCAGAAAAAAAATTGAATTGGTTAAGTTGGAAAATACTTCTAAAATCATTGAATCCAGGCTTTAACGCGGCATTGTTAGGAAATGGTGGAAAAAAGAAGGTGGCTGGAATATCTCCTTGTCCCAGGTGGGGACTGGAGGTGAAGACCAGAGCATCTCTTGCCTTCTGAGTGAGCTCTCCACAGGCCACTCCAGAGCAGCCCAAATTGCAGCCCTGCATGGCCTCCTCTCAGTGCCTGACATTAGTCTGGTAATTTCCCTTCACTTTATTGGCTTAGCTTAATTAAACTTCAGTTATCACTTTCCTTCCAATTAAAGATTTATTTTTACTACTGGAATAAATAAAATGATGGGGGCACTGGGAGCAAATGGAAATGGCAACGGGGAAGTTCCTTCTCAATTACATTCCTTTGGTTAAATTTTGTGTTGTGGAAAACAAATCAAGCTGGGGGTCGGTTCTGGTTTGCAGCCAGTGGATTTCCAATAAATTAGATCTGATTATATTGAACAAGAAAGAGATGTGGATAGAAAGCTGTAAAAAACTGAGGCTTCTGTTAAATCAAATAGCTAGGATAATTTGGGAATGAGATTTCTAAAAGAACAAGAAGTCTGCAACTTCCACCTCAAGTTTTTCAAGGCACTCCAGTTCTCTCACAGTATAAAGCCTTCTTAAATGGCACCAATAAAAATCTTCCAATTTCCATCTATATTTTGATTACCTTACAGTGAGTACAGAATATAATAAACTCCCAGTTCTGTAATGAATTCAAATAAACAAACAACTACCCTAATCCCCAAGCAGGCCTTCCCTAAACGAAATGGAGAATAATTTGGGGATATAAAGTCTCTTTGTGTTATTTGGAATTGCAGGCTGCATTAGCATCGTTTGGGTTTGCTGGTGCTCTATATGTGATATTGGCTCCTGGTGAATAGCTTAAAACAACAGGCAATTGGTAAATAAAGCAGCACAAGGGGTTTTTTTTCCTGTGCAGAGGAAGGAAGTAATTTGCATTTTTATCCTATTAATTTCTTCCCTTAAAACAGGTAATAAGACAAAAAAAAAAAAAAACAGAAAAAAAAAAAAGAGAGAAAGAAAAAAAGGAAATAGTTTTCTAGTCGAAATGTTGTGTTTTTATTTTTTTTTTGCCCAGTGGAGTTGTGGTAATAAAGAGTAAAAAATGCAGGAGATAATTGTGAGCACTTTGCAGAAGTGTCCCTGTGGCGCTCGGCCGGGAGCGCGTCCCACGGGAGCGTTACTCAGGCTCGATCAGGAGGGGAGCTGGAACCCCTCTCCTCCACAGCCATCCCGAGCAGCGTTTAGAGATTCCCCAGGATTTAGGAGGACAGCTCTCAGCCCAGAATCATCTCTCTACCTTGCATTAGGCAGCCAAGGCCTGTAGGGGGAGATTTCTTATTACTCTTTAAAGGAAGGGGAGAGCGAGAAGCCTTGGAACGCTTATGGATACTACTTCTTGCTGGAGGTTTCCCTCCTTTAAAGGTTTTAAATTAGATGAAAAGACCAGATGCTACTGCAATATTAAATCTAAATAGATCTTTTTTATATATATCTAGCACTTTTTAAAGATATAATATTAAGTTCCCCTCTAAATTAGTAGATATAATTGTTTGGCAGGGAAGGACTTGTGATTTCCTGTCTTCAAATGTATAAGTTGAAGGGAAGGAGACCTGGGACCCCTTTTTGTCCCTGGGTTGGATGAAGCAGCAGCTGATTCTTGGGTGTTGGGTTTACGGAATTGCGCGGGCTGGTGAAATTCCACGCCTTGGAGAGAGAGAAGGGAAGGAGGTGAAGGGCAGGATTTTCCTGGGGTGCACCCTCCTTCCTCACCCAGATGTTTTGGTGAGGTCCCGGGGGTGCTGGCACTGCATGAATGCCCAAGAGCTGAGGCTGACAGAGGCCAGCCAAGAGGGTTTGGGGAGGAAAGTCGCAAAATGCAATATTTTGCAGGTTAGTTGGATGGAGGATGATGGAAGCAGCTGATTTTGTACTTCTTATGGAGGGGAACAGTGAACTGCTCCTGGTCTTGGGTGTTACGGGGTCCCACCAACCCATGTCCCTGTCCCCAAGGACACAATTCCTTCCTGGATGAGCCAGAGCTGCCACAGCCTGGGCTGGTGCTGCCGCGGCTCTTCCTTCTGTGCAAAGCTCTCCTTTCGTCTGTCACGGAAATGCCTCATGTTGTCCATTTGTTCAGGACAACCTGACAAAGGAGGTGATTTTATAGCATGTTACAGTCAATCTGATCTTTAAAGTGACACCCAGTTATAGGGATTATTTTTTTGTCGCAAACCCTAGAAGAAAACACCATAGATCCGGTCGGAAGCACACAGATTTCCTCCCTCGTACCAATAATTTTTGTTTTTCCAAACATGGCCCAAAGCCTTGAGTTTCCAGACACTCGTGACCAGGTTTAAATTCACCTGTATGACAATGGAATTAGGAGCCCTGCTTTCAGCAGGAATCAGGAGTTAAATCCCAAACAGCCCCTTCACAGAGCTCCAGCCTCTGGTGTTTGTGCAGTGAGGGGGAGAGGTTGGAAAGAAAACAGCATCTCTAAGAAATTTGCAATTTATTTTTTTTTTTTTTACTCAGTGAGGAGCAGCTTAGTTACACTGCCTCTACTTCATGGAACAAGAAACCAAACACTGTAAGTGGAAAGGCAAACAATTGCTTTGCTCATGAGAACTTTCAAAATAACACCTTTCAAAGCCAGAAATGCTGCTTTTAACCCACCAACATCCGCAGGCACCGAGAACGCCCTGTGCCAGCCCAAACTTCTGAACACAGGAAATCCCAAGTTTTTCCACTTGATGGGAAAAAAATATCCAGATCCTTTAAAATGTGACCCTGTGTAATGGAACAGGCTGGTGAATTGTTTGGGTTTAAATGATTTACATGTGGGTTTGTGCTGTACAATTGCTCAGTGCCTGGTCCTGGATAAACCAGAGGGTTCTGGTGGCACCTCAGTGACGCAGGGTGCTGGAAAGCACCAAGTCCCTTAGGGAAAACATTGGGATCCATTAGTTTTTCAGGTGTCAGAACAGGGATAAAATGTGGGTAAAGCTGGGGGTGTTCACCTGGAGAGGAGAAGCTCCAGGGAGAGCTCAGAGCCCCTGCCAGGGCCTGAAGGGGCTCCAGGAGAGCTGGAGAGGGACTGGGGAGAAGGCATGGAGGGACAGGGAATGGCTGTGGGTAGATTTAGGTGGGATTTGGGGCAGGAATTGTTCCCTGGCAGGGCGGGCAGGCCCTGGCACAGGGTGCCCAGAGCAGCTGTGGCTGCCCCTGGATCCCTGGCAGTGCCCAAGGCCAGGCTGGACACTGGGGCTGGAGCAGCCTGGGACAGTGGGAGGTGTCCCTGCTATGGCAGGGGTGGGATGGGATCAGCTTTAAGGCCCCTTTCAACCCACCCCATTCCATGATTCTGTCACTGATCCTCCCTACAGCTGGAATCACTCCCTGTGTTAAGATAAAAAATCCTGGAGATTTTTGTCTCCTCCTGGGCACACCCAACCTCCCTGCAGGCTCTCATGGAGCTCTTAAGGAGCTGAATTGACAGCAAGTGCATTCACCAAGTGGCTTCATCACGGCCATTCCGAGCTATTACCAACAATTCCTTAGTCCGGCTCCATCCAGTGGAGTTGGATGTCAATTAAGGGGCTATTCCTCGGCATCCCAGCATGTCAAATAGCCATTGTCTGAGTTCAATAACCCTCTCTAATTAAGTATTTACTAGATTCCACTATTAAGCCACTATTAAGCATCTTAAAAACCTTTATTTATTATGTATTAATCAATAGTCCTTTCAGAGTATTGGATAAGTAAATGAAGTTATTACAGGTCCTTTTGGTTTAATACTTTTAGTGCAGCTGAAAAATAAGGAAATTTACTCAGATAAATGAAGGTCATGTGGAAAGTCCTGTAAATCCAAGAAAGGCAGGCTAAGAACTAAATCCGTGCACCAACAGCCAACATTAATATTTCAGGTTATTCCTCATGGTGGCATAAACAAGGCTCATCTCTCACTGCTGAGGCTCCCAATGAAGTTGGGGTTCCACTCCATGCATCAGTTCCCCTCCCCTTCCCCAATTTCTCTTTCAGCCCCACTCAGATCCAGATGAATAATAATTTCATCTACACGAACATCACTTTGTTTGCCGATAATTTGATAAAGATTTCCCCACCATGGCAATATGTGAATATGTTTACCCAAGGAAACAGCAGTGAATCCAGCAGCCTAATCGGAATCCACAAAGGAACTCTGAAGTGCTTACAATCCTCTGCTCCCTTTTGGATTTCTCCCAATACCTTCACTTAATGATCACAACTCAAAAACGCTCGTATTGAACCAAATGTCTTAGACTAATTATGTGTTAGTATCTGATAACATTTTGCCACAAAAATGTTTGTTTGAATGTATCTTATCAAAGTAGTGTTTGTGCCCAGGATTAGCCACTGCTTGGCTAAAGATTTATGTAATCAGCTTATTTTAAGATTAATTCATGAAAAAAACCCACAAATACCTATTACCACTTAATTTGTATAATAGATATTTACTATATTTTAACAGTGCAATTAAAAATTAATACGGACTGTAAAACCATAAGGTCATGTAAACACTCCACTATTTATTTGGTAGTTCACTTATCTTTTTATCCCAAGACGTGATTATGCAGCCCAGACCTTTCAGGTTTGCGGAGCAGAGAAAGGTCAGCGGCGAGATGAGATGAATATTCCGAACTCTGTCCTGAGCAGACGTGGACACGGCCACGCGCTGCCTCTGCTCATTCATCACTCCCTGGCTGGAGAGGTGGCAGAGCTTCCGGAGCATGGCAGTGGATTGATGGAGCCCAGGAGGTGAGGCGTCCCTGGGGTGGGCAGCTGAAGCTACTGACAGTCAGATAAAACTGTTGCCCCCGTCCTTCCTCTGCTCTGCGAGCAGCCAGGGCTTTCTTTTAACGCGTTTCTTTCAAGGGTTTGGCCTTGGCCGTGAGGTTCTAAATGTCTGCGGCTTCAAAGCCTCCGTGTACGTTTTCCTTATGTGCATTTGAGCGTCCTAAAAGTTTTTATCCTGATGAAAAGTATCTTCCTGAAAGGTTTCTGTCCTTCTATTCTTAATTAGCGCTCCTTTGTCTCGCATGTTTTGCCTCTGCCCACCCGTGTCCAGGCTTGCAGCCTGCCCGTAAGCCTGGCCGATGGTGATCTCCATAAAAACACATCTTCCCATCTATAAAAACACATCTTCCCAGAGTCCCTCTTCAAAGGATTCTCGTGGGGTTTTCTTAATCTTTTCTTCTGTTAGAGCTGGGATTTAACCACAGGAGACGCGGTTTTCTCGTGTTTGGACTCAGTTGTTTATGAATTCTGGTCTGAAGTACAGTCTCACAAGTTGTGAGTTCCAGCCCGGGTAGATAATGGCTCTGTCTCTAACTCCTTCCACAGTCTTTTAAGCACTAATTATCCAATAATGAGATGACACCTATATTATTTATACTTTTAACCCAACAACTGACCAGCCGTGGTCTGCAATGCAGATTTTTTCACCCACTTAGAAAAAAAACCCACCCAAAACCATGAAGAAGAAGGCGGAAGAAGAAGAATTCAGCCAACGCCCTAAATCCTCTATATTGCTTTATTTATTACTATATACTAAAATCTTAAAATCTAAGTTTCCAAGGTTCCAACAGATTCTCTCCCTGAGAGGGGCAGGAAGATGGGAAGGGCTGACAACTCTTCTGTCTTCACTTCTGTCCCATTCCAACTCTTAAAAACTGGTGGAAAATTACCACTGGGACCCTACCACCACCCAGTGTTTGATACTACACCCTCAAGGTCAGCAGAACTAAACTCAGATCTAGGAATAAACACATTCAACAGAGTTTTAGTGGCTTTAGCATGACAGTGGACTGAAAAAACAAAATACTAATTTTTCTAGTAATATTTCATCAGTCCAGTTTCAGTCCAGGCTTAAATCTAGAAGAGCATAGGCCTTTGGAATTAAACACAATAAGTAAATGAGTTTCTTGGTGTTGCTGATCTTCAAACAAATTTGTGTTTTGAGGTCAAATTTAATAATAATTTTAAAAAATATTGCCTCTGTGGAAGGCTCCCAAATATCAATTCCGAGCTGGTTTAAAATAGCAGTTTCTCACCTGAGTTTCTGAACTCAGGAAATTAAGTCCGTGAGAAAAATCTAAGGAATTCTTTCCTGCTGGCTTTATTAGCATTTCAGAAGCAGGTCCTAGGTCCTCTATGGGCACAGTCCATAGCATCATTTAATAATTCAGGCTTGGCTAGCAAAGCATGGATGTGTCATAGCTAAAAGTCCAGTCAAAGACACATCCATATGTTCAAGGTGCATCTCCAAGGGAGGATTCCCAGAGTGTTTCCTTCAGAGACCCGCAGGTCAGGAAGAGCTGCTGGCTGCCTTGCAGCCCTCAGTGTGCCACTGATAATGCTGGTAATTCCTGACAGGGAAAATTTCCTGGCTCTTGCTTATCAATTAGCAAAAATCTGTCAATTTCTGATCAGCCATTGGCATATCACGACAATTAAACACAAAAGAGGCTGACACCTCTTTCCCGGCAGGTGGGTAACAAGCTAACTGTTATTCCACAGTAATTTTAAATTTTTAATACATTTGTTTCCAAATAACCATTTCTCTTTATCTTGTTTATCTTTGCAGGTCTGATTCTGACATCGCTGTCAAGGTGTGCATAGGTTGTGATGCTCAGTGCATCGTTTCCCGGCAGTAAAACACTCCTGTTCTACCAAATTTGACAAAAATAAACACCCCCACGAGTGTTTTCCACAACACAGCAAAGAAAACCAGTTCCTTGACACTGAATATGGCAGAATAAAATCTTAGTTATTGTGGAAAGCTTTGACAGACTATCTGGCAACTTTGAACTGTCTCTACAAATCATTAGATTGCAAAACATTTCTGAGGGAAAAAAACAAATTAAAAGGTCAAGTCTTTAACACACAAACATGCAAAACCCTCCACAATATTAATTATTTTCAGTGTAATGTAATACTAACCATTGCATATAGTTCTGTAACAGAAGAGGAAGAATTTAATTGTGTCGGTGTGATTGTCCTGGGAATTGGGGAGCCTGCCGTAGGTAGGGAGCTGGATTTCAGCCTGCCAAGGCATTGAAAAGGCATTTCCATTCTCGTGCCATGTCCACCTCCTGCAAGCGCCGCAACAAAGAGGTTTTATCTCGTGCATGAAAAAAAGAAAAATAAATTAAAAATTAAATTGTAAGCGGTCAGACCAGTAAGAAATGCAGGAATAATGTTGGATGGCAGAACTTTAATACTTCCTGCCCAATGGCTGCCTGGGGATCACGGACTAATTCAGCATCGCTGTTGCTGCCACCTCTGTGCTCCTCAAAGATGAAATTCAGGACCATTTTGGACCTATGGACACAGGAGGCAAAATTTTGTGATTCATCCCAGCATCTCTTACGAGATATTTTCATATTCAGCTGGGTTTTATTCTTCTCCTACTTGTCCTGCAGTGAAAAAAAGTGATCCCAAAGTGTGGCAACCTTCTGCTCACTCAGGGGTTTTGTTTGTTTGAGTTCTCTTGTTTAGCTGAACTCCAGACACCAAAAAAGAAATACTGTTTTGTCATGGATGTTTTCTTCTAGATTTGTGTTGTTATAACATAAACTTATAAAAACCATGCAGCAGTTTCAGGTTAATTTGTAGTTATATTTGCTGGCTTATTTCATTGCATTATTAAAACATTTAGTACCGTATGTGTCATTAATATTCCAAAAAGTAATTAGCATATTTAATCAAAAACAATTAGGAGCAAGCATTGCCTCCCTTTTTAAGTGATAAAATATTTATGGCTGGAATAAACAAATGGAAAACCAAAAAGCACTTTGAGGTGTTGATTTCAGGCGCAGAAAACAAAACGAAAAAACCCACCCAAAAGCAAGAAGGAGAAGATGCCTTCCAGGCTCCAGCCAGCCCCTGGTGGGTTTCTGGCTTTTCTTCCTCTCCAGGCTGACAATTATCATGTTGCTATTTTAAACCAATCAAGTTTTGGTCCAGTTTTCCCATATTTTAGTTAAACAAGATAACAGAGTTGGAAAAAAAAAAAAAAAAAGATGGGAATCCCACCCTGGAGCCAGCTTGGTGTAGATCTTTCCGGTGAGGCACAACAAATGGTAGACATTGGTCTATTTGGTCCTCATAGCAGGGGCAGAGATGTGTAAGCTAAAAATGTGGAGGATCCAGGTCAAGAAGTTCTTCGTGCTATGTGGAAAGAAGGGCAAGGAACGTGAGGAAATACAAAAGAATTCCCTATCTTTCTGCTGGGCTTGCAGAGAGCTCTCTTGAAAGAAGCCATTTAACACTATAATAATTTTCAGCAGTTGTAAATATTTGACCGGAACTTCCAAATAAGATTAATTAGTTGGTTTTAAGACCTCGAGGCCATTTCCTCTCACTTTTCCCTTGCCAAACGGCGTCCTTCAGTCAGCTCTGTTGACACACCACAGGGAACCTCCCACCTCTGAGCTTTTCCTGCCGCAGCACATCCCGAATGCATGGTGCTGTTTCCATGACCATCGGTGATCACCGCACAAATATTTTTGGATTAGATTTAAAATTCATGAGCGGGACAAGCCCTTCTCCAAGTGCTCAGTAAGTGGTTTTGTTCTGAGGCATTAAGATACAGATTATGGGATGGTTTGGGTTGGAAGGGACCTAGAAGATCACACAGTTCCACCCCTTGCCACGGGCAGGGACAACTTCCACTGTCCCCGGGTGCTCCAAGCCCTGTCCAACCTGGCCTTGAACACTGCCAGGGATGAGGCAGCCCCTGCTTCTCTGGACAATCTGTGCCAGACCCTCCCCACCCTCACAGGGAAGGATTTATTTCTAAAATCTCCTCTAAACCCACACTCTTTCAACAGGAACTTTATGTAGAGTTCGCTGGTTGTTCTATTCTTTTATATTAAAGAAGATGAAGCTCAACAACAAGACACAAATCCTCATTTTCTGCTTTGCAGAGAAGCGAGTTGTTTGCAATGATTTGAAAACAACCCCAAAGCCCAGCCTGGCCAGGGTGGATCGGGATGGAACGAGCTGGAGAGCAGCTCCCTCACAGGTTTATAAATAGGCTGTGCTTCTCATCCTGAAACATTGCTCCACTTCGCCTGTTGTGCTGTGAATTAGCCAGTTCCTCTTTAAACGGAGTCAAAAGAAACAAAATACATATGTAACGCTGCTGCCTGGAACACGTGAGGGGAGGGAAAAAAAAACAACAACTTATGAAATGTGGAAAACATTTGTTCAAGTCTCCAAGGAAAATGAAGTCAAACCAAACAAGCATATAATATAGATGTACGCCTCATGGGCAAAGTTACCTCTAAGCCCATATGTTTTAACAAATTAAGAGGTAAATAATTTGCTGAAGGTACAGTTCAGCCACGTCAGAACACCTCTGGAAATGAGATATCTCTGCCTTTCAAGTGGTGCTTCTCATCAAAAGGTTTATTTCTCTACTTTTTAGAGTAGCACACCTTGTTTTGTCTCAAGACTGTGAGTAACTATTAACCCTTCAGGGCCTCTGCAAATGATGTGGTCATTTGAAGTCGAGGCTGCTTTGCTGCTCTCGTGTCTGCAAGCAGCTGAGAGAGATTGATAAAATTCAGGTTTTCAATAGGGGAAAGCCACGAGGGACTTCCCTGGGAATGAAAAGAGACACAGAAAGGTTACTACATGTATCCTAGAGTCTGGTACATAATTCCACTGTTAAAACTTTAATTTACGAAAAAAAATGCTGGCGCGGTCCCCAAATGGTTAAATTCCACTCGAACTTTTCATTTTAGTTAGTCATGAATATATCTAACATACAGAGGCCATCAGCATCTCGCCACTAGAGACTATAAAGTCTACTTACATAGGGTTCCTGGGATTTTTCATGTTCTTATGGAAAATATCTCTGAAATCCCCGAGCTGAAAATTTTGATCTCATTTGTGGATGTGAGTGATGCTGAGAAAGGGTTGAAGAGTGAAGAGAACACTTTTCTCGCATAATTTCATTTGTCAGGAGAATCTTGCCGCTGACATTGGAAGAGTGATTTAATTGATTTTAATCATACACCTGAGATTGGGAAATTGAGCCCTCTGTCCTGAAAAATAATTCTAGGCTTCCATGAGAATGTCTAATTTGCAGCTAATAGTTTTTTTTTTTTTTTTTTTCTTGAAGTTTTGTTATGAAGTTTAGAAAATACAGATCAAAGGCTGGCACGCAGAACTGCTTAGCGCAGCCGGAGACGCCGAATCAGGGCCGCGGAGTTTTGGTCTTTCAGGGCTGTTATCGGGCACATCTGCCTGGTTTTGGACAGGCAGGAGAGAAAAAGCTCTGGCTAAAGAGCACAATTTGCCTTCAGAGAAGAGAGGCTTTTGTATGCTGAGTACAACCTGGAAGACTCGGGGTGCTTCCTCACTCCTGGTCGTGTTTAATCCTTGATTTTCTCCTGTCATCGAGTACAGTGTTTATAAATTGTTCATATATGCCAAGGAGAGGCTCGTTGTGTGCCCCCCGCATGCTGCAATGATTTATTCTAAACAAATAATTCCTTTGTTTTTTTATTTCTCTGCTCAAAATAAACAGCGTTATTCAATTACAAATAATGATACCGAACACAACAATGCAGCAAAATAACTTTTGGATTATGAAGAGCCAGTGTGGCTTATGTTTTTTTTTTTTACAATGAAATCTCCATGATCTTTATTACCTCTATCAGCTGTTATTCAGAGGGGGATTACAGGCAGCAAGAAGTTTCACTTTTCCCAATGCTTCTACACTGAGGAAATAATTATATTACAATACTTATATTCCTCCACACAATAGAAGGTGTTTGGGATGTAAAACTCAATATTTTCTTTTCTGCAACAGTTCTGAAAATTTCCATATTGGATATGTACTCACAGAATTTTATATTCCAAAACTGCACTGACGATGCTGTTAAATAACCCATTCATTTTTTTAGTGTTCCCTCTTGTGTGAAAAGTAGAAAAAAAATCAATTACATGGCCACTTCAAGGAGGTGGGAACCTGCAGGAGAAACTGGAGTAAGGAGCTTGGATGCAGGGATGGCTTTAATTTAAAATGTTTCAGGGCTGAGCCAAGGCAACACCACTTGTCAGTTTGGAACTAAGGGTGCAGACATCTTTTGTTTTAATCAGATGTTTTTGTAAGACATCTCTAAGTTGAAATCTCCTTTTTCTGCTGAGGAGTCAAAATCGTTGAGGCATGCTTGGAACTTGTGATTGGGATGACTGGCTTTTATTTTCTGGATGTAGTGATATCTTGTGAAACCTCCAAAACACTGAGAATTTGCTATCTTTCTTTCTTTTTTTGGCAGCAACGTCCCTCCTGAAGGAGACACCATAAGGAGTTGATAAGCTTGTGATTCGTGTTATTTCTGTGGTGGCAAAAAATATTTATAGTGAAGGCCTTGCACAAAGAGAAATAGCAGCTTCTGGTGAGGCAGGGGCAGTTCACATTTGGGCACAGCTGCCAAAGCACAGGGATTACCATTTTTGCCCATACCAGTGAGGGTTTGGGGTGTCTCTGTCAGCTTGGATAAATCTGTGTTGCTCCTGCTGCTGCACCTTAAGCAGAGGTTCTCCACTCCAGGGAGCTTCAGGCTCCCCTGTAGAAGATTCCCTGCTTTTCCAACTGCCTGGAAACAGGGATTAAGTCACCCAAACAGCTGTTTGATGGAGAGGGAATTTCCACACTGGGGGAAAAGGGAGCGAAATTGAACCTCTCACGAGTGAAACTGGGCCTTGTGTGCTCTGGCTGGGAACAGATCCATGAAACTCAACACAAGTGGGGAAATGTGTCCTGGCTGAAAAACCACTCTGGGTACGATTTACCAAGAGAAATTGCTCTGGAGGAGCTGCGAATCCAAGTGGCCAGCCCAGCACACCCATTTCATCCCTCTCTTCTGTTTCCAGTGGGATACAAGTCATTATTTTGCCGTCCTGGCAAATTCAGTGTGGGAGAGGACAGAGTGATGAGGACAAGCCAAACGTCCAGCTCATGAGTTATTTCGAACGTGTGCAGCACATGAATATTTGCAGCCAGGGGATATATTTAGCCAGGAGGCCTCAAATGCTTGTTTAATAATTAGTTAATGTTTGTAAAGCCGTTTATGGTGAGCAGAGCTGTGCAAGGGTTATTATTTTATAAAATGCTATGGCTTGTTGTACTCCTCAGGCTGTGGCAACCACAACAATCTCAATGCCTCCTGTTAATTTTCCTGAGTCTTTTATCATTGCCCTCCATTGGTGATTAAGTGTCGTTTGTCTTATAATTTTAATGTTATCTTTAACACACATAATAAAGTTTACATAATTATAGCCTATTAATATAATTTGCATGCATGTTACTGGCAAGGCACAGGAAATGTTTCTTCACCCAGCGTGTAATTTGGGTTATTTAACCATTTCCTTTTTAATTTTCATCAATAGATCAGTGTGCCTCCTAAATGGAGATAACCTCAATAAATTCTCTTTTCAAGATCCTTATCTGTATTAAGTCTCTAAAGGTCTCGGTAGCAGGACTATGAAGTGCTGAAGGGGGAACGTTTCTGAATGTCTGCGACGGGAAGTTTTAAAAATTCACATTTTCTTCAGACAAGCGTGGTTCCTCCTAATGAAACCTGGGAACAAGGTGCTCTCACAGAAGCTTTGAAAGTGTGCATGCACCGTACTTCATAGCTGAGCTGTAACAAGACTTTAAATGAGTAAACAGTGTTTAGATTGAACATGAAAAGAGTCGGCATGAAAAGACAGGTTCAAAATATTACATGATGCTTTGCAAAAGTGTAAATGTGCCTGCCTTTATTTTTTTTTTCCCCTCTTGGTAAATGGCAAACGTTTACAACCCAACTAAAACAGTACCAAGAGAAATCCTGTGTTTGCTCTTTGGAAGATATTCAATAAATTATAGTGAGCTGCAAATGTCACTGGATTGGGAACTGTAAGAGCTTTACCTTTAAGTCTTTAAGTAAAGACTTGCAGCTGGTGCAGTGGCTTGGTAATCCCTAATGATAAGCTGCTTTTAATGTGGGGGTGAGGCAGTTTTCACACAGATATTACTGCATTAACCTTACTCTAGGTGCAGTGCAGGTGTGCACGATATTGTGCTTTGCAGCCTTCCCTACTTTATTCTCCCCGAGTATCCGAAGCCTGCTTTAACAGATCCTCTTACACCATGGTGAAAAGATTGCAGTTCAAGCCTATTATCAACAAAAACCTGCCAAAAGGGCCGCATTGTCAGACTTTATGATGGTACTAACTATTCTGTTGTTCTCTGGAGACCAAACTTAGACCATTAAATTCACTTCATTTGTGATTTCAGTGACCTGGGCTGCAGACATCGGGCTTTTGATGTAAAATGCTAGTACAGGAATCAATGGTACCATCTAGCTCCCCTTAAAGTATATCATAAAAGCATAATGGTCCTCTTCTAAACAAAAGGTGACACTACTCTTGTATAATACAATTATATGGGGATGATGTTTTCAGCAGAGTTTATTTGATATTATGATGTGCAAAGACTTTCCACATTGAAATAAACTGCGTAGCTGAGTTCACTCCATTATTTTCAATAGACTGACTCCATTGTCTGCACTGGAATATAGATAATTTTCATACAGTGGGGAGCTATTTTCATATCCTCTCCATGAAATAGATGAGATTATAAACAGGCTGGGATTACTCAAAAACCAACACAAGCCATGTCTACAGACCCATTTAAGACAAAGGCTGCCTCCGGAATGGTCTCCTTTGATCGGGAGGCTCCCAAGACTTGCTCCGTTTATTTGACAGATGACGGCTATTTATAGCAAATGTGTAGCATTTTTGAAAATTAAAATTTTACTGGTGGAATTTAAGGGTTATTTTCCACTCCAGGGACTAACATTTCTGTGAAAAATGGTCTTTTTTTTTTTTTTTNNTCGGTAAAAATGGTTTTTTTTTTTTTTTTTTTTTTTTTACACAGACACCATCTTCAGTGTTAAACCTATTTGTAAACAAGCGCATTGCGATAGCTCATTGTCAAACACTGAACAGGTTTATAATTAATGAAATTGCTAAAACAAAATAAATGGAGAATTAATACAGCTGCCAGTACGTGTGTTGTTGCACAGTGAGGAGACACTGCTGCCACCGCAGGCTTGACACTGGGAGCTTTTTGAGCTTTTTGCAGCCTACCAGGGGTGAAAATAAAGCCAAAACCAATGCAAACTGCAGCGCTTGCCTTTGCCAGAGGGTCACAACTAAACCTAAAGAGCAAATGTCAGGATTATCCAAAAAATCAGAGATCTGGGTGTTCTCCCCCCACTTCTTTTTGAACGATTTTCCCATTTTTAGTGTGAAGGGACATTTCAGGGGGCCAACTCTGATGTAGGGTGAGGGTGAGGTGGTGTCCCATCATGTTTTTGTGTCCTCTGCAGGAATTGGGAGATGTCAAAGGGTTACTTGGAGGGTTCCTGCCGGGCCCAGGAGGTCCGTGGATGATGCCAAGCTCAAGACATACCACAGAAAATCCAGCATCCTGGAAAGGGGGCTGGGAGTGGGAAGAGTGGAGGTGTGTGCTGCAGTGGCCTAGGGACCTGGCCACCACTGTTGGCATCACACCGCTCGGTGTGATCACCTGCTGAGGAGAAGTGGTTTCCTTCCTGCCGTGGTGTGGCTCTGGCCTGGCCTCTTGCCCAAAGCTCTGGCATGTTTTTGTATTTATATAATGCAATAATAACAGAAATAAATGTTTAAAACCTGTCTGAGAGATGGTCAGTGATGACTTGCTTGGTCTGCCAGTCTTGGAGTTCCTGGTGCCCATAATGGCCCAAACGCTGGGCACATTCCACCGTCAGGGATGAGGTTCTTGCTCCTTTGGCGTGGTTTTCATTCTCTGTTGCTCTTGATTTCTTACACGGACACCAAGAGTTTCTTTCTCCTTCTGCCTAAAGGAACCTCAGTCTTGTGCTGGAATAAGAAGTTTCTCCTTACACCAGTTAACATTTTTTGGCCTTTCTAATTCTAAAACTGCAAGACTTTCCCCTCCTTTTCCCCTTGCAGAGCTTTGTTTGTCGCCTCAAGCCCAGGAAGACATTGATGGGAGATTCGGCACTGGGCAGGAGCGTTTGCTTGACCGAGGGGAAGGGTGTCCCCAGGCTGTGGAGCTGCTGGGTGGGTTAAAGACAGAAGAGATGAGAATAAAACCAAGAGCAGCGTCACCCTAATTGTGTCACTTCATTATCCAGGCCCTCGCCTTCTGCTGGCGTTGCCTCGCACTGTGCTCAGGGGTCTGGGGAAGCAAATAGGTCGTTCCACGGGGCGCTAATGCTGCAGCCACAGCCAAACCCCGGCAGCCCGAGTGTGACCATCAGCACAGGTTTCCTTATGAATGGTTTTAATTAGTTCTAATCAGGGAGACCGGGAACCCAAAGGGCGCCTCGCTCCTTCCCCCCGTCGGGTGTTTGCTGTTGCCTTTTTTAATGCCTGGCTCTTGATGAACTAAAGTCTTGCGGCTGGACAAATGTTCTTAATTAAGCAGCAGCAGATATTCCATGGATATCAGGAGTTCCCTCGAACATGACGTTTGAAGGACATTGAGTTGCAAAGTTTCTCCTGTCGTCCAGTGTTTGATTCTGTACAAATTTGTCATTTTTTACAATCCTTATGCTTTCTAGGATTTCTCTGAAATAATCTGATGTTAATAAAAAAATGTAAATTAAGAGTGGTTCCCACGTCTCATTTTTATTAATGGTCACTCAATGATAAAAAGAAGTAGGAAAATTTTCAGCACGAAAATTTAGTGTTTTTAAATGGAGACTATAAATCAAACAAAAAATTCTGAACTCGCATAAATATCTTTGCTTTTGATATTTCTTTTTAATTCATACAGAAGCTTCATGGAGCCTGATACCCAAAGTTTGCCACCTCTCAGAGATATATATACTGACTTGACTTGAGGTTTTTTTCCTTTGTTTCATGCACCAATTTATTTCATGAAAGAGAATTAATTTCTCCAAATGTAAAATTCTAATAACAAATATCTTTTAGGTTAGTACAGAGCTTTACCGCTTGTATCACTAATCTGGGATTACATAAACTGATCCAAAATCCTGCAGAACCTCAAAAACACCAGCTTGAGCATCCTGTAAAGATTTCTTTTTCAGTGTGATTAACAGGAAGATTCAGAGACTTGCTGGAGACCACTTGGACACTACAGGAGCTCATGGCTCCCTCCTCCTCCACTCCTGGACCAGGGAGCTCCAGGGTCCATCCCTGTCCCTCCCACAAACCCTGCCCACGGAGCGCCGGGACACCTGGATACCTGTTGAGACAAAAATCAGGCGCTGCCAGATGAGCCTGGTGACAAAAATCGCTCTGAATTGCTCTCGGTTTGAGCACCCGTGTTCATTCTTTAGGGAAAGTTGATGCTTTAGGCAGAGCTTTTCTACAAGCTTTTGTGCCACGCGTGTATACATTACAGCTCCAAATTGCCTCCAAGCTGACAATCTTGCGGGTGCATTAACTACTTTACTACCAAAGGGGCAGCAGGATTAATACATATATTTTTAAACCGCCGAAGCGAAATATTTCAGCTCGGTCTTTTCTACAAATCTTTGTCTTGGCGTTCAAACCTGCAAACGAACCCATCAGCAGCAGCTCAAGTCCATCAAAACCCCTCAGTGCCTTGATTGATAAATAGGGCGTGTTTACACTGCGGCTCCTGTGCGTTCTTTTCTGTCAGAGCTAATTTTTCTGAAAGTCTTAACCTGCGCGTTCAAAATTCAGGAGCGTTTCATAGCGACGGCCGAGGAAACGAATCACCGCCTGCAAATAATACCCAGAGAAGTGGGTGAAGTCTTTCACCACACCAGCGGCCGTGACACACAGACAGACAGACACATTAACCTCCCAGAAATCCGGAGGATCCAAGCGTTTGAGGTGTTGGCACCTGCGATTCTTCCAGAAAAAGAGGCACGGAGCATTAAAGCTTGAGTGTTGAAAGCCTGCGCCGCAGACAGAGAAAGGTGGAGTGGGGGGAAGCAGGAGGAGAACACGCAGCTCTCCTGGATGTATTAATATTATTAGGCTGAGGTGACTGTAATTATTATTATTATTATTTTTACTGCAGGCTTCCCCTCTGTTCGCAGGTGAGGTGGGTTTCATGCCCGGCCCTTCCCCAGGCACGCGCGGACCCCGGCGCTGCGCCGGGCTCTATTAAAGCCGCCCTCCAAGAGTTTGGTGATATTCAGACAATATTGAAACATTCCCAAATGAACTTTGCAGGGAGACATTTTCATTCGCTGCCTCCCTCCTCATGCATATTAACAAATGGTATGCAAGGCCTCATTTAATTCACTGATTTTACATTCGGATCACTTTCTCTTTTACAGCTATTTTTACCGGGCTTCATTAATCTTTGTTGAATACAATGGCATACATCTTTAATGCGGCCGCTGTCAAGTCATATTTCAGTAAGAGCTGCAAACTGAATGACAGCAAGCAATATTAATAAATTTAACATAGACTATATCAATTTTTAACAGAATGAATGTGGAAAGCTAAATGTATTATTTTTCGTTTAAATCACAGGGTTTATCACCGGTTAAGTAGCAGCGATTTCAGGAAACTTGTGACGTGCCGTACAAATAGATTTACATCTCATTAATAAGTAAATTAGGCAAATGCCTTTCAAGTTCAGACAAGTACATAAGTGTAATCTCCATATTAAAGGAGTAGTCTTTGATAAACCACTGAGGAATTGCAGCAGCCAACTATGTGACATGTTGCCAGTGCCTGAACTCTTCCACATTCCCACCTTTAATTACACTGGTTCATTACTAAAGAGATAAGTGTCTCTCCAGTTAAGATTCTATAAATGAGCAGCATGCGGGATCCTCCCAAATCATTTTTGCAGAAACCATGAAAAGGTGGTAACAGTTATGAAAAAACGAATTATCACCTGCTCTCTTTCTTCCTTCCCTGTAATAACATTAAAATATTAAGATGAATTCCTTTTAAATCTCGGGAAGAAATTGTCCATTAAGAGATGCTACTTTGTTTAAGAAAGAAAGAAGTGTTAAAAAAAAAGAAAAAGAAAAAGGAGAAAAAAAAGAGAAGAGAAAACTCCTCTGAATTTTTTTTTTTAAATTTCCCTTCATAAATCCCAACAGAGATAATTTGCTGTAAAATTTAAACCCAGTGAGAACTTGTCTGTCTGTGTTAAATAAAAAAGTTACGGTTGGTAGGAGACATGTTTTTGCAGTAGCTTTAGCGATTATAGGAAATTACATGCAAAGCCAGAGTTCTGATCCTAAGTTAATTTATAATTGGAAAAAACTTATTAATTAGCTATGTCATTCTAATTAAGAATTAGAGGAGTGTGCATTAGAAAGTCAGTCAATATCCAGCTGACAGAATTAAAAAAAAAAAAACCCACAGAAGTCTGCAAGCTCCATAGCCCTGTCCACCGTCTCCCTTGTCATCTTTTTAAGGATTTTTCGGAATGTCTAACAGAAATTAGCTCGGTAAATACAGATATCAAAGGAAATAAATTGGGAATTTTGTCGGCCTGGGAAGGAAACCCCTAAACTGAGCTGGCAGATGTACTTTACGTGCACCTTTCGGGCCTTTCTGGGTGATTCTGAAATGCAGCTCATGTTTGGGGGGCTCTGTCCTCCTGCAGCCAGAGAAAGAAGCAGCCCTGCAGTGTCACCCACAGTCCCTGCATCCCTGCGGCTCTGTCCAGCAATTCCTGCATCCCTGCAGCTCTAATTATCAGTTCCTTCATCCCTGGAGTGGTCCCCAGCAGTTCCTGCATCCCTGTAACCCTATCCATCAGTCCCTGCATCCCTGCAGTGGTCCCCACAGTTCCTGCATCCCTGCATCTCTGTCCAGCAGTCCCTGCATCCCTGCCATGGCGCCCTCCAGCACGCCCTTGCCAACACCCAGGCAATCACTCTTCCTGCAAAAAACACCCCAAGTGTTCATGGATGAAGACAAAGGAACCGACTCTGTGGCCCTGCTGTGGTCACATGGGGAAGAACTTCGAATTTTGCCGATATATTTATGCATAAACAGCGTGCAGGGATGTGTACATTTGCCTACATATATATATTTATTTCCCATCCCACCAGCCTCAGTCCTCCTGGTACGTTCCCCCTTTAGGCCCTTTTTTCTGAGATTATTATAATTCATTCTTTAAGATACACCCCATGTGTAAATATTTTTTTGTTAATGTTTTTCTCTCTCCAGTGTGCTGGAATTTTAAAGAGCGCTTTAGTATGAAATTAGATAGAAAGTTTTGACCTTTTTGTGATTAAAATAATATGCATGTTACTGATACAGGCTTCATAGGTTGAAAATCTACTTTTATATAGGCAAATATTGAAAGAGAGAAAAACAGACTCGACAAAATGTGAGACATAGCCTGGGTGAAAATAAAACCAGATCTTTGCATTCAGAATTGGCAAGGCTGGAAATACAAAAAGAGAAGTAAAACTATAAAAGTTAATGTCTCAGATAATTGCACCCTCCAAAACCAAAATAAATAAATAAAGTTATTAAAATAATCTGGCCTAAGCCTTTCACTTTGGTATGGATTCTTCTCCATCTTTTGCTTTAAATTAGAGTAAAGGAAAATAAAAAAAAGCTGGAGCACTCAGTGATGGAATTCAGTTTACTTATTTAAATACGAAAAGATGACCCACTCCTAATGATATAAAAAAATCTTTTGCATTAGCAAATTTCTCTTCTGTATTTGTTTTGCTAGCACAACACAATATTCACTTAATATGCTACCAGTATCTTATCAAGTTAATGATCTGTTGTATGTACAGAGTAAGCCTGTTACTCATTTTAAATTAGATACAGAAGCACTACTGTATGGAAATTGGAATACTTTGGGTTTTTTTTATGAAATTATAGGACTTTCATGCTTTAACAGTCTGTAGACAGCCTTAGTGGGACAAGCAGTAACAAAGAGTTGGCTCTGTTAATGTGACACTGCACAGAGATGCTGCTTAGCCTGATTTAATGGATCTCAAAATCCAGTTTTGTAGAGCTTCTCTCCGTTTTGGGGTCCTCAAGCTCAAAAATGTGAAGGTTGCTGTATGAAACATATCCAAGGAGCTGGATTTGGAAGAAAACAGTGGTTTAGATGGGCCACCTCTTGCAGCCATTATGGATTGTCCAAGTGACCAATGCCAGCTCCTCACGACATCCTGCCCTGAGGTGTGTGTTCGCATAGATTCAGGGAAAAAATGGGGAAAGGCAAATACAGATAGAGTTTAAATGTGGATTGAGTTAAATCCTACAGCCATGGAGCATCCTGTGTCAGGACTCCAGCTGGTATTGGTCCCTGCTGCAGATCTTCCCAGAGCATCCTGCCCGTGAATGCCACATGCTGCCCCCTAATTCATGGCAGCGCAGAGGCTGAGGATATTTCTCATGGGCTTAGCCACAGCAGATGGACGCAGAAAATATGAGGCCGCACTGCTCAGAAGAATTCCCCTTTGTGCCATTTGTTTGCTTTCTCCTACTCCAAAAGGAGCGCAGGACACTCAGCTTTGGGAAGTGTTCAGAGCACGGCTGTGCCCACGGAGCATCAGCTTGGTGAGCTGCCAGGAGCCTGAGGAATGAAACGCGCCTTTGGCATCCTCAGGACCTCGCGCGTTCCCAGGGGGGTTTTGGATGTACAGGTACTGACTTTCTCATGAGCTGGGCTGGAGAAATGCACATCCGTGGAGCTTTGCTGGCAGGTTTGCCGAAGTTAAAGCAGACTTGGGCCCACACCAGCCAAAAGCAGCAGAGCTTCAGCACCCTGGTCTCTCTGTGTTTCTCCAGATCACTTAATGAGACAATCAGTGCCTTCACATCCCAAATCCAGTCCAGATCATTATTGTCTTAGCTTATTCATGTTATCACCATCTACTTTTCTTCTTGTGGTGCCAGACTGACTTGATTTTCCTTTTGTTTCTCCTTCATTATTGTCACGCCAAATCCCTGGGAAGGAATCACCTTCCTGGAAAACCCCACTCCTCTGGGCAAGGCTTTAAGCCCTTTTGCTTACTCCAGCTGAGAATTTGGGGCTTCATTACCTGCAGAATTTCCGTGCATGCCAGGGGTGGGTGCAGGCAGAAGGGGTGGTTGGGAAAAAGCCAAGGCCAGGATGTGCAATGGCCCGAGCCGCATGGGAATGGTTTCCACCTCCTTTGGGAGCACTCCAGAGGGCTGAAGTGTGACCCACGATAGCTCTGCAGTGACACTGGCGTGGGTTGGGTCTCCCCACTGTTTTCCTGTGTGAGTAAAGGGGACCCCCTGCCTGGCATCACCCTCCAGGGATATGGAGAGATGATGCTGGTCCAGGCAGAGGGAAGGGTCTGTGAACGATCGTGTTTGCAACCATCTCAGGGAAAAAGATCCCCCTCATCTCCTTTTTCATCATTTACAGATGCTTTATTCACAGTTCCAAAAGACTGGCTGGGGATTACTCCATCTTCTCCTCAGCTAGGCTGAAGTTTAGATGTGCAGCTATTTGAGGGATGAAGAAAACCGGCAAAAACACCTTTTTGTTGTTGTTGGTTTTTTTTGAGTCGCTTCTCAAGAACTGGTGTAAATTTCTTTGCTTGTGGAAGTTTTCTTATTAAAATGTTACGGCAAAGGGAGGTCTGGGGTGTGTTGCAATGAGCACCCCACGTTGCCTCCTGGTGCTGCAGCCCCAGCCTTGCTTTGACTGTTCCTCAGTGTTCACCGGAGATGGGCATCACCACCCTAAATTAATTACCCCTGTTCATTACACAGACGAATTAGACAGGCCCCAACCAATAGCATTAATGAAATGTCATTTATTTAATACCCAACCCTCGAGGGAAGCACACTGGGGATGCTGGGGCAGGGTCCTGCTGTTTGGGGCACACCAGGGCTCTGTGCGGGTGATGCTGGAGTTATGGCTCGCATGGTGGGGACAGGTGGAGCATCCCTGGAAAAAGAAAGAATTCCTGGCTGGACAGAGCACCACCGGGCAGGCCGAGAGCTCCTGGGTGGACAGGGCATCGCCGGGTGGACAGAGCATCACCGCAAGATGATGCTGCAAAAGAGGAAACTTTGGCTGTGCTCCCTCTTTTCAAAATGCAACTATGTAAAGGTCACAGAGGAGGAGATGAAACTAGGAGTTGTAATAAGGAAGGAGAAATAAAAAATAATGACAGAAATAAATTGTCATAAGAGGGGATACAGTTATGATTTATTGTGATATTCTACAAATTTGGAGGTGATTAAAAGCCACCTAAAATTCACATTAACAAGTCACATAAAAATGGAATTAAACTAGTGGGCATAATGTGGCAGGGTATAAAGAAAAATCATGACAGAAATAAATTGACAGAAGAATGATACTATTCAAGTTTTACTCTGTCGCGTCACACTGACAGGAGACTAGTATTTTAATTTCAGAGTTGTGGTTGAGTTTTTGGAGTTCATTAAAGGCCCACATTAAGAATCTCATAAAAGTGAGAAGAAATTAGTGACCATAATGTGGCAGAGGAAATAAAGAAACAATAATGACAGAAATAAATTGACAGAAGAATGATACACTTAATGTTTCACTCTGACACCCTCTATTAATAGGCCGCTGCAAGCTGGAGCAAATGTCATTCATATTTTAGCCAAAGTATACCACTAATTAGGCTGGCTTTCTGCACTGGAATTAAATTTGAGATCCCTCACCTTTAGAGTGGGATCATTTGAATTCGAAAGAAAAGAGCTGGTGACAGAAAAAAAAACTTTCTGCTCGGGCTCTTCTAATGAGATAAAATTCCCCCTTCTCCCCATTTCCTAGCTATAATTGCTGATTATGTTGTTACACAGGAGCGGCTCTCCGCTCTCTCCTCCCCATCATTATGATTTAGTCTGGCATATCGGGGTGCTTCAAACATGGACTGAAGTGGTTTGAGTCTAATTTAGCACTCATTTAGGCCGCAGGTACTGACGAAGGTAAACACCGCATTGTTATAATTAATTACCCCTTAGGCCTAGCCAGGCCAGCTCTGTTTCAGCTGACCCTTATAATAATAAGGCTTAGGGGCATATTGTATTTCTTTTGACAGATTAATTAGAAATTCAGCCGTGGAGGTACAAAGCAACTCTGTCATGAATATTTAAATGGACTGACACAAAAAATCATGAAAGGGCTGCTGAACTACATGACAGACAGGGGATATTAGCCAAGTGATTCTAATCAATAATCTCTTGATCTCTTACATATTAATACACTGCCTGCTGTTATTAAGCTCCATAATAAGGAAGGGGAGAGAAAGTTAGTGTAGCTCTGCTGTAGGGCTCGCCGGGCCCCCAGTGTATACACTAACTGACGGAGAAAATGCACAGAGGAGCCGAGCCTCAGCCTCTTCAATCTCATCCAATCTTAAGGAATGGCAGCTCTGAGCATCGCTGGCCGGATAATTATTGGCCCTGACAAGGTGAAGGCGTTTGCAGGCAAATGAGATGGGAAGTAGGATAAGTCCCCAGACCACCCAGCGCAGGGCACGCTCAAAACCAACCGCGCGCTCCCGCTCGGGCTTGTATTTGCTTTAGCAGGGGAAATTCGGGAAATCACAGCGCTTTTGAGTCGTGTTGAAGGGTCAGTGACAGTCGAACACCGGGAGCTTGCTGTTACTGTTGTTAATGTTAACTTTAACACCAAGTCAACTGGATTTACCCCCGGTCCCTTTGCTCGTCTCCTATAACATCAAGGCCACCGAGTGAATTAAGCAGCGTAGTAGAGCTGAATATCATCTAAATTCATTACAGCCGGTTCCTGCCGTAAATGGGGGAGGAAGAGCCGGCGCTGCTCGGGAAATGTGCCGCCTCCACAGCACCAAAGACTTTCTTTGTGCTGCTCAGGCTCGGGCTTGGAGAGAGCGGCAGCACCGGGTGAAGGGTGTTAGTGCGATGAGGGCTGCGAGCGCTGCTGGGCTGGGATGTTCTATCTCCCAAAAATGAGCCCCACAGCGTGCCAGTGGTGCGAGGGAAGGGGCTCAGCTGGAAAAGGGAACTGGGCCGGCCCCAGCGTCTGCCTGAACAACTTAAAAAAAGAGATTAAATGCCAGGAGCGGGGAGGGATTATTAACATATTTAAATCGCGTGCACACCATGTTCAGATGGGATTAGAGGGACGATGCCGGATTTTTAGAAAATCGTTCAACAGCCAAAATATTCGATGCACTTTTTTTTGTATTTCCTTTTCATTTTCTTTATTTTTTGCTCTAATTGAAAGGGAGTCGCAGGTTCAGTGCTCATCCTGGGTGCCCTGCAGCCCTGCCCATGCACGTGCTGTGGATGCAGCATCCCAGCCAAGGCCAGGAGGAGGCAATTTGGATTTCAGAGCTTGATTTGCTTCATCACAGAAAACCCCACAAAGGTTGCAGGGCTCAAAGTGAATTTGCCTAATTTCCCTGGGCCAGCTGAGTGGAGGAGAGGGTCAGACACATCTCTGTGTGCAGAACAGGTCTGATGCCACCTGACCCCCGTGGCCTTGGTGTCCAACTTCTAAAAAATATAGACTGGAACTGATAGTGAAATCAGAAGCCTCTTAGCCCCTAATAGCTCATCCTGTATGTCTACCCTTATTTTGTTCTGATTAGGTGTCTCAGAGCTATCTACAAAAAAAAAAAAA
>WBMY01002487.1:139343-152102 GCA_013397315.1 Donacobius atricapilla
ATCCACAAAAAAATCCCCCAAAAAGCCCCCACAGATTGAGGTGATAAAACAGTGGGAGCAGCTTGATAAGAAACCCAAAACACCAAGGACCCTGTTGCCAGCAGAAGAAGACTTTGTTAGGTTGTTACACCACTCCTGATCAGGTGGGAGCCCTCCTGGAATTGGGATCTGCCTCAGGAGCACGCCCTGGGTCTCACTGCTGTTTCTGCCTTCTGCAGGTGCTGCAAAAGGGACTTAAAATATTTGCCTGGGGACAGGGTTCAGAGCAGCAGGAAATCATGCCCGGCTCTTTGGCAAGCTGTGACAAGATGTTATTTCATGTTGTGATTGCACGTTGAACAGTTTCCTAAACTCTGTTTCAAAAATCATACATTTATGGGCACGGTGCCATCACACTGCGAGTAAAGAAACCCTGTCCCATTTACAGGCTTCATCTGGTGAAGCTTCACTGCTCAGAGTGAACTCAATGGATGCTTTAGGTTTTGCAGGAACACAGAGCTAAAAATACCTGAGTCTGAAAAATGCTTTTACACTTAAAAAAAAAAAAAAAAAAGCTATCCTGAATTTATCAACACTTATATTTGCAGGTCACACTTTACTTGCACTTATAAGTTTAAGCCTAACCCTTCTCATTACTTCAATGCTGCTTTCAAACCTCTAATGCATATTTAAGTGGTAGCATTAAAAAACAGTGTGTCAACTGCCATTGATGTGCGATGTAGGGCACTGACCCTTTGAAGGCATTATCATGTCATTGGACCCATTAAGTGCAGCCATCTCTGTTGCTCTTAATTGGGTTGTGCAGCGTGGAGCAGTTTGCAAGTGGTTGCAGTTTATACCATGAATTATAATAACAATAATAGCGGGTAGGGAGATCTGTGTGGGCACCAAACACGTGCCCAGAGGTGGCTGAGAGCGTCACCTCCACTCAGCTTGTCACCCCTCCCTTTTAAAAGTAACAGAGGTTTAATTTACGAGCTCAGAATCAGTGTGTGGGCACTACTCAGTCTCTGGCTGTTAATTAAACAGAGCCTTGTCTTCCAAAGCATCGTTAATGGGCTGGTTCAGCTCATGGAACAATGTGCTGTTCCCCATGAATCTATTTTTTTCTTTTTTTAAGTATCTGGCCCCAAAAATGAAACCTGATACATCCTATCTGCTCTTGGTCAGAAACTGCAACTTCTCTTCCCTTCATTTAACTTTTTTTTTTTTTCCTTTTAAAAAATTGGATGTCAGGACTCATTTGGACTAAGGCCAGGCTATTTTATGGCAAGTTTCAGCAGCTGAAAATATTTGCATCTGATTTATAAAGTTTTGCAAATGGCTGTAAACCTGAGACAGAGCCTAACGATGGTGGCACTGCCTGCCATGCTGTTACAATTAGAGCTTGGCCCACGCCGAGCCCCTGGCATGGAATGACCCGAACTTTGGAGCTCGGGATGTGTTTCCAGGGGCCAAATCAAACCTCGAGGCCCTACTGCTCCTGAAACGTGGAGGTTTCTGGATCTGCCTCAAAATTTCTCAGCCAGGCCCCATCTCCACTAATTAGTAGCGTTGTCTTTAAATATCAATGGAAGTCATGATGGTTTATCATTTGCAGCTGGACATGCATGAGCGCCCTTCTTGCTGGTCTGGTGCTCCCACAGAACAGATAATTAAGGACAAGGAAAACAGACGGGGAGCAAGAGCCAAATGAAATGTCCAAATGCAAACCGTGCAGTAATTGCAATGGTAACAGTGGTGATGACAGCAACAATCATTTTGAGCCTAGCAGCTTTGTTTATAAAAATGTTAGCAAAAGGTGCAGAGCTGGAAACAAATAACTTTACCTCAGCTCTTTTATTGCAAAAACATAATAAAGTGCAAGCCAAGGAGTAAATTCATTGCAAGTCATATTAAAGGTTTTGGACCAAAGTGAAGCTGTTACAAACTACATCTGTAAAAATTGTGTAATTATTATGGGTGGGTAAAATCTGGCAAGAATTATTTTCTTAAGTAAAGCGTGAAAGAGAACAGATGTGCTGTAACTGACACATTTATTTTTTGCCAGTTTCACTAATTCTGGACAAAAAGTTGCTCTCATTTATCATATTATTCAATGGATTTCAAATTAGCGAGGCAACAGTGACTCTTTACACTGTCCCAATTTTAATGCCTGAGAAAAGAGGGGGGTGGGGAAGGCTGTCTCACTGAAAGAAAATTAATTTGTTTTATTGGGCACTGAAAAGCCAAGCCTTTTGTCAAACAGAGAAGCAAACATATATTTGGAGGGAGAGCTAGGTCACTAGTTAAATGTCAAGGTCTGCTAAAATCAAAAGGTAGGAGGGGTGGGTGACAATGAAATCTAAGTAGAAAACCATAAATGTAAAGAAACACCACAGTTTCTGGGCTGGGGTGGAATGAGAAAAATGGCCAAAGACAAAGATAGGCAGCCTGGGTCTGGAAGTAATTATGGCCAAGTGAAGACAACTGAATTCCATATTACTTTGGTGGATGTCTGTAAAGGCAGTTTGGGGAGGTATTTTGGTAAGGTTTACTTTTTGGAGCTTAGCAACATAAATTTGTTGTCACTGAACTATTAAATAAAATAGACACATGTTGGCAAAGAGAGCACAGCCGAGGGATGGAACTGATTAAGGGACAGCCTATGAAATAATAGCTTAAATGGGCCCACTGCAGGATTTTAATATCCCATGACAACACTCAATTGTCAAATTCTGCTGGAGTGTCCAGGATGCTACTAAAATTAAGCCAGAAATTCCTAGATTTATTCTATTTTTTTTACAGCTAAGAACAGGAAATGCCAGTAAGCTGTGAGAATCGGAGCAAGAAACAAGAAACTGGGAAGAAAAGAGGATGGCCTAAAATTTTATGAGATTTCTGCCATTAAATCTATAACAAATGTCTTTCACCTACACACGATAAAGAGGCAATGTGGGATTTTAATTGGACTTTTGGCTTTTCTTCATTTGATTTAAACCTAGGTAGAATTTCAAACAATAACACTGGAACACCTGGTTAACACGTTAGATGATATGTATAGTTGTAAATTGTGGTTTTAATAGGTGCTCACTGGGGGATTGCAAAGGGTCCCATTGTTCAGCTTGGCAGATATTAAAAAAAGTTCATGAACTACTGGGATTTAAAACCCGCTCACATGATTTTAATATTACTCCAGAAATGTAATTTGATAATTTGACCAAACTTGTGGCCAATTTGTGGACAGAGAATCTGATGGTCACGTTACGTGATTAAAGCACCCTGATACAGGACTAGGCATAAGGCCCGGGTTAATTTATTGCAACAGGCCAAGCTGGAGAACAGCACCAGTGACTGAAATCTGATAATCATCATATTACATGGGCATAATCAAAGAAATACCCAGAGGAAACCTGCTGCCAAGAAAAAACAGCCCAGGAACACTCAGCACATTTCTCCACTGCAGGAACCACCTCAGTAAACCTTTTTGGCAAGGAAGCTTCCTCTTCCTTCCTGGTTCGAGAATAAGGACTCATCAGGCTTAAAAGACACCAGTCACTTGAAATAACGTTTTTTTTTAAAGTTTTTAAGAGTCTTTGGCCTATTCATGCCATCGGAGTTTCCATTCTGACCTTTTCCTAATCAACAGAAGAAAGAGGACTGCTGAAGTGGAAGGATTAATGGAGCTGCTTTGGATCAGGAGAGGACGTTTCAAGGAAATCCCACCTCATTCCCCCTCCCTGCCCCCTGTTTCACTTTGCAGAGAGGTTCTCCAGCGTGTCAGCTTGGGCTGATTTAACTGCACAGGCCCAGCTGGCTGGCTGGTCCTCTACCCTCCCCAAACCATGGGACATCCAACACAGGATGCCACCAAACGGCTGCGAGGACCAGCGGACCATAAAACCCAACACGGATGGTGGGGCTGGGCAATGTCGGTGATGGTGCTGAGCCTCCTCCAGGGCCACGTGTGGGGTTGTGTCCCCTCCTGGGATGCTCTGTTGGACATCCTGCCCCATGGCTGAGGGTGGTGCTGAGGCACTCTCGGCACAGCTGGCTCCCCATCCTGCTCCTCTCTGCCTGAAGGGGCTCCTACTCCAGAGCAGCTCAGCCCCTGAGCTTGCCTCTGCTCCCAGGTGAAACACCAAAGCTAAAAGCTTGAGTTCCAGAACCACAGAACAGTCTGAGTTGGAAGAACCCAGAATGATCACTGAGTCCAGCCCAGGAGTGAATGGTCCACGCAGGGATCAAGCCCACAGCCCTGGTGTTATCAACACCATGCTCTCTCATCTGAGCCCACCTCGGGGGCAGGCTGTCAGCATTTCCTCCTTCCTTCTAGAGCTGATGCTGAGGAGATCTTGGGGAGGGTTATAAATGCTAAGAGACAGGGGTTTTTTTGGGTTTTTTTGGGTTTTTTTGTTTTGTTTTGTTTTTCTGCCAGAGTACTTTATCCTTCCATGTACAGCAGCAAAGTTTTCCTCTGCTGTTCACCTGCTGGAATGTCACTTCTTGTTCCTCCAGCTCCCTGTCCCTGCCTTGCTCCCTTTGTTCCACCTCTGCTTTTGTTTGACTGGGTATTTGCTCCTACACATCTTTGCTGAGTTTCTTGAGTAAGTTCAAACAGCATAAAACTTTTCCCACATCTCCATTTCTCTTTACACTCCTGTAATTGTACACCTCGGTTTCCTTCTCCACGTCCCACTTAGAAATCTTTCATAGATAACAAGACCTCCCCCAGGCCCTGATTCAGCAGAGCACTTAAGCATGTGCTTAACTTTAAATACCTTTGTAAAAGCTTTTGCTGAATCAGGATCTTAGCATTTCTCCTCATCTAACTGCTGTTCTCCCATGGTTATTTCAGTATTTGCTTACAGGAAAATCAGAGCAGAGTCCATGGATGATGTCAGCAGATTTTCGCCCCATCCAGATGAAGTATTTAGATGCACTCAGCACAAGAGTGTGGGTAAGGACATGCAGCAGGTAATCTGATGCCCACCAGGCTCTGTTCCACGGGTTTTGTCTGTAAAAAGTTCCGAATACTCCCACTACAGAGTCAGTTCCACCAATGGCTCGTAGCAGCGAGGATGACAAACCTCCCAGGCATCTGAAGATGTGTAGGATTTCATCTCAGTTTCCAGTAAGAAATTTATATCCGAATACCAGCCATATTCAATCACTTGTTTTTACAAATTTACTTCAAATGGCTCAGCTAGAGCTCTCTGTTTTTTTCCCTAACAGTTGCTAAGTACAGTTGTTTTTAAAAAAGGCTTTATTGTCTTTAATAAACTGTTGATACATTAATGTTTAATTCTGTTTGCCAGGAGGCTGCGGGGTGATGAGTCTGTAATTTATTTTAAAAGATATCCTGGACCAGCGCAAATATGACTGTAATTATTCACTGCAGCTGCAGTCAGCTGTCATCCACACTACCCCTGCCAACCACTTCTTTTGAAATATATTTTATACACTCTGCTTGTACACAGCACCCTTTATTTTCAAAGTGCATCTGCACCAAAAGCTTTTGAGCTGCAAGTTGAGTTGCAGACCTGGCCTGGCACTCTGGTCTACTGAGGTTTGGACTGAGATGATCTTTAAGGTCCCTCCCAACCCAAACCATTCTGTGTTTCTATCAAAACAGGATCATTATATCTGGTATTATATTTTAATATTCCTGCTTTACCACAGTTTCCCACTCTCCCTTTCTCTGCTCAAGGACTCAAGGGCTCAGAGACAACCAAGACCAGAGAATTCTTGGACAAAATTTTTGATGTCTAGGAGCAAAGCTGGCAGAGGGAGGAGCTCATGCAGTTCTTCACGATCACGCCTCAGCAACCTGGGAAGTACAGGACAAACACAAAGAACTCAAATGATATTGGATGATTTTGAATTTTTTTCTCTCCAATAAACAATCAAGTTAAATCAAGAGAAGGTCTAGCGTTTTTTCTCCCCCTGCAGTAGCTTGATGAATTGTAAATTATTTCTTGAAGTTTTTCCTCTCGTCCTGTCTCAAATGGGAGAGGAAGTTGATGTTTTCTAAAGGGTTATGTCATATAAAAAAAAAAAAAAAGAGAGAACAGATGCCCTCTTATAGGATCTAGTACCTGTCTGGGTTGAATACATGTTTGGGGATAAACTGGAAATACATATAAAAATTTTTTTGCAAGTCTCACATTTGCTTTCACACATAATATGAACTGGATAATAGCAAGGCTGTGAGAATTTGGGTTCATTAAACCCCAAGCTATCAAAATATGGTATAACTTTAACTCAAGAATGTTACATCTCCTTCCTTCTCTCCAGCCTAAAGGTTTTATGGACTAGGATTGATTTTCTTCATTTTTAAAAATTGCTTGACAAGTTCAAAATTTAAATAGAAATAAATTATAATTAACAGAAGAAGGTGATCCCTCCCAAATACTAAGGAAATTTGGGATTAGACTGGAATGTGCTATTTAACACCGTCGAGCATTGTCCGGCACTGAGCTTTGAACAGAAGTATTTAGAAAAATAAACAAATTCCTCCTTATATGCTGAAGGCTCAGCACTGACCCAAAGACTCCATGGGAAGCTGAGGTCATCCCAAGAAACTCACAGGAATTAGTGTTCATATGGATGCGAGGAAATCTGTGTGCTGGACAGCAGACTGGAGGAGATGCAAAACTGTCCCTGGTAGCTCGAGGGAGGCACTAAGAGAAGGATTTTCCAAGGATCTTGAAGAAAAAANGTGCCTTCCTCCTGACATGTTTTGTTTATAAAATATCCAGAAGCCTCCTAGAAGATAGGAGCACTAGAAACTGGAGTGGAAGGATCCAAACGACTTTAATGAAATACACCTCCTGTTTATATAAAAGAGGTGTGGAGAAAAATCTGATCCTCCAAGAGATCCAAGCCAAACGGGTCTCAAGCAGATTCAGCGTGACGTGGGGCATCTTACTGAATGTTGGAGTCCTGGCGGGCCCCTGGAGAAGGGCACCCAAATGCCCACTTCTCCAGGCTGCCCATTGCACACGCCGAGGGCGCCGTGCTGGAAGACAGCAGGGTCTCTGAAGGCCCAGCCTGAAATCCTCAGCAAACCCCATGTGTTTTCCATTCATTTCAATAGGAAACGTCGCGGGACTCAGGAGATTCCATTCATTTTTTTTTTTTTCCAGCAGTTGCACTGAACCTGTCTGATTAAACCCCGCACGCCCGCGCTGCAAAGGAAGTTCCCTCCTCACGGCAAATTTAATCCCGCTCAGAGATGGGGTTTAATTGGGATATTCCTTGTTGTGGGTAATATTGGGTTATTTTTTTATGATTTGTGAGGAAGGACACGCTGTGAAGCCGTGTAAACATTGCGTGCTTGGCCGCTGAGCAGCAGTAAACAGCAGCGGAACGGCGCTATCAGATGTTCAATTTAAACACACACCCAGCTACCTCTCCTCCTCTAAATCAACAGTTTCCCTCCAGAGTGATGTCAATAGACTTCTGCACATGGTACTTTCTTTTTTTTTTTAATAATATCTTCATTTTAATGTGGATATTGCCTTTTCACCTGGGAGCAGGGCTCTATTGAAATTCTAATGGGAGAGCGTATTCTTTAACATGAGAATACCGAGGGCCTGCGTAGACGCGGCGCAGAATGAGAGATGCAGCATTAACTGATTTTTCTCCCTCCAGAAGAGGGGCCTATGTGGGTCAGACTCGCAGGGCTTTTCCCTCCGTATTTGCCTTTAGTTTCGTAGCAACAATAATTTTAAACTTTATATGCAGCTGAAGATAAAGGAATCCAAATGCACCTGAATTACTGTACTGTACAAGGGAATTTAATTAAGAATATACACATTAGAATTTCAGTGGGAGCGCCTATTTAATGTTACTTTATTAAGCCTTCTATCAAACCCTTTTTTATGTATATCAGTTGATATACAATTAATCTGCTCTCTTGTGAGAAAAAAATAGCACCTGAGGTGGATGAAAAGTGTCAGATTATAATAATTATAAGCAGCTGTTCACTTGGAATCACCTCTGGCCTACATGGGGGATGCTGTGAGCTACCACTTCTCACAACAGACCACCTCATTAGACTTGACCTTCCCAGCTGGGTATTTCATTTGTGTTTTTTTAATGGGTTTGTATACTGCAAATCACAACCCCTCGCCAGGGCTGGCTCTTTGTTGCCATAACAAAAGGGAGCAACGCAACTTTCAAAAAAATGCTGCTCCTGTACATGGGTGCAGTGCCATGGGTGGAGCTGGTCACTCCCCAGTACGGGACTGCTGGTGCAGGGGACATCAATGCCTTGCTTGGGGTAAATGCCTTTTCCCCAGTTTCCAGGCAGTTCTGTTCTTCTCAGTCGTGCAAGGTTGAAAAAAATAAATGGTTTTGTAGTTCTTCAGCATTCCAAACTCCAGCGTTCGCCAGGACCAAGGTGCCGGAACCGGAGAAGGGCGCCTGTGGTGGAAAACACCGCGCTCCAGGCAGTGTGGGGAAAACGTGCGCTACGGTTTGGGCTGTGGGCCAAAGGAAAAGCAGCAGTTCGGCCTGTGGACCAAACTGGAGGCCAGCTCCGGAGAAGATTTATCAGGGCATGTTTCCACATGGAAACTCACACGGAGGCAGAGCGTTCCCACCGACGCGTTCCGCGCGCCGCGTATATATGTGCACATGCACATATAAAATTAAGAGATTAAAAAAGCTTCTGAACAATATATCTGGTTTCTTTTCCCCTTCCATTTATGTTTGTAATAAACTCACTCTCATACAATTAGCCTCAATTGTTTTTATATCTTCTGAGGCAATAATATAGGCAGCCTGGGGAATACAGTAGTAATCCGTATACCTGTGTTCATTTACCCAAATCACTATGGTTACAGCCAGGGCAAATTGTTTACTGTGAGAATCTTTGGAGCCCCTTTCCAGATACTAATGACCTTTCTGTTCATCCAATAACATCAACAAACCAGGGAGGCTGCCCACACCATTAAAGCCAATTGCCTCTCAAGTTACTGAGGGAGTTGTGCTTTTCCTCATTTATTTTCTCTCATCTGATGTAACTCACATGCCACTTTCTTGTCTTTAAAGAAGGGGAAAAACTGTGGATTATTGATTTGCTTCTGAACAGAAGACCAACCTAAAAGCCCCAATGAATTGTCACTCATTATTGAAATTACTGAACACTAATTAAACTGGCAGCTCAAATCCCAGCAGGCCACACTCATCTGAAGCTGAAATTCAGACACTTGGACAGTGGAAGAGAGAAAGCGTTAGCAACCACCAGGATTGTAATAAGCTTTGCATTAATTTTTGTTTCTTAAAGGCACATGCTAGGTTTGTCAGAGAGCAGGCAATGCGCTACCTGGACTGAGGTCCGATTCATGAGGCATTTTTCCTGGTTTCCTTCCAGCAGGAATCGTTTCAAATGGGAATCCTACAGTTCCCAAACAGCGCCCCTCATCCTACAAACCATGGGGCAGCACTGGAGGGCTGCAACAAGATGCAAAGCCTGACTTTGGTGATGCTGACAGAGAGCTGGGCATTTAAATCGAGCGGCAGGGAGGAAACTGAGTCAGACAATGCAGAGCCACATGCCCCCGATGCTGCCTGAGCAATAAAAAATGCTAAAGATCATCTCCAATTCATAGAGCCCAATTTATAAAGAAACATCTTTGGCCCATTTTCACAGGATGTTCAAACTCCGTATAAATTATGCATGCCCGTGGTTAATCAACCTCAATTTTTTTTTCCTTGCCTGAGAAGTAACCCTTCATTTGTTCAACTTCAAAGAGGGCAGAATGAGCACGGAGAGGGCTGGGCTGAGTATTCAATTTGCACTTTGTATTTGTGAACAAGACTTTAATGATGGTAGTGAGGGAAGTGGAGGAGAGAAACTGGCCTCTGTCATGCCATAGATCCCTCTTGGCTTTATAGCCCATGCTATAGAGTCCTCAAAAGGCAGGACAAAAAACAAACCACAGCCTTTATGAAAAAATGTTGGATCTTGGGTAGTTCTAATCTGTTTTTTTGAAATTAAGGCTGTCAGAGGGACATACCCAGATCCAGCACTGCAGGGAGAGTGCCCTTGATAAATACGGCTTCCTATCTATGTTCATCCCATGCCAGAATTGGTTTGGAATAAATGGCAAAACAATCTTCCCTCTTCTCTCTCTATACACGCTTCCACTAAATTTCTCAGCAGCTGGTCCTTGGGACACAACTGGCAGGAGGCTTCTGAGTGAAAGCTGGAGAGAGAAATCTTTTAGGCAAATATCACTCCGGGTGAAACACTTTGCATGCTCCTGAGAGGAGCAGGGCCCTTTTTCGTCTGACAGCCGCAAAAACTGAACCTCGCTGCTGATGCTGGAGGCTGGAATTGTTTAAAAAGTTTTGCAGGGAGCAGATCTGTGTGGTGTAGGCACTGTGAGGTCCTTCCAGCAGCGGAGAGTTTTGGAAAGTTTAAGGAAAAATATTAATTATTTAATTCTGCTAATAAAAAATTAATTGAATTTTAGAACAAAAGAACGTGCAAACATCACCCTTCTATATTTAGGCGCGGAAAGGAAGCTGTGGGCGGTGACTTAGAAAAGAAAGGAATGAAAATGCAAATGTCCCATTATATTCTGCTGAAGTGTGAGCTGTTAGCATCTCTTGTGCCTTCAAGCTCATCCCATGTCAACAGCGGGAAACCTGAGGGGATGGAATGGGCCGTGCCCTTAATGTGGGACACTCCTACATGGGACACTGCCCAGCCCTGTTTGGTGGCCACAGCCACTGGGCAATGCAAACCCAAAGGCACCCATTTAGTGCGACGACTTGGACAGAACTGGGATTTTAAATGAAGTCTGGATATCTGGGATCTTTAGGGAAAAAACCTAAAGCGTATCGGAAGGTTTTGTACCAAGCTGGATTTCTGCGTCACCTCGACAAGGAAGAGGATTGGGATGTTGTGGATGGTGGGGCACCCCTGAACCATGAAGGTTATCCCTATCCAGCATTCCGGAGCTCAGGGAGTCTTTGGACAATGCCCTCAGGCGCATGGTGTGATTCTGGGGGTATCGTGTGCAGGGCCAGGAGCTGAACTCAGTAATCCTCGTGGATCCCTTCCAACTCAGGATGTTCTATGACTCCATGCTGCTGCTGGACCCAATCCTGCAAGGACACTTCCAGATATTCCACATCCCAAATGCCGCTTCCCACCGAGCACCTGAGCAGCCCAGAGATGTGTTTCCAGCACCAGGGCTGTCCTCGGGGGCAGCTTCTTGAGGCAAGAGGAGCCAATTAACGCCTGAATACTCAACAGCTTCCCAAACACTGCCCTGGGTGTTTAAAATCGAGCCCACCCCGTGCTTTTCCTGAGCGCTGAGGTGAATTCCTGCAGTGGCACCCAGGCCGAGGGGAGAGTTTCTGATGGCCCTGCCGGGGCTGTTAAGTGCTGCCACTTTATTGTCCTTGCTGGGGGAGCAGTTTAACAAGGCTGCTACCAACAAACAGCACAATATTTCCAGGCATCTCTTCTGCAAGTCACGGTCAAGAGGAAAATAATTTCCATATGCTGGCCTTGTGTCTTGATTTTTATAGGGGTCAGAGGGATATTTATTCTCCAGAGCGATGCTTAGTTTTCCTTAAAAGAAAAAAAAAAGTCATGCTCCATAATCTTTTAAAACCTTGGAGTAAACCAAGAATTGGGGTTTTAAGTAAAAATTAGGACAGATTTGTATTTACTTATTTTAAAATACCCTCTGTAGCTTTACAATAAGTGGTTAGAGCACAATGCAACCCTCCTCCATACACGAAGCATCTTTTTAATATGCCCTATCATGAAATTAATTGGACATTAAATAGCAGGAGAAAGACATATAATAAAACCTGCAGTTATCACAGTTCCCAGTGTGACAATACCCAAAGGTTTGAAGGTTTAGTTAAGCTCCAAAAGTTTAAATACTTTTCCAAACCTCGTTGGGTTAGAAACGAGCAAGCTTTCTCGTCAGGATTCCCAGTATTCCTGGGTTTGGCCGTGGCTATGCAGACTGTCAGAAAAGCCTTTGTTACAAACCTCCACTAATCCCACTTGTGTCAAAAATGAGGAAATGCAGGGCTCGTGCACCAGCAGCTCAGAGAGGGAAGTTAATCATTTGGATTTTTCAGAAAAAAAGGGGAAAAAATGGGGTTTGGAATTATTCCTATCCAAAATGTCCCCCGTCCTGATTAGACTTCAGAAGAAAAAAGATTAAGAAATCATATCTGAGAAACTGGGAAAGCTCTGTCCAAAGCTTTGGCATGCCAGCTGTGACTGAGGGCTTGAAAATCTTGAGCAGAAAGTGTCTTTTTCTGCAAGAATCAAAGCTTCTTAAGTTCATTTTTTTTTAAGGCTCTTTGGACGGCTGTAATTGGGTTCCTGTGTGTACAAAACAAGGGAGTCCAGAGTGTAACAGGATGCTGAAATGACACCAGAGGCCTCTTGGAAATTAAAGCTGGATGCCCTCATTTCCTTGAAGAATCCATGTCCTGGCTCTCTTGTGTCTTCCAGAAATCCAGGCTGCCCCCCATCCTCCTGCGGTGTGTTGGATGTACACAGAGTGTTGGGAACATCGCTGAACACCCACCCAGGATGGCTGGAAGGAAAAAGTCCAGCACACAGAAAAGACTGATCACCGAAATGTCTGCAGTACCCAGGGCACCTCTCCAAAAAGTAAAAAATCCCACAGGAAAATGTTTCGTTAAAAAAAAAAAAACAAAAACAAAAACAAAACAACAAACCATTATAATTTAATTTAATTTAATATCATTTCATTTCATTTAATTTCA